>CM059425.1:38948757-39491185 GCA_030390025.1 Squalus acanthias
CACACACACACCCAACACACACACTCCCAACACACACACCTAACACACACACACACACAACACACACACTCCCAACACACACACACACACAACACACACACACTCCCAACACACACACACACACAATACACACACACTCCCAACACACACACACACACAACACACACACACTCCCAAAACACACACACTCCCAACACACACACACACTCCCAACACACACACACACACAACACACACACACACTCCCAACACACACACACTCCCAACACACACACACACCCAACACACAAACTCCCAACACACACACACACCCAACACACACACACACCCAACACACACACACAAACACACACACTCCCAACACACACACACAAACACACACACACTCAACACACACACTCCCAACACACACACACCCCCAACACACACACCCAACACACAAACACACCCAACACACACACACACACAACACACACACACTCCTATCACACACACACTCCCAACACACACACACAGCCCCAACACACAGACATTCCGAACACAGACACACTCCGAACACACAACACACACACACACACCCAACACACACACACCCACCCAACACACACACACCCAACACACACACACCCACCCAACACACACACACCCAACACATACACACACACCCAACACACACACACTCCCAAGACACACACACCCAACACACACGCACTCCCAACACACACACACTCACACACACACTTCCAACACACACACACACACACAACACACACACACCCAACGCACACACACACTCCCAACACACACACTCCCAACGCACACACACCCAACTCGTACAGACACCCAACACACACACTCCCAACACAGACACTCCCAACACACACACACTCTCAACACACACCCAACACACACACACTCCCGACACACATACACTCCCAACACACTCACTCACAACACACACACACCCAACACACACACACACACCCAACACACACACTCCCAACGCACACACACACTCCCAACACACACACTCCCAACGCACACACACCCAACTCGTCCAGACACCCAACACACACACTCCCAACACAGACACTCCCAACACACACACACTACCAACACACACCCAACACACACACACTCCCAACACACACACACACACAACACACACACACTCCCAAAACACACACACTCCCAACACACACACACACTCCCAACACACACACACACACAACACACACACACACTCCCAACACACACACACTCCCAACACACACACACACCCAACACACAAACTCCCAACACACACACACACCCAACACACACACACACCCAACACACACACACAAACACACACACTCCCAACACACACACACAAACACACACACACTCAACACACACACTCCCAACACACACACACACCCAACACACACACCCAACACACAAACACACCCAACACACACACACACACAACACACACACACTCCTATCACACACACACTCCCAACACACACACACACCCCCAACACACAGACATTCCGAACACAGACACACTCCGAACACACAACACACACACACACACCCAACACACACACACCCACCCAACACACACACACCCAACACACACACACACACCCAACACACACACACCCAACACATACACACACACCCAACACACACACACTCCCAAGACACACACACCCAACACACACGCACTCCCAACACACACACACTCACACACACACTTCCAACACACACACACACACACAACACACACACACCCAACGCACACACACACTCCCAACACACACACTCCCAACGCACACACACCCAACTCGTACAGACACCCAACACACACACTCCCAACACAGACACTCCCAACACACACACACTCTCAACACACACCCAACACACACACACTCCCGACACACATACACTCCCAACACACTCACTCACAACACACACACACCCAACACACACACACACACCCAACACACACACTCCCAACGCACACACACACTCCCAACACACACACTCCCAACACACACACACCCAACTCGTCCAGACACCCAACACACACACTCCCAACACAGACACTCCCAACACACACACACTACCAACACACACCCAACACACACACACTCCCAACACACACACACACACAACACACACACACTCCCAAAACACACACACTCCCAACACACACACACACTCCCAACACACACACACACACAACACACACACACACTCCCAACACACACACACTCCCAACACACACACACACCCAACACACAAACTCCCAACACACACACACACCCAACACACACACACACCCAACACACACACACAAACACACACACTCCCAACACACACACACAAACACACACACACTCAACACACACACTCCCAACACACACACACACCCAACACACACACCCAACACACAAACACACCCAACACACACACACACACAACACACACACACTCCTATCACACACACACTCCCAACACACACACACACCCCCAACACACAGACATTCCGAACACAGACACACTCCGAACACACAACACACACACACACACCCAACACACACACACCCACCCAACACACACACACCCAACACACACACACCCACCCAACACACACACACCCAACACATACACACACACCCAACACACACACACTCCCAAGACACACACACCCAACACACACGCACTCCCAACACACACACACTCACACACACACTTCCAACACACACACACACACACAACACACACACACCCAACGCACACACACACTCCCAACACACACACTCCCAACGCACACACACCCAACTCGTACAGACACCCAACACACACACTCCCAACACAGACACTCCCAACACACACACACTCTCAACACACACCCAACACACACACACACCCGACACACATACACTCCCAACACACTCACTCACAACACACACACACCCAACACACACAACCATCACACACTCCCAACGCACACACACACTCCCAACACACACACTCCCAACGCACACACACCCAACTCGTCCAGACACCCAACACACACACTCCCAACACAGACACTCCCAACACACACACACTACCAACACACACCCAACACACACACACTCCCGACACACATACACTCCCAACACACTCACTCACAACACACACACACACTCCCAACACACACACACACACACCCAACACACACACACACACAACACACACATTCCCAACACACACACACCTAACACACACACACACACAACACACACACTCCCAACACACACACACACACAACACACACACACACCTAACACACACACACCTAACACACACACACACAACACACACACTCCCAACACACACACACACACAACACACACACACTCCCAACACACACAACACACACACACTCCCAACACACACACACACACAACACACACACACACTCCCAACACACACACACTCCCAACACACACACACACAACACACACACACCCAACACACACACACTCCCAACACACACACACTCCCAACACACACACACACTCCCAACACACACACACACACAACACACACACACACTCCCAACACACACACACTCCCAACACACACACACACCCAACACACAAACTCCCAACACACACACACACCCAACACACACACTCCCAACACACACACACCTAACACACACACACACAACACACACACTCCCAACACACACACACACACACACAACACACACACACTCCCAACACACACACACCTAACACACACACACACACAACACACACACTCCCAACACACACACACACACACACAACACACACACACTCCCAACACACACACACAACACACACACACTCCCAACACAAACACACACAACACACACACACACTCCCAACACACACACACTCCCAACACACACACACACAGAACACACACACACCCAACACACACACACTCCCAAAACACACACACTCCCAACACACACACACACACTCCCAACACACACACACACACAACACACACACACACTCCCAACACACACACACTCCCAACACACACACACACCCAACACATACACACACACAACACACACACACTCCCAACACACACACACACTCCTATCACACACACACTCCCAACACACACACACACCCCCAACACACAGACATTCCGAACACAGACACACTCCCAACACACACACACACCCAACACACACACCCACCCAACACACACACACACCCAACAAACACACACCCACCCAACACACACACACCCAACACACACACACTCACAACACACACACACACCCAACACACACACACACAACACACACACACCCAACACACACACCCAACACACACTCCCAACACACACACACTCACACACACACACTTCCAACACACACACATACACAACACACACACTCCCAACACACACACACACGGAACACACACACACCCAACACACACACCCAACACACACTCCCAACGCACACACATACTCAACACACACACACTCCCAACACACACACACACACAGCACACACACTCCCAACACACACACTCCCAACGCACAAACACCCAACACATAAAGAACACCCAACACACACACTCCCAACACAGACACTCCCAACACACACACACTCCCAACACACACCCAACACACACACACTCCCAACACACACACACACACAACACACACACACCCAACACACACACCCAACACACAAACTCCCAACACACACACACACCCAACACACACACTCCCAACACACACACACCTAACACACACACACACACAACACACACACTCCCAACACACACACACACAACACACACACACTCCCAACACACACACACACACAATACACACACACTCCCAACACACACACACACAACACACACACACTCCCAAAACACACACACTCCCAACACACACACACACTCCCAACACACACACACACACAACACACACACACACTCCCAACACACACACACTCCCAACACACACACACACCCAACACACAAACTCCCAACACACACACACACCCAACACACACACCCAACACACAAACACACCCAACACACACACACACACAACACACACACACAAACACACACACACTCAACACACACACTCCCAACACACACACACACCCAACACACACACCCAACACACAAACACACCCAACACACACACACACACAACACACACACACTCCTATCACACACACACTCCCAACACACACACACACCCCCAACACACAGACATTCCGAACACAGACACACTCCGAACACACAACACACACACACACACCCAACACACACACACCCACCCAACACACACACACCCAACACACACACACCCACCCAACACACACACACCCAACACATACACACACACCCAACACACACACACTCCCAAGACACACACACCCAACACACACGCACTCCCAACACACACACACTCACACACACACTTCCAACACACACACACACACACAACACACACACACCCAACACACACACACACTCCCAACACACACACTCCCAACGCACACACACCCAACTCGTACAGACACCCAACACACACACTCCCAACACAGACACTCCCAACACACACACACTCTCAACACACACCCAACACACACACACTCCCGACACACATACACTCCCAACACACTCACTCACAACACACACACACCCAACACACACAACCATCACACACTCCCAACGCACACACACACTCTCAACACACACACTCCCAACGCACACACACCCAACTCGTACAGACACCCAACACACACACTCCCAACACAGACACTCCCAACACACACACACTACCAACACACACCCAACACACACACACTCCCGACACACATACACTCCCAACACACTCACTCACAACACACACACACACTCCCAACACACACACACACACACCCAACACACACACACACACAACACACACACTCCCAACACACACACACCTAACACACACACACACACAACACACACACTCCCAACACACACACACACACAACACACACACACACCTAACACACACACACCTAACACACACACACACAACACACACACTCCCAACACACACACACACACAACACACACACACTCCCAACACACACAACACACACACACTCCCAACACACACACACACACAACACACACACACACTCCCAACACACACACACTCCCAACACACACACACACAACACACACACACCCAACACACACACACTCCCAACACACACACACTCCCAACACACACACACACTCCCAACACACACACACACACAACACACAAACTCCCAACACACACACACACCCAACACACACACTCCCAACACACACACACCTAACACACACACACACAACACACACACTCCCAACACACACACACACACACAACACACACACACTCCCAACACACACACACCTAACACACACACACACACACACACAACACACACACACTCCCAACACACACACACAACACACACACTCCCAACACACACACACACACACACACAACACACACACACTCCCAACACACACACACAACACACACACACTCCCAACACAAACACACACAACACACACACACACTCCCAACACACACACACTCCCAACACACACACACACAGAACACACACACACCCAACACACACACACTCCCAAAACACACACACTCCCAACACAAACACACACAACACACACACACACTCCCAACACACACACACTCCCAACACACACACACACAGAACACACACACACCCAACACACACACACTCCCAACACACACACACACACAACACACACACACACTCCCAACACACACACACTCCCAACACACACACACACCCAACACATACACACACACAACACACACACACTCCCAACACACACACACACTCCTATCACACACACACTCCCAACACACACACACACCCCCAACACACAGACATTCCGAACACAGACACACTCCCAACACACACACACACCCAACACACACACCCACCCAACACACACACACACCCAACAAACACACACCCACCCAACACACACACACCCAACACACACACACTCACAACACACACACACACCCAACACACACACACACAACACACACACACCCAACACACACACCCAACACACACTCCCAACACACACACACTCACACACACACACACATACACAACACACACACTCCCAACACACACACACACAGAACACACACACACCCAACACACACACCCAACACACACTCCCAACGCACACACATACTCAACACACACACACTCCCAACACACACACACACACAGCACACACACTCCCAACACACACACTCCCAACGCACAAACACCCAACACATACAGACACCCAACACACACACTCCCAACACAGACACTCCCAACACACACACACTACCAACACACACCCAACACACACACACTCCCGACACGCAGACACTCCCAACACACACACTCACAACACACACATACACTCCCAACACACACACACACACCCAACACACACACACTCCCAACACACACAGACACAACACACACACACCCAACACACACACTCCCAACACACACACACACACAACACACACACACACCTAACACACACACACCTAACACACACACACACAACACACACACTCCCAACACACACACACACACAACACACACACACTCCCAACACACGCAACACACACACACTCCCAACACACACACACACACAACACACACACACACTCCCAACACACACACACTCCCAACACACACACACACAACACACACACACCCAACACACACACACTCCCAACACACACACACTCCCAACACACACACACACTCCCAACACACACACACACACAACACACACACACACTCCCAACACACACACACTCCCAACACACACACACACCCAACACACAAACTCCCAACACACACACACACCCAACACACACACTCCCAACACACACACACCTAACACACACACACACAACACACACACACTCCCAACACACACACACCTAACACACACACACACACAACACACACACTCCCAACACACACACACACACACACAACACACACACACTCCCAACACACACACACAACACACACACACTCCCAACACAAACACACACAACACACACACACACTCCCAACACACACACACTCCCAACACACACACACACAGAACACACACACACCCAACACACACACACTCCCAAAACACACACACACAACACACACACACACTCCCAACACACACACACTCCCAACACACACACACACAGAACACACACACACCCAACACACACACACTCCCAAAACACACACACTCCCAACACACACACACACACTCCCAACACACACACACACACAACACACACACACACTCCCAACACACACACACTCCCAACACACACACACACCCAACACATACACACACACAACACACACACACTCCCAACACACACACACACTCCTATCACACACACACTCCCAACACACACACACACCCCCAACACACAGACATTCCGAACACAGACACACTCCCAACACACACACACACCCAACACACACACACACCCAACACACACACACACCCAACAAACACACACCCACCCAACACACACACACCCAACACACACACACACTCCCAACACACACACACACCCAACACACACACACACAACACACACACACCCAACACACACACCCAACACACACTCCCAACACACACACACTCACACACACACACTTCCAACACACACACATACACAACACACACACTCCCAACACACACACACACAGAACACACACACACCCAACACACACACCCAACACACACTCCCAACGCACACACATACTCAACACACACACACTCCCAACACACACACACACACAGCACACACACTCCCAACACACACACTCCCAACACACACACTCCCAACGCACAAACACCCAACACATACAGACACCCAACACACACACTCCCAACACAGACACTCCCAACACACACACACTCCCAACACACACCCAACACACACACACTCCCGACACGCAGACACTCCCAACACACACACTCACAACACACACACACACTCCCAACACACACACACACACCCAACACACACACACTCCCAACACACACAGACACAACACACACACACCCAACACACACACTCCCAACACACACACACTCCCAACACACACACACATCCAACACACACACACCCAACACACACACACACACCCAACACACACACACTCCCAACACACACACACACCCAACACACACACACTCCCAACACACACAGACACAACACACACACACCCAACACACACACTCCCAACACACACACACTCCCAACACACACACACATCCAACACACACACACCCAACACACACACACACACCCAACACACACACACTCCCAACACACACACACACCCAACACACACACACTCCCAACACACACACACACCCAACACACACACACAACACACACACACACCCAACACACACACCCAACACACACTCCCAACACACACAGACACACAACACACACACTCCCAACACACACACACGCACAACACACACACACCCAACACTCACACCCAACACACACTCCCAACACACACACACTCAACACACACACACTCCCAACACACACACCCAACACACACTCCCAACACACACAGACACACAACACACACACTCCCAACACACACACACGCACAACACACACACACCCAACACTCACACCCAACACACACTCCCAACACACACACACACACACACACAACACACACACACTCCCAACACACACACACACAACACACACCCAACACACACACCCAACACCCACTCCCAACGCACATACACACTCAACACACACACACTCCCAACACACACACACACAACACACACACTCCCAACACACACACACTCCCAACACAGACACTCCCAACACACACACACTCCCAACACACACCCAACACACACACACTCCTGACACACATACACTCCCAACACACACACTCACAACACACA
Source organism: Squalus acanthias (assembly GCA_030390025.1). Taxonomy (NCBI): domain Eukaryota; kingdom Metazoa; phylum Chordata; class Chondrichthyes; order Squaliformes; family Squalidae; genus Squalus; species Squalus acanthias. The sequence continues at coordinate 38,958,870 of CM059425.1, forward strand.
CACACTCCCAACACACACACACACACCCAACACGCACACACTCCCAACACACACAGACTCAACACACACACACTCCCAACACACACACACTCCCAACACGCACACACCCAACACACACACACTCCCAATACACAAACACTCCCAACATACACACACTCCCAACACACACACACCCAACACACACACAGACTCCCAATACACACACACACCCAACACACACACACACACAATACACACACACCCAACACACACACACACCCAACACACAAACACACCCAACACACACACACAACATACACACACACCCAACACACACACACACCCAACATACACACACACCCAACACACACACACACCCAACACACACACATATCCAACACACACACACACCCAACACACACACACACCCAACACACACACACACCCAACACACACACACACCCAACACACACACACATCCAACACACACACACACCCAACACACACACATATCCAACACACACACACCCAACACACACACACATCCAACACACACACTCTCAACACACACACACACATCCAACACACACATACACCCAACACACACACACACCCAACACACACACACAGCCTACACACACACACACCCAACACGCACACACATCCAACACACACACTCCCAACACACACACACAACATACACACACACCCAACACACACACACACACCCAACATACACACACACCCAACACACACACACACCCAACACACACACACACACACACAACACACACACACTCCCAACACACACACACAACACACACACACTCCCAACACACACACACACAACACACACACACACTCCCAACACACACACACTCCCAACACACACACACACAATACACACACACACCCAACACACACACACTCCCAAAACACACACACTCCCAACACACACACACACACTCCCAACACACACACACACACAACACACACACACACTCCCAACACACACACACTCCCAACACACACACACACCCAACACACAAACTCCCAACACACACACACACCCAACACATACACACACACAACACACACACACTCCCAACACACACACACACTCCTATCACACACACACTCCCAACACACACACACACCCCCAACACACAGAAATTCCGAACACAGACACACTCCCAACACACACACACACCCAACACACACACACCCACCCAACACACACACACACCCAACAAACACACACCCACCCAACACACACACACCCAACACACACGCACTCACAACACACACACACACCCAACACACACACACAACACACACACACCCAACACACACACCCAACACACACTCCCAACACACACACACTCACACACACACACTTCCAACACACACACATACACAACACACACACTCCCAACACACACACACAGAACACACACACACCCAACACACACACCCAACACACACTCCCAACGCACACACACACTCAACACACACACACTCCCAACACACACACACACACAGCACACACACTCCCAACACACACACTCCCAACACACACACTCCCAACGCACAAACATCCAACACATACAGACACCCAACACACACACTCCCAACACAGACACTCCCAACACACACACACTCCCAACACACACCCAACACACACACACTCCCGACACGCAGACACTCCCAACACACACACTCACAACACACACACACACTCCCAACACACACACACACACCCAACACACACACACTCCCAACACACACAGACACAACACACACACACCCAACACACACACTCCCAACACACACACACTCCCAACACACACACACATCCAACACACACACACCCAACACACACACACACCCAACACACACACACTCCCAACACACACACACACACCCAACACACACACACTCCCAACACACACAGACACAACACACACACACCCAACACACACACTCCCAACACACACACACTCCCAACACACACACACTCCCAACACACACACACACCCAACACACACACACAACACACACACACACCCAACACACACACCCAACACACACTCCCAACACACACACACACACAACACACACACTCCCAACACACACACACACTCCTATCACACACACACTCCCAACACACACACACACCCCCAACACACAGACATTCCGAACACAGACACACTCCCAACACACACACACACCCAACACACACACCCACCCAACACACACACACACCCAACAAACACACACCCACCCAACACACACACACCCAACACACACACACTCACAACACACACACACACCCAACACACACACACACAACACACACACACCCAACACACACACCCAACACACACTCCCAACACACACACACTCACACACACACACACATACACAACACACACACTCCCAACACACACACACACAGAACACACACACACCCAACACACACACCCAACACACACTCCCAACGCACACACATACTCAACACACACACACTCCCAACACACACACACACACAGCACACACACTCCCAACACACACACTCCCAACGCACAAACACCCAACACATACAGACACCCAACACACACACTCCCAACACAGACACTCCCAACACACACACACTACCAACACACACCCAACACACACACACTCCCGACACGCAGACACTCCCAACACACACACTCACAACACACACATACACTCCCAACACACACACACACACCCAACACACACACACTCCCAACACACACAGACACAACACACACACACCCAACACACACACTCCCAACACACACACACACACAACACACACACACACCTAACACACACACACCTAACACACACACACACAACACACACACTCCCAACACACACACACACACAACACACACACACTCCCAACACACGCAACACACACACACTCCCAACACACACACACACACAACACACACACACACTCCCAACACACACACACTCCCAACACACACACACACAACACACACACACCCAACACACACACACTCCCAACACACACACACTCCCAACACACACACACACTCCCAACACACACACACACACAACACACACACACACTCCCAACACACACACACTCCCAACACACACACACACCCAACACACAAACTCCCAACACACACACACACCCAACACACACACTCCCAACACACACACACCTAACACACACACACACAACACACACACACTCCCAACACACACACACCTAACACACACACACACACAACACACACACTCCCAACACACACACACACACACACAACACACACACACTCCCAACACACACACACAACACACACACACTCCCAACACAAACACACACAACACACACACACACTCCCAACACACACACACTCCCAACACACACACACACAGAACACACACACACCCAACACACACACACTCCCAAAACACACACACACAACACACACACACACTCCCAACACACACACACTCCCAACACACACACACACAGAACACACACACACCCAACACACACACACTCCCAAAACACACACACTCCCAACACACACACACACACTCCCAACACACACACACACACAACACACACACACACTCCCAACACACACACACTCCCAACACACACACACACCCAACACATACACACACACAACACACACACACTCCCAACACACACACACACTCCTATCACACACACACTCCCAACACACACACACACCCCCAACACACAGACATTCCGAACACAGACACACTCCCAACACACACACACACCCAACACACACACACACCCAACACACACACACACCCAACAAACACACACCCACCCAACACACACACACCCAACACACACACACACTCCCAACACACACACACACCCAACACACACACACACAACACACACACACCCAACACACACACCCAACACACACTCCCAACACACACACACTCACACACACACACTTCCAACACACACACATACACAACACACACACTCCCAACACACACACACACAGAACACACACACACCCAACACACACACCCAACACACACTCCCAACGCACACACATACTCAACACACACACACTCCCAACACACACACACACACAGCACACACACTCCCAACACACACACTCCCAACACACACACTCCCAACGCACAAACACCCAACACATACAGACACCCAACACACACACTCCCAACACAGACACTCCCAACACACACACACTCCCAACACACACCCAACACACACACACTCCCGACACGCAGACACTCCCAACACACACACTCACAACACACACACACACTCCCAACACACACACACACACCCAACACACACACACTCCCAACACACACAGACACAACACACACACACCCAACACACACACTCCCAACACACACACACTCCCAACACACACACACATCCAACACACACACACCCAACACACACACACACACCCAACACACACACACTCCCAACACACACACACACCCAACACACACACACTCCCAACACACACAGACACAACACACACACACCCAACACACACACTCCCAACACACACACACTCCCAACACACACACACATCCAACACACACACACCCAACACACACACACACACCCAACACACACACACTCCCAACACACACACACACCCAACACACACACACTCCCAACACACACACACACCCAACACACACACACAACACACACACACACCCAACACACACACCCAACACACACTCCCAACACACACACACACACAACACACACACTCCCAACACACACACACGCACAACACACACACACCCAACACTCACACCCAACACACACTCCCAACACACACACACTCAACACACACACACTCCCAACACACACACCCAACACACACTCCCAACACACACAGACACACAACACACACACTCCCAACACACACACACGCACAACACACACACACCCAACACTCACACCCAACACACACTCCCAACACACACACACACACACACACAACACACACACACTCCCAACACACACACACACACAACACACACCCAACACACACACCCAACACCCACTCCCAACGCACATACACACTCAACACACACACACTCCCAACACACACACACACAACACACACACTCCCAACACACACACACTCCCAACACAGACACTCCCAACACACACACACTCCCAACACACACCCAACACACACACACTCCTGACACACATACACTCCCAACACACACACTCACAACACACACACACTCCCAACACACACACACACACCCAACACGCACACACTCCCAACACACACAGACTCAACACACACACACTCCCAACACACACACACTCCCAACACGCACACACCCAACACACACACACTCCCAATACACAAACACTCCCAACATACACACACTCCCAACACACACACACCCAACACACACACAGACTCCCAATACACACACACACCCAACACACACACACACACAATACACACACACCCAACACACACACACACCCAACACACAAACACACCCAACACACACACACAACATACACACACACCCAACACACACACACACCCAACATACACACACACCCAACACACACACACACCCAACACACACACATATCCAACACACACACACACCCAACACACACACACACCCAACACACACACACACCCAACACACACACACACCCAACACACACACACATCCAACACACACACACACCCAACACACACACATATCCAACACACACACACCCAACACACACACACATCCAACACACACACTCTCAACACACACACACACATCCAACACACACATACACCCAACACACACACACACCCAACACACACACACAGCCTACACACACACACACCCAACACGCACACACATCCAACACACACACTCCCAACACACACACACAACATACACACACACCCAACACACACACACACACCCAACATACACACACACCCAACACACACACACACCCAACACACACACACACACACACAACACACACACACTCCCAACACACACACACAACACACACACACTCCCAACACACACACACACAACACACACACACACTCCCAACACACACACACTCCCAACACACACACACACAATACACACACACACCCAACACACACACACTCCCAAAACACACACACTCCCAACACACACACACACACTCCCAACACACACACACACACAACACACACACACACTCCCAACACACACACACTCCCAACACACACACACACCCAACACACAAACTCCCAACACACACACACACCCAACACATACACACACACAACACACACACACTCCCAACACACACACACACTCCTATCACACACACACTCCCAACACACACACACACCCCCAACACACAGAAATTCCGAACACAGACACACTCCCAACACACACACACACCCAACACACACACACCCACCCAACACACACACACACCCAACAAACACACACCCACCCAACACACACACACCCAACACACACGCACTCACAACACACACACACACCCAACACACACACACAACACACACACACCCAACACACACACCCAACACACACTCCCAACACACACACACTCACACACACACACTTCCAACACACACACATACACAACACACACACTCCCAACACACACACACAGAACACACACACACCCAACACACACACCCAACACACACTCCCAACGCACACACACACTCAACACACACACACTCCCAACACACACACACACACAGCACACACACTCCCAACACACACACTCCCAACACACACACTCCCAACGCACAAACATCCAACACATACAGACACCCAACACACACACTCCCAACACAGACACTCCCAACACACACACACTCCCAACACACACCCAACACACACACACTCCCGACACGCAGACACTCCCAACACACACACTCACAACACACACACACACTCCCAACACACACACACACACCCAACACACACACACTCCCAACACACACAGACACAACACACACACACCCAACACACACACTCCCAACACACACACACTCCCAACACACACACACATCCAACACACACACACCCAACACACACACACACCCAACACACACACACTCCCAACACACACACACACACCCAACACACACACACTCCCAACACACACAGACACAACACACACACACCCAACACACACACTCCCAACACACACACACTCCCAACACACACACACTCCCAACACACACACACACCCAACACACACACACAACACACACACACACCCAACACACACACCCAACACACACTCCCAACACACACACACACACAACACACACACTCCCAACACACACACACGCACAACACACACACACCCAACACTCACACCCAACACACACTCCCAACACACACACACTCAACACACACACACTCCCAACACACACACACACACACACACAACACACACACACACCCAACACACACACCCAACACCCACTCCCAACGCACATACACACTCAACACACACACACTCCCAACACAGACACTCCCAACACACACACACTCCCAACACACACCCAACACACACACACTCCTGACACACATACACTCCCAACACACACACTCACAACACACACACACACACCCAACACGCACACACTCCCAACACACACAGACTCAACACACACACACTCCCAACACACACACACACTCCCAACACGCACACACCCAACACACACACACTCCCAATACACAAACACTCCCAACACACACACACTCCCAACACACACACACCCAACACACACACAGACTCCCAATACACACACACACCCAACACACACACACACACACAATACACACACACCCAACACACACACACACCCAACACACAAACACACCCAACACACACACACAACATACACACACACCCAACACACACACACACACCCAACATACACACACACCCAACACACACACACACCCAACACACACACATATCCAACACACACACACACCCAACACACACACACACCCAACACACACACACACCCAACACACACACACACCCAACACACACACACATCCAACACACACACACACCCAACACACACACATATCCAACACACACACACCCAACACACACACACATCCAACACACACACTCTCAACACACACACACACATCCAACACACACATACACCCAACACACACACACACCCAACACACACACACAGCCTACACACACACACACCCAACACGCACACACATCCAACACACACTCCCAACACACACACACTTCCAACACACACACACTCACATCCAACACACACACACTCCCAACACACACACACACACCCAACACCCACACACACACACACCCAACACACACACACACACGCAAAACACACACACCCAACACACACACACACACCCAACATACACATACATCCATCAACATTGTGCAACACAAGCACACAACAGATCCATCCATCAACATAGTCCATCCATCAACATAGTGCAACACCCACACCCAACACACACACCCAACACACATAACCAACATACATACATATCCATCAACATAGCTCATTTTGTTTGGTGTGCACAATACTCTTTTCACTACAGCTTAGCGATATTATTTAAAGGTGTTGAGCAGTTCCTAGATCTAGGAATTGAGTCAATTTGTTCCAGGAGGCTAGAAAGCAAGACTTGTACCTGGAACTTCACAAAATCACTAATTAATTACGGGTTACCTTATTCTTTCCTGTCTTTTTGACCTCTATAAGGTCACCTCTCCGATTCCCACTTCCCAGGCTGAACAGTCCAACTTTCTCCAGTTTTTCCTCACAACTTAGACTTCTAACACTAGGGATCAGCCTCATGGCTCTTTACTGCACTGCTTCCAACACTTGAATATCTCCCTTGTATCATACAACTTTAATCAACTACCTTCTCTGGGAGTCATGCAATGATTGTGTAAAGGGGAGGGGTGGGGGAGTGGTGCAGGGATGGGAGAGAAACATTTTTCTAATCTCTAAATTTGCTCCAAACTTATGAATTTTGTGTAGTCCCTGCAATTCAAAGCTCATTGACCAAAGTTAAACAGTTTGTTTACTTATCGTAATATGCAGCCTTATCTACACTTGAAGAGATTGCTTCTGACGGAATATAATTCTGTAGTCGAGGGACTAGGTGTGTGTTGCAAAGCCGAGGGTTTTTGAGCCAAGGGAATGCTGATCAAGAAACTGGAAGGATAATGGCTTTGGTCTGGGTACTAAGAACATGTGAATTTGGAGGTCACAGTGGAGTGAAGAATAGGACATTGTGGGAAATCATGTCTGAAGAATGATGATTGCAGTATATCAACTTTACAGGCATGGGGTTCATTGCAAGAGAAACTAGTTCAAATGAGAACATAAACTACTTGAGGACACTCATTGCTTTTTGAAACATTAAACAATTGCATTAAAACAGGGAACACCTGGGAAATAGTGACCTTAATATTATAAGGTTTCAGTTGACTAGCAGAATCAAAGGTACTGAGAAACTACAGTTAATTGTGGATTTTGAAAGGGTTAATTTAATAAAATGGCAGAAGACATGAAACTGGTCAAATAGTCAGCCCTACTGGGTGGGGACACAACTGATACTGAATATAAATGGCACATTATTAAGAGTGTATTAAAACACATAGGGGGAAAGATTAGGTTGCTTTACGCCTCCCGTTAGCGCCCTAAGAGGGCGCTAATGGGGCGCAAAGCAATTAGTGCCCGGGCGCGGCGCCGCCAACTGTTCGTGCCCTGCGGTGCTGCGCCGCCGGCGATGACGTCATTGCCGTGCGCAGCGCCCCGCTCGCGCCCCGGCCGCGATCTTCGGTAGTGCCCCCTGACTTACCACCGGACGCTATGTCCGACGGGGTCAGGGGGCCTACCTGCAGCCTGGGCAGCGCTATTTAAAGGCGAGGTGCCAGGCGGCCATTTTTGTTGCTGGCCGCCTGCCAGCACCTGCCTCAGCTCCCGTCCCCGGCCTCCTGACCCGCCCCCCCACGGAGTGCCGGCTGCGCTCCAAGAGCCCGGCACTTCTCTTGAGTGCCGGGCTCTTTTGCCGGCACTCCGATCCCCGGTGGCCCAGCTGGGCCCCGGGTCGCGCTGCACAAGGCCCCTCCCCTTTAAGAAGGGGAGGAAGGCCTGCAATATCTGCGATATTCCCTTGTAGCGCCCCAAGAGGGAGGCGGGGCGCTTCCAGTAGCGCTCCGCTCCCTCTTGGGGCGCTACCACTCAATTTCGGCCGTGGGGGCGCTAATTTTTCTGGGGCGCGACTCAATTTTTCCCCCTATAGGCCTAGAAATTGGCCCACTTAGTGCAGGGAGTGCTGCTGGACGCTTGCAAGGCCTCGGATGGTAAAGCAAGGCTTCTGAGAAGACAGAAAATGCTACAAATACTCAACAGGTCAGGCAACATCCGTGGAGAGAGAAACAGAGTTCATGCCTCAGGTCAAGATGCTGCCTGACCTGCTATTTCCAGCATTTTCTGCTTTTATTTCAGATTTCCAGCATCCGCTCTCAGAGAGAAGAGGAAGACGCAGAAGAAGAAGACGCAGAAGAGGAAGAAGCAGAAGAAGAGGAAGCAGAAGGAAGGTGCAACCCAGACAGCCCCTTTCTGGCTGGGATATCCAGGATGGAATCATTCATCTGCGGTATCAGTAACCACAACCCCAATTCCCCTTTCAACATTTGACCTACACCTTACCTTCCCTCTGTTACTGACCATCACAGCGTCCTCTTGGCCACAATGCTGAAATAAAAGCCACCACAAAGCAAACTTTCCAAACCAACTTTATACATCTATCTATCCAATATGACACCAAGAAATCAACTCATCATCCTTATGCATTCCATTAGTGACTGTCTTGTGTGTGCCTTTGCCTATCCTACTGATGTTATGCAGTGCTACCCCAGTGGCTGCAGCATGGCTTGTGGAAGGGTGCTGACTTTCAGTGGAGGACACTGCAAATGGCCTTGCTGGTCGACCTTGAGGAGCTGGTGACTGGGAGTGTCGAATCAAGTGATTCCACCTTATCACAGACTTTCCCTTTAGTTCGTTCCTCCCCCCGTCCCTTTCCCTGCCTCTGTACTTGCTTAAAACCTGCGACCTCTCTAACTTTTTCCAGTTCTGATAAAAGGTCATCGACCTGAAACATTAACTCTGTTTCTCTCTCCACAGATGCTGCCTGACCGGCTGAGTATTTCCAGCATTTTCTGTTTTTATTTAAGACTTAAACAAAAATGTTTTCATAGATTAGATTCACATGAAAAGACCAACTGATCCATCGAGCCTGTACTATACTGTTCTAGTGCAACTTAAGTACACCATGACTCCCACCCTGCCAGCCATGCAATCTCCTGATGGGCAAGAAAACAGAGAAAAAACATCCCTTCAGCATTTAATACAATAATGATACACAGCACTAGAAGCATAGAAGATAGGAGCAGGAGTAGGCCATTCGGCCCCTCGAGCCTGCTCCGCCATTTAATGAGATCATGGCTGATCATCCAAATTCAGTACCCTGTCCCTGCTTTCTCCCCATATCCCTTGATCCCTTTAGCCTTAAGAAATATATCTATCTCCTTCTTGAATATATTTAATGAATTGGCCTCAACTGCCTTCTGTGGTAGAGAATTTCACAGGTTCACCACTCTCTGGGTGAAGAAATTCCTCCTCATCTCTGTCCTAAATGGCTTACCGCTTATCCTTAGACTGTGACCTCTGGTTCTGGACTCCCCCGCCATCGGGAACATCCTTCCTGCATCTAGTCTGTCTAGTCCTGTTAGAATTTTATAAGTTTCAATGAGATCCCCTCTCATTCTTCTAAACTCTAGTGAATCTAAGCCTAATCGACCCAATCTCTCTTCATACGTCATTCCTGCCATCCCAGGTATCAGTCTGGTAAATCTTCGCTGCACTCCCTCCATGGCAAGAACATCCTTCCTCAGATAAGGCGACCAAAACTGCACACAATACTCAAGGTGTGGTCTCACCAAGGCCTTGTACAACTGCAGCAAGACATCCTTGCTCCTGTACTCGAATCCTCTCGCTATGAAGGCCAACATAGCATTTGCCTTCTTAACCGCCTGCTGCACCTGCATGCTTACCTTCAGCGACTGGTGCACAAGGACTCCCAGATCTCGTTGCACTTCCCCTTTTCCCAATCTATTGCCGTTCAGATATAATCTGTCTTCCTGTTTTTGCCACCAAAGTGGATAACCTCGCATTTATCCACATTATACTGCATCTGCCATGCATCTGCCCAATCACCCAACCTGTCCAAATCATACTGGAGTTTCTCTGCATCCTCCTCACAGCACACACGCCCACCCAGCTTTGTGTCGTCTGCAAACTTAGAGATATTACATCTAGTTCCCTCGTCTAGATCATTAATGGGCCAGAAATTCAGCTCTCCGGCTTCCCGCGGGTGCAAGGATCGCACGCATCCTTACCTACCGCGCCTGCCGTTGTGCTTCGGGCCCGCGTGGACTTCGGCTCCTGGGCCTCCTGCAGCTGCCGGCGCGCAGTGCTCGCGTATCCCAGGGGCGCAGTTAGTTCGAAGCGTCCCCTGCGATCACGTGGGCCATGGAGAGCCAATCGGAGCAGGGAATCTCCATTCATAGATTTTGACAGGAAGACCTGTCAAATTTATGAATAGAGATCGGCCCCAAAACCTCACTTAAAACTTCAAATAAATTTTAAAAAAACATCACATTTTTAAAATAACTATAAATTACATAAATTAACTATTTTAAACAAAAACTTAAATTAATTACACTTTTTAATGGTGCTAAAAATAAACTTACCTTTCTTTAAAGTATGTAAAAAAGATAAACCTGTTGAAAAAATGTTTAAATTGTACTTAATTCACCACTTACCTTGTTAAAAACAGGCCTTGCGCCTCCTTTTTTCCCGTACAGCTTCTCCGTACTTACCCTCACTCCAAAACCTGTAAAAAAAAAACGGAAGTTCGCTGCATGCGCGCTGCCTCTCCGGCACACGCGGTTGACCCTTGAACCCCTTCTTTCACAAGACCGGATGTTCCGGTTTCCCGTGCATGCGCGAAACCGACACTTCCGGTGGCCCTACGGGTGAGTACACAGCGCGCACTCACCCGTGGAGACCCGAATTTCTGCCCCAATATATATTGTGAATAGCTGGGGTCCTAGCACCGATCCCTGCGGTACCCCACTAGTCACAGCCTGCCACTCGGAAAAAGACCCGTTTATTCCAACTCGCTTCCTGTCTGCCAACCAGTTCTCCATCCAAATCAATACCTTACCCCCAATCCCATGTGCTTTAACTTTACACGCTAATCTCTTATGTGGGACCTTATCGAAAGCCTTCTGGTAGTCCAAATACACCACATCCACTGGTTCTCCCTTATCTATTCTACCAGTTACATCCTCAAAAAATTCCAGTAGATTAGTCAGGCATGATTTACCTTTTGTAAACCCATGTTGACTTTGTCCAATCCTGTCACTGTTTTCCAAGCGCTCTGCTATTACATCTTTTATAATGGACTCTAGCATTTTGCCCACTACCGATGTCAGGCTTACCGGTCTATAATTCCCCGTTTTTTCTCGACCACCTTTTTTAAATAGTGGGGTTATATTAGCTACCCTCCAATCCATGGGAACTGTTCCAGAGTCTATAGAATTTTGAAAGATGACCAGCAATGCATCTACTATTTCTAGGGCCACTTCCTTAAGTACCCTAGAATGTAGATTATCAGGCCCTGGGGATTTATCGGCCTTCAATCCCGTCAATTTCCCTAACACCATTTCCCTACAAATACTGATTTCATTCAATTCCTCCCTCTCATTAGACCCTATGTTCCCCGACATCTCTGGGAGGTTATTTGTGTTCTCCTTTGTGAAGACAGAACCAAAGTATGTATTTAATTGGTCTGCCATTTCTTTGTTCCCCATTATAAATTCCCCTGATTCTGACTGCAAGGGACCTACGCTTGACTTCACCAATCTTTTTCTCTTCACATATCTATAGAAGCTTTTACAGTCAGTTTTTATGTTCCCTGAAAGCTTACTCTCATATTCTATTTTCCCCCTCTTAATTAATCCCTTTGTCCTCCTTTGCTGAATCCTAAACTGCTCCCAATGCTCAGGTTTGCTGCTTTTTCTGGCCAATTTATATGTCCTCTCCTTGGATCTTATGCTATCCCTAATTTCCCTTGTTAGCCACGGTTGAGTCACCGTTTTTGTTTTATTTTTATGCCAAACAGGGATGAACAAATTCTGTAGTTCATCCATGCGATCTTTAAATGTTTGCCATTGCCTATCCACCGTCAACCCTTTAAGTAACGCTCCCCAATCCATCCTAGCCAACTCGCGCCTCATACCATCGTAGTTTCCTTTATTTAAATTCAGGACCCTAGTCTCTGAGTCAACTACTTCACTCTCCATCTTAGAAGTTAGGAGTTTCAACCTAGATTCAGTGACAGAAACAGGACTAAACATTAGTGATGGTGAAGTGACATCACCGTACCTAGCAAACAGCTCTGAGGAAGTAAGTCTTCATATAAACCTTGGAAATAAAATTCATTAGGTTGCAACCTAATTTAAATGAGGGCTGTGAGTTAAAATACCCCATCCCTGAAATTTAGACCAGTAAGTGTGTTCTGCCCACCCGGAATCGCTTAGGGTTAAAATTGATCCCACTGTGTTGCTTTGTGAATTATTTCTAAGCTTAACTCTTCATCATACTAGGGTTTGATAAATGGTATACTCACTATGAACACAAAAAGTTACCCTACTCTTAGGATGGTGCATAGTGCATAAACCAGATATGATCGACTTTCTTTCTACCATTAACTGCACTTTTTTTGGGGGTGCGGGGCGGGTGGGTGGGGGTGGGGGCGCGTTTCCGCTGGTGATGGGAAATCAGTGGTCAATGTGTCAGAGGGTTAATACTGAGGGAGCGCTGCACTGTCGGAGGGACAGTACTAAGGGAGTGCTATACTGTCAGAGGGGCAGTACTGAGGGAGTGCTGCACTGTCAGGGGGGCAGTACTGAGGGAGCGTTGCAGTGTCGGAGGTGCAGTACTCAGCAAGTGTTGAACTGTCGGAGGGGCAGTACTGAGGGAGCGCTGCACTGTCGGAGGCTCAGTACTGAGGGGAGCACTGCACTGGAGAGGCAGTACTCAGGGAGTGTTGAACTTTCGGAGCGGCAATACTCAGGGAGTGCTGCACTGTCAGGGGGCAGTACTGAGGGAGTATTGAATTGTCAGAGTGGCAGTACTGAGGGAGTGTTGAATTGTCAGGGGGGCAGTACTGAGGGAGTGCTGCACTGTCAGGGGGGCAGTACTGAGGGAGCGCTGCACTTCGAAGGCTCAGTACTGAGGGGAGTACTGCACTGTCGGAGAGGCAGTACTCGGAGTGTTGAACTGTCGGAGCGGCAGTACTCAGGGAGTGCTGCACTGTCAGGGGGGCAGTACTGAGGGAGTGTTGAATTGTCGGAGTGGCAGTACTGAGGGAGTGCTGCACTTTCGGAGGGGCAGTACTGAGGGAGTGCTGCACCGTCAAAGGGGCAGTACACAGGCAGTGTTGAATTGTCGGAGTGACAGTACTGAGGGAGTGCTGCATTGTCAGGTGGCAGTACTGAGGGAGTGCTACACTGTCAGGTGGCAGTACTGAGGGAGTGCTGCACTGTCAGGTGGCAGTACTGAGGGAGCGCTACACTGTCAGGGGCAGTACTGAGGGGGCGCTGCACTGTCAGGGGCAGTACTGAGGGAGTGCTGCACTGTCGGAGGGGCAGTACTGAGGGAGTGCTGCATTGTCGGGGGCAGTACTGAGGGTGTGCTGCACCATTGTAGGCATTACTGAGGGAGTGCTGCACTGTCAAAGGGGCAGTACTCAGGCAGTGTTGAATTGTCGGAGTGACAGTACTGAGGGAGTGCTGTGCTGTTAGGGGGGCAGTACTGAGGGAGTGCTGCAATGTCAGGTGGCAGTACTGAGGGAATGCTACACTGTCAAAGGGGAAGTACTCAGGGAGCGTTGAATTGTCGAAGTGGCAGTACTGAGGGAGTGCTGCACTGTCAAAAGGGCAGTACTGAGGGAGTGTTGAATTGTCGGAGTGACAGTACTGAGGGAGTGCTACACTGTCAGGGGGCAGTACTGAGGGAGCGCTGCACAGTTGGGGGCAGTACTGAGGGAGTGCTGCACTGTCGAAGGTGCAGTACTCAGGGAGTGTTGAACTGTCGGAGAGGCAGTACTTAGGGAACGCTGCACTGTCAGAGGGTCAATATTGAGGATGTACTGCAGTGTCAGAAGGGCAGTACTGAGGGAGTACTACACTGTCGGAGGTTCAGTACTGAGGGGAGCACTGCACTGTCAGAAAGGCAGTACTCGGAGTGTTGAACTGTCAGAGTGGCGGTACTGAGGGTGTGTTGAATTATCAGGGGGTAGTACTGGGGGGTGCACTGTCAGGGGGGCAGTACTGAGGGAGTGCTGCACTGTCATGAGGGCAGTACTGAGGGAGTGCTGCACTGTCACAGGGGCAGTACTGAGGGAGTATTGAATTGTAGGAGTGGCAGTACTGAGGGAGTGCTGCACTGTCAGGTGGCAGTACTGAGGGAGTGCTGCACTGTCAGGTGGCAGTACTGAGGGAGTGCTACACTGTCAAAGGGGAAGTACTCAGGAAGTGTTGAATTGTCAGAGCGGCAGTACTGAGGGAGTGCTGCACTGTTAGGGGAGCAGTACTGAGGGAGTGCTGCACTGTCGAAGGGGCAGTACTCAGGGAGTGTTGAACTGTCGGAGGGGCAGTACTTAGGGAGCGCTGCACTGTCGGAGGGTCAGTACTGAGGGTGTACTGCAGTGTCAGAAGGGCAGTACTAAGGGAGTGCTGCACTGTCGGAAGGGCAGTACTGAAGAAGTGTTGCACCGTCGGGGGGGCAGTACTGAGGGAGTGCTACACTGTCGGAGGTGCGGTACTCAGGAAGTGTTGAACTGTCGGAAGGACACTACTGAAGGAGTGCTGCAGTGTCGGAAGGACAATACTGGGGAAGTGCTGCACTGTCAGAGGGTCATCTTTTGGATGAGACATTAAACTGAGGCCTTGTCTCAGGTGGATGTAAAAGATTCCACAGCACTATTTGGGAGAAAAGCAGTGCCCTGGGCCAAAATTTATCCATCACCCAACATCACTAAAAGAGACTATCTGGTCATTTATTTCATTGCTCTTTGTGGGAGCTTGCTGTGTGCAAATTGGCTGCCATGTTTCCTACATTACAACAGTGACTACACTTCAAAAGTACTTCATTGACTGTGAAGCACTTTGTGACGTCCTGAGATCGTGAAAGATGCTATATAAATAGATGTACAAAGATGATACCAGAACTGAGAGTTTATAACTATCAGGAAAGACTGAACAGGCTGGGGCTCTTTTCTCTAGAAAAGAGAAGGCTGAAAGTTGACCTGATAGAGGTCCTTGAAATTATGAAGGGGTTTGATAGGGTAGACATAGAGAAGATGTTTCCACTTGTGCGGGAGGCCAAAACTAGGGACCATAAATAATAGATAGTCACTAATAAATCCAATAAGGAATTCAGGAGAAACTTCTTTACCCAGAGAGTGGTGAGAATGTAGACTGTGCTACCACATGGAATGGTTGAGACAATTAGCATCGATGTATTAAAGGGGAAGTTAGATAAGTACATGAGGGAGAATGGAATAGAAGGATATGCTGATAGAGTTATGATGCGGAGATGCCGGTGTTGGACTGGGGTGGACAAAAGTGAGAAGTCGCACAACACCAGGTTATAGTCCAACAGTTTTATTTGAAATCACAAGCTTTCGGAGCTGCTGCTCCTTCATCAGGTGAAGTCTGATGAAGGAGCAGCAGCTCTGAAAGCTTGTGATTTCAAATAAAACTGTTGGACTATAACCTGTGTAGAATTCGCAATATATCGCGATTTTATTAATAAGGAGGAAAACACAGAGTTTCGTTCAAACAGCTTTTATTTCAGCGGAATGCTGTCAGGTTTCAAAGTGGACACAGGCAGCTTGTAAAATGGCCGCCGCACCTCGTGGCGGAACATTCTGGACTTTTCGACAGGCAGACAAGATGGCGTTCCAATAAACATTTGTGCAAGACTGATTAAGATTCAGCACATTGAAGATAATACACGAGACATCATGGGTTTACAGTATACACATAGATACTGAAATCGGTCTCCCGGGTACGAATAAAGGCTATTGTACCAAGTAATCAAGGGCCCATCCAAAGACATTAATATGTAAAATCCCAACGACTCTACGATGAGAGAGCCGTTAGCGGGTAGTTACAGAAAACACTTGGAGGCCCCAAAACCCCTCCAGGGAGAACACTGACCGATTAAACAATGGGAGAAATATTAACAGGTACTCAGACATTTACGAGTAGCCCCGAAACCCATTAAAAACGGAGATCACCTATACAAGATATTTGAGCGCCAAACCCAAACAAAAGAAAAGACATTAAGGTTGGGCGGGAAACGGAAGATTTTGCACTATAATTGCAAGCCCCAAACCGTCCATCTTTCTCTTATCCTCTTATCTTGCTGGTGTTCATCCTCGTGGCTGCTCCTGTGTTCTTGACTCGCCGTCTTGTTCCTGTTTGCCTGGTGTCTCTTTTAAAAGACTGTTGAACTTTGTGATCCGTTCGGATCTACCTCGTGTCGTGTCACGAAGACCTGTGTTGGTAACCGGCATCGGAACCAAAGGCCCGAGAAGAGATGAGATGAGATGAGAAGAGACGAAGACCATACTTATCGCCACGGTCAGTAAGCCCCGACCGCGCCTGTAGGTCGAATAGACATTTCTCCTTGCCAGGAAGACTTCTTTGAACTTTAAAGAACGGACCCCGGAAGATTCTTCTTTGAGATATTGACCGATCTGTGAAACCCATCAGGGCAGATCCTCATGACGGACACCGAGAGATTATTCTCTTAAGTGTTGACTGGTACGTGAAACCCACAAACACAGATCTTCATAATAACAGACGTTCCAGCCTGCTAGCCGGAGCAGAAGCAAGTAAACAAGTGGGGCCAGGAGACCCCCTGATCGACACGTGGGTGCTGCGGTGAAAACATCCGATCAGCTATTCGGAATTTCTCCGAGTTATCACGAGTGGTGAGCATGAGTCTCGAATCCTACGAATCTAGCTAGGACAGATATTGATAGGGGAGGGTTTAAGTACTAAGGATAATTGTAATGTGTGCCCCCATTTACGGTGTGTCGTTCGTTCCTCGTTTCCCTAGAATTAGTTACATAACTGCGTGTAAGATTGTACTGTCATTAATCTGTGCTTATGACATGTATTTCGTAATCTTGAATATTATGCAATAAAGATTTTCCATTTCGTACCATTCAACCGAGTCTACATGAGTTTCATCTCCATTACTGCTCTCGCATCTAAGTCCAGTGTCTAGAACCGTAAGGGCGAGTGATTCGAACCACTCACAGGTGTGTCTAGTGTTCCCAGACTGGCTGGAGACCAGAACAGGCAACAAGGCCTAAACCCGCACTGACATACAGGCTGCACAGAGCCACGCGAATCTCACAGGCGGAGAGACACGCACGCTAACCCTTACAGAAAATGGCGACCGCGGCAGGACACTGGCAGCGAGAGGGTAGTGTGTTAGACTTTGGTGTGACTGTACGAAATGTTATGCAGGAAAAGATAGCAAATTATGTGTTCGGAAAGGTTAATCTAACTAAGAAATGGATAAGTGAATTGTTAGCGGATAAAAGTCCACTAGAGGCAGCCGAAAGGTGGACAGATAGTAAAGAACATAAAAAGACACTCGAAAAAGCAGTCTGGCTAATGTGTTACAAAAGGCAGGTCCAGATTTCAAACCAGGTCATTACAGCGCTAACAGCTCGAATCAGTCATTTAGAGGGAGAAATGGATGAGAAGGTCTCTGGAGGGGAATTGCTCATTAGGAATTTAAGTGCGCTGCACCAAGAACGCCAGGAAATCTCCAGTCACCATAAAACAAGGATAGATTACCTCGAGTGCCAGGTCACTGAGGCAAAGTTAAATGAGGGCAGATTAAAGGAACGATGTGCCCGCCAAGCTGCCCAGATAAGAACTCAGGAAGAGAGCTTAACGGGGGTTAGGGCGGCATATAAGTTGGCCCTTGAGGATAAGTTTCAGGGAGCCGATCATAGCGCCTGCCAAAAAGAGATAGAGCACCTCAAAAAGGCCGTGAACAAAGCGCACGGCATGGTGTGCCTTATCAGTCCGTCAGCACACCAGCCGCTAGTAAAAGAGGAGTTTCAGAAATCCCCACCAAGTAAAGCAGAGGAAGTATTAGCCACTGCGCCCTCCGCGCCACCCAGCTATTCGGAAACCTGGGTAAGGGAGGAAGTAGTGGAAGAAACGAAAGAGCCCATTGAGAAAGAAGTGGAAAAGGAACCGTTGTATCCAGTAACGGGTATAAAAAGGGGCCCAAACAGAAACGGTGGGGAGGAACCAGGGGATCTCCTCGGCCAGCTTGTGTTGCCTCACAGCTCACACCAGCTGAGAGTTATGATAAATCATGTACGGAAGCTGACCGAGTTAGACGACCCTTCCGTACATTTCAGAGAAGTTGAGCAAACCGCAGCCATTAACGGCTGCGATGATGGGGAAACAGCAAAAATGCTGTTGTTTTCATTAGGCAGTTCAATCCTTCAGTGTCTCTCGGGCGAGAGCAAGAGGGGAACCAAGACTTATGAGGCATTAAAGAATGAGGTCCTGGAAGTGTTGGGGGCGGACGATGAAGGTCCGTTTGCTAGAGTGGGACAGACAGTGCAGATGGAGGGAGAACCCCCGAAGGTTTTTGCCGACAGGCTGTGGCCAGTATATCAGCGCAGCTGTCTAGGTGCGCTAGAGCGCGACGATATGGACGGCGCCGGTTTAAATCATTGGCTTAGGTGCATAGTAGCCAACAGTTTACCAGCCGTCAGAGAGCAGGCAAAAGCATGGTTTGATCCCAATGACCCCAACATTACGGAAGAGTCGGTCTTGAATCGACTCACGTTAGGATATCGCAATATAAGGGGTATGGGAACACGTCCCCTTAAGGGAAAAGTACATGAGGTACGACCCGCAGCCCCGTATCAAAGGGAGTGGCATCAGGAGGGTAATCGCGCCCCGCAGGCAAGTAATGCTTGTTACGGGTGTGGGAAGACAGGGCACTGGCGCAAGAACTGCAGAAACCCTTGGAAGGATTCCAGGGATAAAATTCCCGCAGCCCGAGCCCAGACGCCTGTCCCTGCTAGGGAAGCTAGTGCACTCACCCCTCCCGACGACCTCGAAGTAGTGTTGGGAGCCATGCGCAAATTATTGAGTGCACATGGAAAGGTGGCGGTTGCTACCGGCCCCATAGGTGCCGCAGGACCGTCTAATAGTACCCAATGACTAGAGCCCACGCAGCCTGCCTACCTGTGTCCTTTTAAAAGACACGCACAGGAGGGGGTCTGCGGTGAGGAGGCCAGGTTAAAAGAGCAGGCCTTGCGGGAGGAGAACGCCCGCTTAATAGGGAAAATAGATGGGCTGGAAGGGCAGCTTAGAGAGCAGGCCCTGCGGGAGGAGAACGCCCGATCAATGGGAAAGTTAGACGTGCTCAGGCTAGAAGCGCAGCTTAGTGAGATAAAAGCAGCCTACAGGGTAGCCAAAAGCCGGGAGTATGAGGATGTAAACCGATGCAAACTGTACAAGCCAGGTGCACAAGGGAAAACCACAGGGGAAAAACCTGCGAGTGGGGACTCGCAGCCCCAGGTAGGACCACAAGGCACACAGGCAGGCAAAGCAGCTTGCATCAGGGGAGGAGACATCCTGGAAAGTCATGAAGCATTTTTGTGGGGTTGGGAGTCAGATGAGGGAGAATTCCGGGAACTCGAGTCAGATGAGGATAGTGATGAAGACGAGGGGGATTTGGGGAACAAAAGGGTCGCCCCCATTTTAGGTATAGGGAGGACACGGGCTGCAGATGGAGATCCGCACAGGGTGGACACAGAGGCTGCAGGTCCCGAACACAGGAGGGAGGAGCTAGGGGAGGCGGAGCCAGCCACTGTGGGACCACAGGGCGTGACGGTGAAAACCTCAGAGCCCGAGCCGCCCACCTTGAACGTCCTGCCCTCGGGGGAGGTAGGGATTGCGAGTGAAGGGCCGCCTGCTGGGCCGAGCAGGGCGGGGCCACAAGCTGCAAGTCCCGAGGTCAGGGAGGCGGAGTCAGCGGAGGCGGAGCCAGCGACTGTGGTGGAACCACAGGTCGTCCCGGTGGAAGTCTCGGAACCCGGTCCGTCGGTCCTGGGATTCCTGCCCCCGACAACTCCTCGTAGGTCAGGTCGAGCACCCCAGCCCAGGAAAATGTGGTCATGTCCCCAGACTGCCCCAAGGCGTAGACTCAAGGTTAAGGCAGCCCAGATACAGCCCGGCCCCATCGCAGCAGCAACAGGCTGCGGCAGATCAGAGGAAGGGGTCAGTGCAGCAACAGGCTGCGGCAGATCAGAGGAAGGGGTCAGTGCAGCAACAGGCTGCGGCAGATCAGAGGAAAAGGTCAGAGCCCTCCCACCGTCGGGAAGAGCTCGCAGCAGCCTTCTCAGAATTTAAAGGGGCCGCCCTGAGTACGGGCGGCGCTGTACAGTAATAAGTTTAGGATAGGTTTCTAAGTTTATAGTTTAAGGTAAGAATAAGTTTATAAGTTTATAGTTGAAGGTTAAGAATAAGTTTTATAGTTTTAAATCAGGTTAAGTTTGTAGTTTAATTTTAACAGAAAATGGCAAAATGATGGGAGCTTTAGAGATAGGTTTAGTTAAAGTTTATCCAGCGAACATTGAAGTTTACGTGAGGCGAGGTCAGGGGACCCGCTCACCCTTCACAAAAGCCAGAGACTCTTGCGAGGCTGGCTACCTCATTCTATCTGATCACAGGAACCAAGGAAGGATGGAACGAATTCTAGTATTGCTCGCGGCAATCGGATGTGGATTGGCATATCGAGGCCGCACCAAGGATGTCGTGGTGTTTGGATGCTCCGGGGACACGGCCCCCATCGCGGTGGATGGGACCGGAAGACGGGAGGCTGAGGAGACCACCACCTATTTCCACAAGGGAAGGTGGCCAGGATGGCTGGGAACGAACTCAACGGAGTATTCCAGCACATCGGGGTTTGCCTACCAAGAGACTTCTTTAATGTGCCCCAAAGTAAGGATCATCGCACCCAGGATCAGCGTCACCGTCGGCAAACGGATTTGTTTGACTTGTAATGGGAATGTCCCATTGAGCCGATGGTGGTGGCTGCGAAAGCTGAGCAAAACTATGAGGAACTCTTCGGTCGAGTGGGAACGACTGGGTAATAATACCCATCGGACAATTACGGGGACAAACGGACAAGTGAGAGTCTGTTGGGACAAATGGTGGGAACCGGATGAGGGAATTTATGTATGCATGTGGGGGTCAAAGTACGCTTGCCCCAAAGGCATCTCCATATTTTTCATTAATCAATGGCAGGATAACGGACAGGGGATGAGGTGGGATGCGAGCACCAGGGGGTGCGGAGCCCCATACTCTTCGATCCCGGTAAATGCCACTGAACTCATTACGCGCCCACGCAAAGCCCCGCCCACGATTCCGGTGGTTCTAGCTGAAGAGGAAGAGTGCCCTAAAACTAGTAAGGGACCCGGGAATGGTTTGGTACTGGTCCCCACAGACCAGATACTATTCCAGGGGGTACACTACGCGGTGGCCTCGGTGATTTTAAATCTCACCGAGGTGCGGTTACCAGAGTGGTGCCCCAAAAAGACGGAACAGTTGTATCAGGTCCTGTTGACCAAGATGTTCAGACAATTTTACGAATTCGATTTCGCGGAAATTGATAAAACAAGTTTGTACACCGCACCACATGAAGTTTTGGATCAAGTAGGGAGGCAAAGAAGGGGTGTAGTGAACGACGCGTTCACGGCTTTTAACACGGGTACATCTGTGGTCAACGCTCTAGACAGTGTGGAGCTGCAGACCCAGATTAATGGTTTAAAGAAATTATAGCAGAGTTAGAGAAACATGCAAAGACGGTAAATGCCCTGATTAGGGAAGATCGGAATGCATCCGATCAAGCTGCGCAGAACGAGGTGTGCGTGCTTTATGGGGCGTGGTTACTGGGCGAGGGCCACAGTAATTTGGAGGATTTAAAACAGGGTTTGGTCCCATCCTGGATAAGTAACAAACACCTGCGGGCGCTCCACCCTTTTCAGAACGCATTAAGCCCGTGCCAGCTCAGGTTAGCTTCAGAAGCATACCCAGTCCCCGTGGACTGCGGACGATCAAACCATACCATTATGGGTATAGTTTTACGTATGCCGGTTTTGGGCGACACAGCCAAGCCCGCCCCGGTGTATCGGGTAGAGAACATTGGTGTCATTCAGGGGGGAGCCCACATTCGCTATGCAGCGGTTCCACCTTACGTCATCCGCTGGGAGCAAACGATGACAGGTACAGATCTCTCTGGTTGTCGTGGCAGGGGAGCACACATAATACTGTGTCCCCAGCACTTGAATGCCTTTTTAACACCACAGTGCGGGTTCAGAACGGCTGGCGCCAAGTCCATGAATTGCACCATGGAGGCAATGGCACAAGATCATGTGCCTCCGCAGGTAGCATACATCGGGGGTGGAACATATTGTGTTACCACTGCAGCGCAACACTACCAGCATGGAAACCGTAGCCGGTGTCCGGTGAGTGACAGCAGTTTCTGTTTCAAACCCAGGGCGGAAGTTCAAGTAGCACAACAGCGAATTGTCCCAATCCCTGAACCATCCACTGTTCATCTAACAATAAAAGAGAATTTCACCGACTTGCAGCGATTCGTCGCGCATTTCGGATACCTCATTCCCCCTCTCCCTGAACACCTCACCAAGCTTTTAAAAGCCGTCGCGGTGTCACAGAAACATTTTTATACATTAGAGCAGAAAACTGTCGAAATAGGAACAGACATTCTGGATATAGTAATTCCACCGTGGTGGAATCTGTTCACCAATATTGAAGTGTCTTCATGGATCAGAATAGCCTCCCACATTTTAGTCGTATGCCAAGTTTTTATTGTAGTGTACCTATTGGTCGTACATTGTAAAAGAGACAAACGCCTCACCAAGCATGAAAACACGGGAGAGTGGCGAGAACGTTACGTGCGCGTGCACGATGAAAGCACCGTGTAATCGGAAAATGGCGTCACTCCCGCTTGCCACGTGCGCCTCGGAAGTGTTGTACTCGATTGTGATTTTTCAGAAACTGTAAATACGTTTGGAACTCGACATGTGTTGAGAGTTGGTGTTGGTTATTTTGGTGATGGTGTTGTTGTTAAAAGTGATTGTTTGGTTTTGGGTTTTGTTTTTCCTTTCCCTGAATAAAAAATGTGAATATACAGGTGATACGAGAGGCATCGGCCTGGTTACGCCTGGAAGGAAAACAAGTGGTGTAAGTTTAAAGGCAAATAATGCCTACGGTGCTATAAAATGTAATTTTCTTGGGAAATAAGGACGACACAAAGACCCTAGCTAGGTTAAGTTATGGGATTAATTTTCTGGATTCGAAGAAAATCGAGATAATATTGCTCACCACAATATTTTTGATACGATAAGCGGAGTTATTCGCATCAACAGGAGGGACTGTAGAATTCGCAATATATCGCGATTTTATTAATAAGGAGGAAAACACAGAGTTTCGTTCAAACAGCTTTTATTTCAGCGGAATGCTGTCAGGTTTCAAAGTGGACACAGGCAGCTTGTAAAATGGCCGCCGCACCTCGTGGCGGAACATTCTGGACTTTTCGACAGGCAGACAAGATGGCGTTCCAATAAACATTTGTGCAAGACCGATTAAGATTCAGCACATTGAAGATAATACACGAGACATCATGGGTTTGCAGTATACACATAGATACTGAAATCGGTCTCCCGGGTACGAATAAAGGCTATTGTACCAAGTAATCAAGGGCCCATCCAAAGACATTAATATGTAAAATCCCAACGACTCTACGATGAGAGAGCCGTTAGCGGGTAGTTACAGAAAACACTTGGAGGCCCCAAAACCCCTCCAGGGAGAACACCGACCGATTAAACAATGGGAGAAATATTAACAGGTACTCAGACATTTACGAGTAGGCCCGAAACCCATTAAAAACGGAGATCACCTATACAAGACATTTGAGCGCCAAACCTAAACAAAAGAAAAGACATTAAGGTTGGGCGGGAAACGGAAGATTTTGCACTATAATTGCAAGCCCCAAACCGTCCATCTTTCTCTTATCCTCTTATCTTGCTGGTGTTCATCCTCGTGGCTGCTCCTGTGTTCTTGACTTGCCGTCTTGTTCCTGTTTGCCTGGTGTCTCTTTTAAAAGACTGTTGAACTTTGTGATCCGTTCGGATCTACCTCGTGTCGTGTCACGAAGACCTGTGTTGGTAACCGGCATCGGAACCAAAGGCCCGAGAAGAGATGAGATGAGATGAGAAGAGACGAAGACCATACTTATCGCCACGGTCAGTAAGCCCCGACCGCGCCTGTAGGTCGAATAGACATTTCTCCTTGCCAGGAAGACTTCTTTGAACTTTAAAGAACGGACCCCGGAAGATTCTTCTTTGAGATATTGACCGATCTGTGAAACCCATCAGGGCAGATCCTCATGACGGACACCGAGAGATTATTCTCTTAAGTGTTGACTGGTACGTGAAACTCACAAACACAGATCTTCATAACAACAGACGTTCCAGCCTGCTAGCCGGAGCAGAAGCAAGTAAACAAGTGGGGCCAGGAGACCCCCTGATCGACACGTGGGTGCTGCGGTGAAAACATCCGATCAGCTATTCGGAATTTCTCCGAGTTATCACGAGTGGTGAGCATGAGTCTCGAATCCTACGAATCTAGCTAGGACAGATATTGATAGGGGAGGGTTTAAGTACTAAGGATAATTGTAATGTGTGCCCCCATTTACGGTGTGTCGTTCGTTCCTCGTTTCCCTAGAATTAGTTACATAACTGCGTGTAAGATTGTACTGTCATTAATCTGTGCTTATGACATGTATTTCGTAATCTTGAATATTATGCAATAAAGATTTTCCATTTCGTACCATTCAACCGAGTCTACATGAGTTTCATCTCCATTACTGCTCTCGCATCTAAGTCCAGTGTCTAGAACCGTAAGGGCGAGTGATTCGAACCACTCACAGGTGTGTCTAGTGTTCCCAGACTGGCTGGAGACCAGAACAGGCAACAAGGCCTAAACCCGCACTGACATACAGGCTGCACAGAGCCACGCGAATCTCACAGGCGGAGAGACACGCACGCTAACCCTTACACCTGGTGTTGTGCGACTTCTCACTGATAGAGTTAGATGAAGTAGAGTGGGAGGAGGCTTGAGTGGAGCATAAACACCAGCACAGACCTCTTGGGCCCAATGGCCTGTTTCTGTGCTGTACATTCTATGTAATGTCAACCAAGCACTATGAAGCTTGGAGTCCTCACACAACACTAACCTGAAATAAAGTGCTGGGCAGTGAGTTTTTCTGCCACCTAGTGAATTGAGAGGAAGTTGCAGTTCTGTTACAATCCTTGAATTCAGTTCATATACAAGGGTAACATATAAATAACGTGAGTAAAGAAAGAAAGAACTCACATTTATATAGTGCTTTTCATGACCTCAGGACGTCCCAAAGCGCTTTATAGCCAATGAAGTACTTTTTGAAGTGTTGTAATGTAGGAAATGCAGCAGCCAATTTGCGCACAGCAAGGTCCAACGAACAGCAATGATATAAATATTGGCTAGGACACCAAGAAGAACTCCCCTGCTCTTCTTTGAAATAGTGCCATGGGATCTTCTATGTCCACCTGAGAGGACAAACGGGACCTCGGTTTAACATCTCATCTGAAAGACAGCACCTCCGACAGTGCAGCACTCCCTCAGTACTGCACTGGAGTGTCAGCTTGGATTGTGCGCTCATGTCTCTTGAGTAGGACTATGATGTGAAGGGATTACCAATATGCGTTTTGTATTCTTTTCAGCCAGTCCAGATACTTACTTAAATGTTGTAAAATCTGGAGATCTGGTGGGGCGAATGAAACTTGTTACAGAAACACTAACTGGGTGATTAGGTGCTTCCTACAATACTTATTTAATTTCTCACCAATTTTATTTAGAAAAATCAAACTTTTGGTGGAAGGGAATGTGTCGTGGTTACAACTGGTAAAAGTGAATACAATAAAGGCAGCAGAATGGCACTTGCTGGTCTGTGAGAGCATTAAAATAATGCAACATTTCATTTTGATGCCAATCCGCCCACTTAGTTTATAAGTAGTGATGTAGCCTGAAGCAATAAAATTGACAATCATACTGACAGGCGTGGTACTTTCCCTCTTTGACAGACATTTGCAATGTTTTAGTTATTGGGGAAAGTCCATTTTGTACTTAACTTGTGTACGAGAATAATATATTAATTGTGCACTTTAGAGCCAATATTGAGAGGGCTCATCAGTGGCATGGGGTGTAGTTTTCAAAAGCTCTTATAATAATTTGTCCGTGACTACACAAACCACTCTGGGTACTGGTATATTGTGTATCAGTAAAACAGGTTTATTAAGCATTAAACATCCAGTACAAAGAAGTAATACTTAACAAGAAGATAGTCACAGTCTGTTCGTTCGAACCCCGGCGTTCCTTCCGAGTGACTGTGGCGCAAGTCTCCTGATGTATGTTGCTGTGTTCTGTTGACCGAAGCTCGCTTCCTTGGGATCTTGCTGTGTTCTGTTGACCGAAGCTCCTATCAATCTCTGGTTACACGGTGCGCTGCTTTCGATGTTCAAAACCTGTATCTTTATACCCTTTTTCCTCTCGTTTTGCCTACGTGGCAGTAATTAACCCTCTGACACCTGGTAAAAAGTCTTGCTTCCCTCGTTAGCCATCTTATGACCTTGTTGATCCCACTAGGTTTTTCTCTATGCATAACAAAGTACCCTTATCTCAGATGTTCACTTTTCACAGAACATTTCCTAGAATGTTTTCTAAATAGTCTGTCATTCTATAGCTGTACCAATGAAGGATGTCTCCAACTCCTATCTCTCTCTCTAGTTTTTATCTCTTTAAGCATAATATTGCTGAATTCCTCGTCTCCATAAACTTACCACTACATTCTGTTACTTCAGTAATTTAAAACAGAGGTTTTTAGTCAGGTTGGCATAATATCCCATCCTGCTTTGCTCTCAGCCATTCGCCATTTTATACAGGCTTTTAGGCTTTTAACATACAATTTCACATATTATAGTTATATAAAAATGGTTGTAGAATCTTAATAATGTTTACTAAATCCTACAGGTACACCCTATCCTACAGGGGTTTCGTTAGTGTAGGATGGAGGTGGCTGGAAAATCAGTTGTGTAGTCTGTGCACCTGATTTGCTGCCTGCCACATTTTGCAGAGTAAAACTTGGGGTAGAAAAATTAGGCTGTGCTTCCAAAAAAACAGAAGCCTCATAAATCAAGTCCCATGCCAAATCTTGTGACCTCAGGCAAGGTTCCACCTAATGCCCACACTTCCCCCTATGCAGGTGCAGCAAGCAGTTAGGAAGGCAAATGGTATGTTGGCCTTCATTGCAAGAGGATTTGAGTACAGGAGCAAGGATGTCTTACTACAGTTATGCAGGGCCTTGGTGAGACCACACCTGGAGTACTGTGTGCAGTTTTGGTCTCCTTACCTAAGAAAGGATATACTTGCCATAGAGGGAGTGCAGCGAAGGTTCACCAGACTGATTCCTGGGATGGCAGGACTGTTGTATGAGGAGAGATTGGGTCAACTAGGCCTGTATTCACTAGAGTTTAGAAGAATGAGAGGGGATCTCATTGAAAGTATAAAATTCTGACAGGGCTAGACAGACTGGATGCAGGGAGGATGTTTCCCCTGGCTGGGGTGTCTAGAACGAGGGGTCACAGTCTCAGGATACGGGGTAGGACATTTAGGACTGAGATGAGGAGAAATTCTTCACTCAGAGGGTGGTGAACCTGTGGAATTCTCTACCACAGAAGGCTGTGGAGGCCAAGTCACTGAATATATTTAAGAAGGAGATAGATAGATTTCTAGACACAAACGGCATCAAGGGGTATGGGGAGAGACCGGGAATATGGTATTGAGATAGAGGATCAGCCATGATCATATTGAATGGCGGAGCAGGCTCGAAGGGCCGAATGGCCTACTCCTGCTCCTATTTTTCTATGTTTCTTATGTTTCTATGTTTCCATGTTTCTATTTATAATTGGTGCATGGAAGTCCTGGGTAATTGTGTGCTTTTTAATGGAAGATTATAGTTTTAGATGCTGGGTGATGGGGTTGTTTTTGCATTTTTTATTAAATTTTACTGCATTTGCTCCATGCACGAGTTGATTTTGGTGAGTTACCTGACATTTTTCATTCTTCCTGACAATACTTTCTTTTAACACTCTTGGTTGCTGCTGCCAATTTAATCGCAAAATACATCGTGCAAGGATGGGAATTCCTTTGGCGTTCCAAATGAACTGCATGATTTAGATGAGTAAGAGCAGTTTAACATGTCTGAGTACGTGTGGATGAGTCTGTAAACTCAGGCCAAGGGGTAATAACGGATATGTCTTAGATGTCATTGCACATGCATTGTTGACCCCCTAGCCATGATCTTATTGAATGACGGAGCAGGCTCAAGGGGCCCTATGGCCTACTCCTGCTCCTATTTCTTGTGTTCTTCTGAAACCTTCCAAGTTACTACACAGAACATCTGCCCTATTAGCCATTCTGCTGTGTACATGACTTTCAAACAAGTGACAAATGCCACATTTGCAAGATGCAACACCCCC
This sequence comes from Squalus acanthias, assembly GCA_030390025.1. Taxonomy (NCBI): domain Eukaryota; kingdom Metazoa; phylum Chordata; class Chondrichthyes; order Squaliformes; family Squalidae; genus Squalus; species Squalus acanthias. Next base: position 38,989,803 of record CM059425.1, read on the forward strand.
ATCACTTTCACTGTGGAAAGGAGACATCAGCTCAACTGGGCGAAGAATTGAAGAACTTTGGCTTTCATTCTCTTTCAACCCACATCCTGCACAAAGTCTTTCTCTCCCATTATCCCTTTCTCACTAGCCTACACTGGCTTCCTATCTGCGAGTGCATTAAATTTAAAATCCTTGTCCTTGTCTATAAATACTCTATGGCTTTACCTCACTTTATCTCTGTAATCTCCTTTAGACTGATATCTCCTTACTCTGGCATTCCGTGAAGTCCCCTCTCCTTTCACCTCACCACTGGTGACAGCCTTCTGCTGCCTTCGTCCTATGTTTTGGAAGTCCCTCCCTCAACCTCTCTCCCTGTCCACCTTTAAAAAAAAAACTTCTTAAAAACCTTCTCAAAACCTGTCTCGACAACCAAGCTTTCAGTCACCTGTTCTAATCGCTGCCTTCCTGGCTCCGCCTCCACCTTGCTTACATCTGTTTGTAAAGCACTTTGAGATGCTTCTTTATGTTAAAAGTGCGTAATACATGCAAATTGTTGTTTTAAATGTTTTCAGCAACAGTTCTCATCTTGGGCTTAGGCCTCTCTGAAAAGCTTCGGGCTTGAGTTCAGAGGCCTCCCAGATCAATTAAATGTTAGCTGAAAAGACAACGGGTCTATTTTGACTTCTGGGCGACTGACTGGCAGAGCCCGCTGGTCGGCCGCCCATTCCAGCGGCGAAGTGGCCCTCGCAATTTTGAGGCCCCGGCCTCATTTAAATTTGGTGGGCGAGCTGTGCGACGCCAAACAGGTGACCCGATGCAGCTCGCTGGATTGAGGCTTCAATATCGGGCCGGGGCGACCGCCAGCAAGGTAAGTTGCGGGGGTGGGGTGGGGGGGTGGTGGGGCTGTGATAGCGGTCATGGAGGGTGGGAATCCTGGGGCGGCAGCGGCCTAGGTTATTTTTATGGGCCTCTTTGGTTCCATCGCCCATGGAACTGGTGGGAACATGCACGGTACAGGCTCCAACCTGTTCCACCCTAAAATGGCAATCGTGGTCCTATTTACATCATAGGAGCACGATTTGCATATTAAAAGAGGAAGCTAGATAAACACATGAGGGAGAAAGGAATAGAAGGATATGCTGATAGGGTTAGACGAAGAGGGGTGGGAGGAGAATCGTGTGGAGCATAAACAGGAGCATGTACCAGTAGCACCGTATGGCCTGTTTCTGTGCTGTACAATCTTTGTAATTCTATGAAATTCTAGAACACCAGACTCAAAGGAATGGAGTGTTTTGGGAAGGTGTCGTAGGGTTGAAAGAAGTTACAGAGACAAGGAGAGGCAATGCCATGGAACACGGGCAACACGGTGGCATAGTGGTTAGCACTGGTGCCTCACAGCGCCAGAGACCCGGGTTCGAATCTGACCTCGGGTGACTGTCTGTGTGGAGTTTGCACATTCTCCCCGTGTCTGCGTGGGTTTCCTCCGGGTGCTCCGGTTTCCTCCCACAGTCCAAAAATGTGTGGGTTAGGTTGATTTGGCTATGATAAATTGACCCTTAGTGTGTTAGGGGGGATTAAATATGTGGGGGTTATGGGGATAGGATGGGATATGTTAGGGGGAATTAAATACGTGGGGTTACGGGGGTAGGGTGGGATATGTGTACTGTGGGGATTAAAGCAGGGACAGGGTACTGGATTTGGATGATCAGCCATGATCGTATTGAATGGCGGAGCAGGCTCGACGGGCCGAATGGCCTACTCCTGCTCCTAGATTCTATGTTTCTATGTTTCTATTTAAACACAAAAATTTGAATTTTAAATGTAAGAGTTTGTGGGACTGAGAGCCAATGTAGGTCACCGAAGACAGGGGTGAGTGGGACTTGGTGTGGGATAGGATGTGGGCAGCAATGTTTTTGATGAGCTGATGTTTACAAATGTTGAAGGATGGGGGATGGCCAGAAGAACATTGGAGTAGTTGAGTGTGGAGGTGACAAAAGCATGGATGAGGGTTTCAGCAGCAGATGAGCAGAGCTTGGCACAGAGGTGGATGATGTTTCAGAGGTGGGAGTAAGCAGTCTTTGTGGTGGACAAGATATGGGGCCAGAAGTTTACTTGGGGTAAAACAGGATGTGAAGGTTGCAAACAATCTGATTCGCTGATGATACCCAGCTCAACCTCACCACCACTTCTCTCGACCCCTCCACGGTCTCTAAATTGTCAGACTCCAGTACTGGATGAGCAGAAATCTTCTCCAATTAAATATTGGGAAGACCAAAACCATTGTCTTCGGTCCCCGCCACAAACTCCATTCCCTAGCCACCGACTCCATCCCTCTCCCTAGCATCTGTCTGAGCTGAACCACACTGTTTGCAACCTTGGTGTCATATTTGACCCTGAAATGAGCTTCCGACCACATATCCGCGGCATAACTAAGACCGCCTATTTCCACCTCCGTAACATCACCCGTCTCCACCCTTGCCTCAGCTCATCCGCTGCTGAAACCCTAATCCATGCCTTTGTTACCTCTAGACTTGACTATTCCAACGCACTCCTGGCTGGCCTCCCACATTCTACCCTACATAAACTTGAGGTCATCCAAAACTCGGCTGCCCGTGTCCTAACTCACACCAAGTTCCGTTCACCCATCACCCCTGTGCTCGCTGACCTACATTGGCTCCCGGTTAAGCAGCGCTTCAATTTTAAAATTCTCATCCTTGTTTTCAAATCCCTCCATGGCCTCCCCCCTCCCTATCTCTGTAACCTCCTCCAGCATCATTCCCCCCGAGATACCTGCAATCCTCTAATTCTGCCCTCTTGAACATCCCTGATTATAATCGCTCAACCACTAGTGGGCGAGCCTTCTGTTGCCTCGGCCCTAAACTCTGGAATTCCCTCCCTAAACCTCTCCGCCTCTCTATCTCTCTTTCCTCCTTTAAGACGCTCCTTAAAACCTACTTCTTTGACCAAGCTTTTGGTCATCTGCCGTAATTCTCCTTATGTTACTCGGTGTCAAATTTTCATCTTATAATACTCCTGTGAAACGCCTTGGGACATTTTACTACTAAATAAATACAAGTTGTTGTTGTTGATTCAGTCTGAGACAGTGGTGGGGGAAGGAGAATGGAATCAATGGTAAGGCTTCAGAGCCTGTGCTGGTGGCCAAAGACAAGCTTTGGTCTTCCCAATGTCCAACGAAGGACATTGTGGCTCATCCAACAAGCAGATGTCAGACATGCATTCCGACAGCAAGTATGATTTCCTGCAGCCAATCTGCACTATGTAAAGCAGAAGGGGATAGAATGTGGCCGATCGCAATAATGATCAATTTATTCCTCCTAAAGTCTTCAAAATAAGGTAAAGCATGGGCTTTGGAACATTTTTGAGATAGATTTTGATAGGAAAACAATTTTCTAAGGTTTATTCATTTATAAATAGAGAGATGAGTAAAGAGAAACAAAGATATAGACAGAGAAGAACAGAGACAAAGTGGGAGAGATAGAGACACACACACACGATAGATAGAAATGTACCAATCAAAAGTGGGGCATAAGCTTCCAATGAGAAACTACTCAGGGCATATTGAGCAATGAACAATGAATAGTTAGAAAAATCTAAGAATAATAGCTAGTTTGGAGCCAACGTGTCTACGTTTCACCTGTTATCATTATGTTAAGGTGTGATATCATCTATATAAACAAAGCCCACGTTCCAGTGAGAATGGAATGTATGTGGTGCGGCATTGCCATCTACTGGTGTAGTAGCATATGACACTTGAAGATCACATGACAATAATCTCAGAATTGATAGGTTTAGAAAAAATCATCTGACATTGTCCATCGACAGGCTTGTGATTTCAAATAAAACTGTTGGACTATAACCTGGTGTTGTGCGACTTCTCATTATTGTCCATCTAGGTGTATAAATAGGTTCACTTTCAGCAATTCTTTGGTATTCAGTGCTGAGAACTCTCCTGAATTGGTTAGAGTTAATGGCAGACCCGAAGGATATCCTCCTATTGTATTTATATGGATATATAACTTGCTTGCACTTTCTGTTGCTATTAATAAAACAAGCAAGTTGATTTATCTCTGGTGTCTGAACCTATATCATTTGGATTAATCTATTTGGTTGATCTGACAATGGGTCGCGTGGTGGGGCAATGTGTTGGTTGTCCTACTTGCTGTGTCACTGAATAGTAGAATACTGGTTCGGGCGGAGCAGGCTCGAGGGGCCAAGTGGCCTATTCCTGCTCCTATTTCTTATGTGCTTATGTTCATGCCTGCAGTTCTGTACACACTGAATTTCCATCATAAGCAGAGGCCACATGATGGAGTGGGAGAAAAACTGATGGTCAGTCTTCCAGACCACTGCAGTGCTCCTAATAGTCTGATTGAGTCATATTTTAAGGTGCATTGGTGCAGGTTGCTTCCTCATTCTCCTGACTAGGACATGGAGGAGACCAGTGAGGATCTTAAATGGGGGAAGATTTGCTCTGGACACTGTTGTTTCCTGACATCATTAACATTTTCTTTAATACTCTTAGAATGTTGCTACACATAGCAATCAGAGCAATTACACAATCAGTTTCTAGGGGACAATTGCTTAACATGTGTGTCTGAACTTTCTCACTCTGCGATTAGGGAAGATGTTGACCTGTTTAAAGTAAATGGATTAATGCCTCCACTAAAATAATGGAGAGGGGAATTTCAGGTAACTGCGTTAAACCCTTGTCTGCTGGTATCCCATGGTGTAATCCCAGCGCATGCATAAAATGACAGCTCAATAAATATGCATCAAAATAAGCTGCTTCGCAACTAACATGAGAATTTTAACTTAGCCACTTGAGTCTGGCACAGATGCTTTTCTGGAGGTTATTGGCATAGCAAAAGACAAATGAGTTTTGAAGTAAGTCTGTTTTAGGAATGTAAGACTGGAAAGTATATGCATTCCTTGATGGATGTAAAGTGGTTTTAACTTACTGCACACATTTCTGACAAACTCCATGCAAATGCTACTCCTATGTCCCTTTTTATTTCTATAATAATTCCTTTATCTTTCTGCAGGTCACCACCTCACTTTCACTTTTCGTAAGGTAAAAGAAATAAAAGAACAGAATCTGAAAGTTAAAATGTTTCCTTTCCTTTATTTCCTCATGGAGTAGATATGCATTTGCATTTTCCTCCAACTTTCTCCACTTCTCTCTTAAAGGGGCTGCCTGTTTCTGGGGTTGAGTTCCATGGCTGCCAGCAGCTCTCTACTACCTCATCAAATTAGTCATTCTTCACCTTTGAGCCTCAACACTGAGGGTCAGCAGGAGAGGGGGCATCACAGCTGAGCTTGATACCGTTGTCTGACATCCACACACACAATTTCTAGCAGGGCTTACTGGACAAACCAGGAGCAGGAAGCTTGCCTGATTTTTCCCTCCATAGCCCAGGGGCAGGCTAATGTGTTATCTTACATTAATCTGTATGAAAACCAATCTGCCAATGCTTAGCCTCATCCGTCCATTTAATTAGTCATGATCCCTTTGAATACTATCAATATCCCTTATACATGTCACCTATCTACATATCTTAACGTCACTTGAAAAGAGGCTTCTGGGGGGGTGAGGGGGTGACGTTAGTTTATAGAGCTATATAAGATAGTTTAGTGGTCAAAGGTCATCGACCTGAAATATTGGGCCTGAAATTCCGTTTTCCGGCTTCCTGCGGGTGCAAGCATCGCGCGCGTACTTACCTACCGCGCCTGCCGTTGTGTTTTGGGCTCATGAGAACTTCGGGTCCTGGGCCTCCTCCAGCTGCCTGCGCGCAGTGCTTTAGTTCGAAGCGTCCCCTGGGATCACGTGGGCCATGGAGAGCCAATCCTAGCAGGACATTTTCATTCATAGATTTGACAGGAAGACCTGTCAAATCTATGAAATGAAATCGGCCCCAAAACCACACTTAAACTTCAAATACATTAAAAAAAAATCACATTTTTAAAATAACTATAAGTTAAAAAAATTAACTACTTTAAACAAAAATTTAAATTTTTGAAAAAATTAATATACTTTTTAACGGTGCTAAAAATAAACTTACCTTTCTTTAAAGTATCTAAAAAAGATAAACCTGTTGAAAAAAAATTAAATTTTAATTAATTAACCACGTACCTTGTTAAAAACGGGTCTTGCGCCTCCTTTTTAAAAGCGCAGCTTCTTCCATACTTACCTTTCCGGGGAAACCTGAAAAAAACCCGAAGTTCGCTGCGTGCGCGCAGCCTCTCCCACGCACGCGGTTTACCTCTGAACCCCTCCCTTCACGAGACCGGAAGTTCTGGTTTCCCGCGCATGCGCAGTGCATGCAGGAAACCGGCACTTCAAGTGGCCTTACTGGTGAGTACACAGCGCGTACTCACCCGACAAGCGCCGAATTTCTGGCCCAGTAACTCTGTTTCTCTCTTCACAGATGCTGCCTGACCTGTTTAGTGCATTTTATGTTTTTAGTTAAGAAGACATATCTAGAACGCTACTTCAGATTAACTGTGACCGGAAGATTAGGAGGACAGGTTCAAACTAGTGAAAAGCAAGTTCAGACTGATGCCAGGAAGATCTTCTTTACAGAAAAGCGATCAACACACGACATGAACATCTGAGTAGAGTGTAGGAGGCAAAAAGCACTGGAATCATTGAAGAAATAGGTAATGCTGTGATTGTTTTTTTTCTGGGTGAAGGAGCTAAAATGGTCTTCCTCATTTGTACGTATTGTGTCTTGTGTGATCAGCAAATTTTATAACATTACAAGAAGTACTCTCCGCCATGCTATTTATGAACAGTGAAAGCACCAGGGAACCCACAAGAGACACTTGTGAAATGCTACTAGTCATTGCTTTCTTTTCTGTTTATCACCACCTTCTGCTTTCTACGTTAAGCTAGTTTTGAATCCTGCTCGCTAATTTGCCATTACAGTAATTGCAGTGTTTGTCAAGATAGTTTGTGTTTGAATCAGAATTATACTGAGATCAGCATTTGTATAATGTACTGGAAACATTGCTGAATTGCAAATTACTGTACCAGTGCCCATTTGTTCAGCAGTTGAGTCCAAACGAAAATTGCAGAAAACACTTAACAGTATTGCTTACACAAGATGATTTGGTATATATGATGTGTTTCTGTCTGAAGGTGAAATTTGGCAGGAATCATACCATAATAATGTGCTTGATATTACAACACAGTTAATTGGAGACCATTTACTGTTGGGATCAGGATTCTGTACTGAAGTGTTTTGTTTGGATCAGGAATTATGTACAATGAGAGAGAGAATAGGAAGGGGTTTGGTGTTGTGGAATTTTGTGCTTGTTTCAAGAATGTGTCTATCTAGAATCAACAGTACACACCGCATAATGCTTGCTTAAATTTGCCTCAGAGAATTGCTAAAAAATGTCAGACATACCTGGAAGCCATCAAGCTCCTCGCAATAACCTTCCAAAAATGTCTTCCAGACATAATAACGAGGGCACAGTAACCATATTACAAAGTGCAGATACAAAGGTAAATTCCATGTGATTTTTAAAAGGGTGGTTGTCACCTTTATGGAGAAAGAAAAGAACCGGAAGGAGCTGGGCATTTATTTCATTACAATGCAATGATATTTCTTTTTAACATGTGTCACCTCATTGTGACCTAAATTATATCATTGCATTATGTGATTACAAAACAACATTCCACCCAATACAACTCAATAAGGAGCGATGCTACCAGTTTAAGAATTTCAGGAACCATTGCGATTGCCTGGGAATAACAGAAGTTGATGCATGTTCTGTGAGTACGGATGACCTCATTTACATTCCACTTCAAGGAATCTAATTGCTGACAAGGGGGTAGATTTTGACGTAAGATGCCAAATCGGCACCCAATGGGTGAGACGAACGGGCTGTCCGCTCGATGAAATGTGTGAAAGACCTGAGCCATTTTTGGGATTGGAGCAGACAAGGTTCAGGGGAGATTTAATTGAGGTGTTCAAAATTACAAGGGGTTTTGATACAGTAGATAAGGAGAAATTATTTCCACTGATAGGAGAGTCGGTAACCAGAGGACACAGGTTTAACGTAATTGGCAAAAGAACCAGAGAGGAGTTTTTTTACACCGCGAGTTGTTGTGATCGGCAATGCACTGCCTGAAAGAGTAGTGGAAGCAGATTCAATAGTAACTTTCAAAAAGGAATTGGATAAATACTTGAAGGGGAAAAATTTATAGGGCTTATGTGGAAAGAGCAGAGGAGTGGGACTAATTGGATTTTGATGTTCGAGCTTCATTAGCCTATGACAGGAAAGCTGCCCACGAGTTTGTGAACATTAACAGACAGCTCGCCAATGAGAGGGGGCAGGACTTCAGGTGGGCCCAGTGTCAATAAAAAGAAATGATGCGGAGATGCCGGTGTTGGACTGGGGTGGACAAAAGTGAGAAGTCGCACAACACCAGGTTATAGTCCAACAGCTTTATTTGAAATCACAAGCTTTCGGAGCGCTGCTCCTTCGTCAGGTGAAGTGAAGAAATACATATGGGCACAGCATAAATAGTCAGAGAACACTGCCAGACGACTACAGTTAATCTTTCTAACTGCCCTTTATCACACCTCGGCAGAGAGACAATCACGGCAATCAAAGGTGTGGATGGTGTCCAACCAGGTCAGTCAGGAAAACATTACATCAAAGATGACAGCAAAATACAACAAAGACAATGAGGTGGGGTCACAAGGGGTCAAATGTGGCAGATGCTGGAGTCTGTATGGAAAACAAAAAGATTTTTTACTTTTTTTGCTGGAAATTTAATAATAGAGATTAGAGAGGCTTGTAGCAAAAACAAAGTTGTTTTAATGAGATATTTCCATTTTCATATAGATTGGGAAGAGCAGAGTAGCTCACGTCAGAAAGGTAGTGAATTTCTTGAGTGCATTCAAGATAGTTTTCTGGAGCAATATGTTCTAGAACCAACAAGAGGGCAGGCCATACTAGATTTAGTATTGAGTAATGAGCCAGACTTAATCTAACAGTAAGGGAATATTTGTCTAACAGTGATCAGAATATGATCGAATTCAATGTTTGGTTTGAAAAGGAGAAACGTAGCACGGTTACTTCGGCTGCGATTTTGCCGACACTCAGAGGACGGGTTTGGAGGCGGGTCCGGAGTTAAAATCAAAATGATTGACGGCGGGTTGTGAACCCGCTTCCACGCAACTTTACAAAGTGTCTGGTCTGCGAGTTCCGATCAGACCTGACACAAGCAGCGGGAGAGCCACTTAAGGTAGTTAACAGCTTGTTAACTGCCTGGATAATCCTATTTTAAGAGGCTCTTCCCATTTTGCCACATTTTCAGCATGTTCCACATCGTGCGCCAAACACGCCAGCTGATTGTGCCGAGTTCAGCAGCTTGCTGAATACCTGACAGCTGCTCCTGCAGCATTAAAGCTGACCTGTAACATGGCTGACTTTCAGATTGAGAGGTCGCACAACACCAGGTTATAGTCCAACAGTTTTATTTGAAATCACAAGCTTTCGGAGCTATCGATTGCCCCTTCCTCAGGTGAAGTAAATAGATACAGAATCGCCAAAGCATGTATAGATAGAGAACAAAGCATGTGTACCTTACAATTGCAGACAACTGAATTAAATCGTCCTGACTATCTGCCGAGGTGTGATAAAGTTAATCAGTAAAAAAGTAAAAATTTTAAAGCTTTTCGTTTTACATACAGACGGCAGCTTTTGACACGTTAGACCCCCTGCGACTCCACCTCATTGTCTCAGTTGTATCTTACTATGTCTTTGATGTGGTACCTTCCTGGCTGACCTGATTAACTTTATCACACCTCGGCAGATAGTCAGGATGATTTAATTTAGTTGTCTGCAATTGTAAGTTACACATGCTTTGTTCTCTATCTATATATGCTTTGGCAATTCTGTATCTATTTACTTCACCTGAGGAAGGGGCAATCGATAGCTCCGAAAGCTTGTGATTTCAAATAAAACTGTTGGACTATAACCTGGTGTTGTGCGACCTCTCAATTTTGTCCACCCCAGTCCAACACCGGCATCTCCGCATCATGACTTTCAGATGCCAGAACTTTGTGTTTAGAGGTTTTGGAACACATTTTGCAGGTCTATTGAGCTTGGAATTGTTTAAGCTGAGATCCATATGCACTGTGACCTCCTTGGAAAACCTTCTCCCCACATTGACTGAGCGCTTATAACATCTATTCCTCAACTGAGATATATACCAGCGGAATGGGAACCATTTATACCCTCTCATCCTGGTCCTCAGAATCGGAGGAAGAGCAGCCGTGGCAGCAGCAGAACCAGGACACAGCAGCAGCAACAACATGAGCGCCAACCTTCTCCTCAGCCAGCTGATGCTGCACAGGGAAGAGGGCGTCAGCGCAGGGCTGCACCGTCGCCGGAGGAGATACCCCCAACACAGGGTTTACAGGCCAAGGATGAGCTTCCTCAACATGAGTGAGCAGCAGTGCCAAAGGAGGCTGAGACTTTCGCGAGAGGTAGTCGCTGACATCTGCACAATGCTGCACCAACACCTGCAGCCCAGAGGAGCAGGTGGACACCCCTTACCAGTGGCTGTCAAAGTCACCACCGCACTCAAATTCTTTGCTTCAGGGTCCTTCCAGGGATCAGCAGCAGACATCAGCGGCATCTCCCAGTCGGCCGCACATGCCTGCATCATGCAGGTTACCGATGCCCTCTTTGCAAAGTCGCAGAATTACATCCACTTCTCCACGGATGAAGCATGTGTAACTGCGTGTGCGGCTGGCTTTGCAAATATGGCAGGCTTCCCAAGGGTGCAGGGCATCGTAGACTGCACACATGTGGCCATCAGGGCACCCCATCACAACCCAGCTGTATTTGTGAACTGCAAGGGCTTCCATTCCCTTAACGTCAAGCTGGTGTGTAACCACAGGAAGAACATTATGCATGTTTGCGCCAAGTTCCCTGGCAGTTGCCATGACTCGTTCATCCTGTGGCAGTCTACTGTGCCTCAGCTGATCAATCCGCCAACCCAACTTTCCGGATGGCTACTTGGAGACAAGGGGTATCCCCTGAAGACGTGGCTAATGACACTGATGAGGAGGCCATCAAACGAAGCTGAGGAGCACTACAATGTGAGCCACATTTCCACCAGGAGCATCATAGAGAAAACCATCGGCTTGCTCAAAATGCGATTCAGATGCCTCGACAGGTCTGGTGGAGCCCTACACTACGCACCAGCCAGGGTCTCCAGAATCATCGTCATCTGCTGTGCCCTGCACAACATCACTCAGCAGCGTGGCTTACCGCTGCCTGAGGAACAAGTGGCTCAGCGCACAGCCTCCTCAGAAGAGGAGGAGGAGGAGGCAGCAGATGAGGAAGACCTTGCGGAGGCGGATGTGCCAGTTCCACCAGCACGCGAGCACATTGCTGGTCATGAGGCAAGGGATAAACTAATCCATACCAGATTCGCGTAAGTTTATGCATCAAACACATAGGGGGCTAAATTCGGTTTATTTGCGCCTCCCGTTAGCGCCCTAAGCGGGCACAAATCAATTAGCGCCTGAGCACAGCGCCGCTAACGGCTCCCGCGAAATTCAGCGGGAGGTTAGCGGCGACGCCAACCATTAGCGATGACGTCATCGCTGTGCGCAGCGCCCCACTCACGCCCTGGCTGTAATATTGAGTGGCGCCCCCTGACTTACCGCCGGACACTATGTCCGCCGGGGTCAGGGGGGCCAACCTGCAGCCAGGGATGTACTAGTTAAAGGGGAGGTGGCGGGCGGCCATTTTTGTTGCTGGCCGCCTGCCAGCACCTGCCCCCGTTGCTGTCCCTGGCCTCCGTGAAGCTCCCCCGTGGGATCCCAGCTGCTCTCCATGAGCCTGGCACGCCTCTTGCGTGCCGGGCTCGTTTGCCAGCACTCCCGATCCCTGGTGGCGCCGGGACGCGCTGTGCCAGGCCCCTCCCCTTTAATAAGGGGAGGAAGGCCTGCAGTACCACGGCACATAGCGGCGCGATATTGGCTCGCTGCACCCCAAGAGGGACGCGGGGCGCTTCCAGTAGCGCCCCTCCTCCCTCTCGGGGCGCTACCTGGGAAAATCGGCCGCGGGGGCGCTAACTAATTTTTACCCAATTTTTACCCCATAGAGTCATAAGTCATACAGTCATAGAGACATAGTGGCACAGAAGGAGGCCATTCGGCCCATCGAGTCCATGCCGGCTGCCTGTGGAGCAATCCAGTCAGTCCTATTCCCCCGCTCTATCCCCGTAGCCCTGCAAGTTTATTTCCCTCAAGTGCCTATCCAGTCTCCCCTTGAAAACATTGAGTGTCTCCGCTTCCACCACTTCCGTCGGCAGCGAGTTCCAGGTCATCACTCACTGCGTAAAAAAGTTTTTCCTCACATCTCCCCTGTATCTCTTGCCCAAAACCTTAAATCTGTGTCCCCTAGTCCTTGTATCATCAACTAGTGGGAACAGCCTTTCCCCGTCTAGCTTATCCAAACCCGTCATAATCTTGTACACCTCTATCAAATCACCCCTCAACCTCCTTTGCTCTAATAAAAACAAATCCAGCTTCTCCAACCTGTCCTTGTAGCTAAGATCTCCCAGCCTCCGAACCATTCTGGTAAATCTCCTCTGCAGCCTCTCAAGGGCCTTCACATCCTTCCTAAAGTGTGGTGACCACAACTGGACGTAATACTCCAGTTGTGGCCTAACCAGCACTTTATAAAGGTTCAGCATAACTTCTCTACTTTTTTACTCAATACCTCTATTTATGAATCTAGGTATCTCTTTACTTCACCTGAGGAAGGGGCGATCGATAGCTCCGAAAGCTTGTGATTTCAAATAAAACTGTTGGACTATAACCTGGTGTTGTGCGACTTCTCATTTCTATTTATGAAACCCAAGATCCCATATGCTTTGCTAACCACTCTCTCAGTATGTCCTGCCACATTCAGGGACCTATGAACATGAACTCCCAGGTCCCTCTGTCCCTGCACACTCTTTAAAACTGTGCCATTAAGTGTATATTGCCTCTCCCTGTTCCTTCTGCCAAAATGCATCACCTCACACTTCTCTGTATTAAATCCCATCTGCCACTTGTCTGCCCATTCTGCTAGCCTTTCTATGTCCTGTTGCAGTCGATTGGTATCATCCTCACTGTTTGCCACACCCCCAAGTGGCTGGCACATGGAAATGAGTGTCTGGCCGACCTTCTTAACACACCATACATCATCTGTACAATAAACTGTGGTTTCCTATCACTCTCACCACCATCATTATAGATGGAAGGCACCCTGACCCCTCACTGTGCAACTTTCATTTCTGAGCACACATCGGCCAACTCTTTGAATCTTTGCCATCGCATTTCTTTAATACAATTGAAATAACAATGAGAAACGTAACTTTGTATTAGATCAAAACACCCAAGTGACTACCCTTGTGTCTATTTGTGTGTCAACTTTCTCTTACGCGTGCTTCTATGTGGTGCTTCCCCTGTGGCTTCAGCAGATGTAGAGGCCCCTTGCTCACTTCTATGTTGCGTCTGCTTTGACGCCTTTGGCGAGCTTCCTCTGGGTTTGGGAGCCTGGGAGGGCTCGGCAACAGTCTGCTCCTCCTGTGGCTGTGCAGGGGCTGAGACGGCCATCTCAGTTGGGTGCGGAATCTGGGGCTCTGACTGAGGGCTCCGCAGTGGCATGGGAGTGTGAGCACTTGGAGAGGAGCCCACACTTCCTTGTTGTCGATCTCCAACATCCCTCTCATGGGTCACCCGCACTTCACTGCTAGCAAATAGCTGGAGAGCACCTTGCTGCAGATCAGTGGGGCCATGAGGACCCGTTTCTGTACTGACAGTCCTCATAATGGGGACACCCATGTACCTCTGGTTCCTCTCCTCAATAGATGCCCATCTATCCTCCATAGCAGACCATCTATTTAGAAGAGTCACCATGTTCATTTGAGTCTGGTGATTTATGTCCTCCATGGAGGTTGCCATCCTTTCCATGGCCGTACCTACATTCGCCATTGTGTGCACCACAGCATTGCTCATGTTTGAGATGGACTCCTCCATTCTCTCCACACTTGCAGTTACCATGGTTGCAAACCCAGTCAGAGACTCCTATACTTTTTCCTGAAGCTCCAGCACCGCTCTCTTTCTGGATGGCCCCAGAGGCACAGCGTCCACATGCAGCTGAGCAGAGCTAGGAGCGTCCAGCGCCCTCCGACGAGGACTCTCCACTGCTGTCCCCGTCTCCACCATCTGCTGATGCTCACTTGTGAGCTGTGATACACCAGGTGACAACACTAATCTATCTCGTGAATGACCCACTGAGGTGTGCGTCTCTGCGCTGATGCTGGGTGCGCTCATTTCTGCTGACGCTGCTCCCTCAGAGGTTGCAGCTTCCTCTGAGGAGTCTTCCGGCTCTTCCTCCTGGACAGTGGGGAGGGGGGCTCTCGATGGTCCTGTAGGGGAGTAAAGGCATGAGTTAGACATGTGATATTAACGTAGCAGACACATCCCATTATGCAGATGATCAGAACTCAATCTGTATGAACATCAGATGCCATATCAGTCACTCATGAAATCTAAATGAGAGGGTTACAAATCTATTCTGTCACCAGCTTGCTCTACTGCGCCCGTCTCTCCGTCCCCCACTTCCAGCTCCTCTGCACCTCCGACGATCTCGATAGCAGCCTCCTCAGTGGTGGTTAAGTGCGCCATGGAAGGTGGCCCTCCTGCTGTCCATCCCCTCTCCCTCTTATTGTGGGCTCTCTTTTCCTGCAATGAGGGACACAAGTGGAGTTTGAGTGAGAATATTGGAGTCAGTGTAGAGAATCTATAGCATAGATGCTTAGAGGGAGACAAAGATGGAGTGAGGTGCCAATACCAAAGGCCCTCCCTGTGCGTTGTTAGCTGTTGTCATTGCATAACAGTGAGAGCGAGTGTGAGGGGTGCATAGTAGAATGGTGGAATGAGTCTGTACATAGAGAGAGAGGGAAGGTTAAGGGTGCAAGGGATGTAAGGGTAGGTTGGGATGTGCAGGAGTAGGTTGACAATGCAGAGTGCTGGTGATGAGAAGAGATGGAAAGCAGATTGAAGGTAAGTGTGATGTTATACTCACTTTTGCTGAGTGTAGCAGATCATTGAACCTTTCCCTGCACTGAACCCAGGTGCGTGAACACAAAGACCTGGCGCTAACCTCCTCCGCAATTTGCAGCCAGGCTGCCTTGGTATGCTGAGGAGGCTTCCTACATCCATTGGAGGGGAACAGAACTTCCTTGCGCCCTCTCACTCCCTCCACAAGAGCATGGAGGGAGTCATCATCAAATCTGGGAGAAGCCTTGGCTCTTGAAGCAGTCATCTCGCTATCAGAAACACTGAGAAGCATCAGAATGTGAATGAAACGCCACAAGGCTGCATGGGCCCCTTAAATGCAGCTGAATCGAAGACGTCAGCAGAGGCGAGCAGCAGACCTGAACCCACTGACTGGGCCGGGTAACGCGCACGGCGGGCTTAATAAGCCCAGTTAACTCAAAATAGTTATTTCAGTGCGGCTGAAACCTGCAGTGGGACCGGAACCCACCGACCAGCCAATCCGACCCGACCCGAATCCGCCTCCTATGGCAAAATCACGGCCTTGGATTTTGGTAAGGTTAACTTTAACGGGATGAGACAGAGTCTGATGACAGTAAGCAAGACAAAACTGTTATCGGATAAAACTACAGATGAATAGTGGGAGGTGTTCCAAAAAGAATTTAGCTTAATACAGGACCAATATATACCCCGAATGGGCAAGAGCTCTACTTACCAAATAAAACTGCCATGGTTGACAAAAGAGGTGAGAGATAACATAAAACTAAAGGAAAGAACATAAAAGTGCAAAGAATAGTGTAACTCCAGGGGACTGGGAGCGATATAAAGAACAGTAAAGGAAGACAAAAAAGATTGTAGAGCTGCAAAAAGGGAACATGAAAAGAAACTTGCAAGAGATAGCAAGATTAACAAAAAAAGATTTTGCAATTATATTAGAAGAAAGAGGGAAGTCAAGGGTAATGTGGGCCCTTTAAAAACAGATGGGGTAGTATTGCAAATGAAAATAAGGAAATGGCAGACTTATTGAATAATTACTTTGTGTCAGTCTTCACAGTAGAGGAAGAGGATTACATACCTGACATTCCAGGGAAATTAATAATGAATCAAGGACTGGAACTCACTAAAGTTAACGTAAGCAAGAAAACAGTATTAGAAAAATAATAGCACTAAAAACTGACAAATCCCCAGGACCTGATGGTTTCCACCCCAAGGTTTTAAAGGAATAAGGTAAGGAAATTGCAGATGCTTTAGCCATTATCTTCCAAAGCTCACTCGATTCAGGATTTGTCCTTTTAGATTGGAAAAGTGAAAATGTAACTCCATTATTTAAGAAAGGTGAGAGAGAGAAAACAGGAAATTATAGATCTGTTAGTCTGACATCTATTGTGGGAAAGTTATTGGAATCTACAATTAAAGACAGAGTGACACTTAGAGAAATTTGAGCTGATTAGAGAGAGCCAACATGGATTTGTAAAGGGTAGGTCATGTCTAACAAACCTAATTGAATATTTTGAGGAAGTAACTAAAGTAGTAGACAGGGGATTGTCTATGGATGTAGTTTATATGGGCTTCCAGAAGGCATTCGATAAGGTTCCACATAAGAGACTGTTAGCTAAAATTAAAGCTCATGGAATTGAAAGCAAATTATTGACCAAGTTAGGAGATTGGTTAGCTGGTAGATGACAGAGAGTAGGGATAATGGGTATGTACTCAAATTGGAAGGAAGTGTGTAGTGGTGTCCCACAATGATCTGTGCTGGGGCCTCAACTTGTCACTATATTTATTAATGACTTAGATAACACAATAAAGAGCCATATATCCAAGTTTGCAGATGACTCAAAAATTGGTCTTATAGCAAGTAGTATAAATGGGAGCATAAAATTACAAAGAGACATTGATAGATTAAGTGAGTGAGGGAAACTGTGGCAAACAGATTTCAACGCAAGTAAGTATTTTGGACCAAAAAAAGATAGATCCAAGTATTAAACACCTGGTGCTGCTCCTGGCATGCTCTTCTACACTCCTCGTTGAACCAGGGTTGGTCCCCTGGCTTGATGGTAATGGTAGAGTGATTACAGATTGTGGCGGAATACAATTCTGCTGTTGCTGATGGCCCACAGCGCCTCATGGATGCTCAGTTTTGAGCTGCTAGATCTGTTCTGAATCTATCCCATTTGGCACGGTGGTAGTGCCATACAACACGACGGAGGGTGTCCTCAGTGTGAAGACAGAACTTTGTCTCCGCAAGGACTGCATGGTGGTCACTGCTACCAAAATTGTCTTGGGCAGATGCATCTGTGACAGGTAGATTGGTGAGGACAAGGTCAAGTAGGTTCTTCCCTTGTGTCAGTTCTCTCGCTGCAGGCCCAGTCTGGCAGCTATGTCCTTCAAGACTTGGCCAGCTTGGTGCTACCAACCCACTGTTGGTGATGGACATTGAAGTCCTCCACTCAGAGTACATCCTGTACCCTCAATGCTTCTTCCAAGTGGTGTTCAACATGGAGGAGTACTGATTCATCAGCATGTCATGTCTGAATCCAATGCCTAGGTCGATGTCCAGTTTTATTCTTATTGTACTTTTTTGTAGCAGTTTGATACAACTGAGTTGCTTATTAGGCCATTTCAGAGGGTAGTTAAGAGTTAACCACGTTGTTGTGGGTCTGGCATCACAGACGGAAGTTTTCCTTCCCTAAAGGACATTAGTGAAGCAGTTGGGTTTTTACGACAATCGTGATACTAGCTTTTTTAATTCCAGATTTATTTAATTAACTGAATTCAAATTCACAAACTACCGTGGTGGGATTTGAACTCACATCTCACGGATCATTAGTCCAGGCCTCTGGATTACTAGTCCAGTAACATAACCACTTTGCTGCCGTACCTGGTAAAAATTGTTTCCAAATCCCAGGTCTGCTTGTCACTTCTTTCATTTCTCTGCATATAATGTACTGAACTTATTACATATCTCACAACTCACCAAAAGCAATGCATGGGAGAGCCATAGTGTGCGATTGTTCATAAAGAGTTTTTGGGATCAAGTTTTGGTATTTGTATTGGCACTAAATAACTGGAATATTTTTGGTGTTTTCTTTTAGACTTTTAATGCATCACAAGCTTTTATTTTAGAGCCACAATAAATCCATCTCATTCCAATATTGTCATTTGCATTGCCCAGCTAAATATTTTCAAAGATCATGACCTGAGAAATGCAGCAATCAAATTTAATAACTGGTTCACAAAAAAATAAAGCAATTCAGAAACAATTTTATTATTAGTGTGCTTGGTTATGGAAATGACATAATCTGTAAAGAGTTTATACAACAAAATGACATTAAATAAAAAAAAAGAAAAACAAGCTTTGTGGCATTTTAGTGCACAGGTTTCTGAAAATTCCACTTCCTTCGGGCATAGCTTGCAATTCCCAAGGCAACAGGCTCAGATGTTTAAATATTTTGGCTACCAGGCACAGAGTAACCAAAAAGGCAATTTAATAATAGAAAGGAATATGGATGACTCTGCTGTTGAACACACCTAAGTACCCTGTTCAAAGGCTGCTATCCTTACATAATATACATCGATCATACCACTGAACTGCTTTACGAATCCCTCTGGCTAACTATTGCATACCTTTCAGTGAGTTATGTGGTGTTCTGTCTAGCCAGAATACAGTAGACTTTAAACATCAAATCGTGTGTTCATTTTGAGAACTCTCGTGGCCAACTAATCAATGGTGATTATTTTCATGTGATGCCATGCTTCATATTGTTTCACCTCTGTGCTTAATTGCTTATTTTAATCTTTTTCTTTTACGCATTATAACAGAAATATAACAAATTTAAATTGGGATCGAATGATTAAAGAAGCTAAACATTTCCTCCCAGCTTCTGGCACATTGACAGGTAATATTGTATAAATAATAGTTGTGATTGTTTTAAATTAAAACCACAATAGAACAGCAAAGAGGCTAGTAAATCATTGCCAAATGTTTCAAATTTACTGATTCTCTCTCCAAATTCCTTAAAAATCATAAACATTGCATTCAAAGCATGTTGGCCTAATCAGCATGAGAAACTTATCCCAGTCATTTCTGTAGTATTATTTTGGGATGTTTAGGTTATTTAAGGAAACAAGGAACAGACTGAGTTATTGGCCTAGAATTTGAGGCAGCACAGGAGCAATCACTGTGTCTGAATATCTAGGCCCAAGGCACACATAATATTGAGCCTTGGGTTTCATTACCATCGAGCCGGCGAGCTGTAGACACCGAATGAGCGTCCCCAGGCAGCTCACCGGAGAAGAGGACACAAAGATTGGGCTGCTGCAATGGAGGGGGGGGGGGGAGTGATGACCAGCAGCGACCTGCCGGCTTTGTGTTGGATAAGTCCTTTACCCTTTAAACGGATTCATAAAGCTAAAGACAGTAATATGTCTGATAATTCACTTCATTTATTATTGGCAAAACATCAACCCTAAACACTCATACAGAGTAGCGCACATTAGCCTCATGTCTGACACTTACGTGTGTAGATTTTAAGAGGAATCATGAAGATGACTTCTCCAAGCCTGTTCATGCCACCAGGTCTCGAAGGTAGCAAGAGGTCTCTTTACTAAGTAAAAACATTGCATCTCTTTTATACCATTTTCTTTATGGTCTTCTTCCGGCTGGATGCAACACTATCTGATGTTTTATAACCAGCCAGTTGGTCGAACCAATTGCCAAACAGAGATGAGAGGCCTCATGCCTTCTCACACCATACTGTTAATTCCTATCATTGCTTTTCCCCGAGCCATAGCTTTGTTGTAAACAATCTTTGATGCATGCTCTTACAGCAACATATTGCCTTTTATAATGTCGCAATCTCTTGTTCTTACACTACCCCCGGCTGTGATGAAAAGCCTGTGTTTCTAAAGCTTATGGGGTAAAAATTCAGTTGGTTGCGCCTCCCATTAGCGCCTTAAGAGGGCGCTAATGGGGCGCAAAGCCGCTAACGCCCGGGCGCAGCGATGTTTGCGCCGCTCGGGAACTTAACTAGACATTGTGCGGCGGCGCTAAACTTTACCGCCACGACCACCTGCGCGCGCAGATTGTGACGTCATTCCATGGTGCAACGCCCTTGTGGCGCCCCGGAGCGGAAATTGAGTGGCGCCCCCTGCCTTACCGCCTGGCGCATCCAACGACCGGAAGACTGGAACGCTATCAATCGCTGTGGGGCTGGGGGGGGCGCTATTTAAAGGGGGCCTCCTCCTGTCTTTTTCTGTGGTTGACATTTTTGCACCACTCGTTCTGAGAGAGAGAGAGAGATTCGGAGAGAGAGAAAGAGAGACTTCTGCATTGAGTCAATGCTTTGTGAGGTAGTTTTGCCTACTGATCCTAACGGTTGGGCCCCCCCCCCGCTTTAAGAACTGGCCGGCGCCAGTGTGTCTGTGTTCCCTCGCTAACTGGCAGCAGCTGCGCTGCGCTCGCGCGCTGAGTTAGCGCCTCACTGCTCGGCCTTTGCGCCTTAAGACAGGTGTGCAGCGCCTGATTTAGCGCTCCACTCACCTCCCGGGGCGGTAAAAGTGAAGTTTCCAGTCAGTGGCGATAATTAGCGCCAGGCGCTAATATTTGCGTCCAGACGATATTTGCGCCCCAAATGGGGCGCGACCTAATTTTTCCCCCTATGTGTTTCAATTTTAATAATTAGCGCCAGGCACTAATGCTTCAGACTGCAAGCAAAATTCAGTCTCATTGCACAAAGAAAGAATTGGAGCGCAAAATCAAGCGCTAATGGCCTAGCTCAGTGGCGTTAAACTCGAAGCGCTGACCAATATCAGGTGCAGTCTAATCACAAGTCATCATTGCCACAGGCTCTTTCCAGTTCTTAAAGGGGAGGTTCAATCATGCTGCAGAACCTCAGTCTCATCATTGCTGGCTGTGCAGCTGTCTCAGCAAGCAGCAGAAGGCCAAGGAGAAGGAGCCGGATGACTCAAGCAGCTGTAATGATGGCAGATCCACGCCCCAGGGAAAGAGCCTGCAGATTCTGTGGCCATGCATTGGAGGCGTTGGTGTTCACAGTGGAAAGACGGAGGGCGGTGCTCTACCCGGCAAGTGGCAGGAGGTCCTCGCCACAAGTCTCCCGCACTATGTGGAGGGAGGTAGCCCAGCAGGTCTCGAGCAGCACTGTGGTCCCCAGGACCCACACACAGTGCAGGAAGAAATTTAGCGACCTCACTCAGGTGGTCAGGGTGAGTCAATGCTTCAACAAATGCTACATACCACCGTCTGAACCACAGTCTACACACACTGCCCAAAGCACCACACCCCCAGCACTCACCCACCAACAACCTCTATCTACCAACACTCACACCCACATCTCACACCTTGCACACAATGACAGCTATTCAGCTATGGCAGGCACATCAACCAAACACATTGCTCCACACTCACTCACACACTTTCCTTTCTCTTGCAGGCCAAGGTCGCTCACAACAGGAGGGAGCAGGAGCGCACAGGCGGGGGTCAAGCCTATACCCAACCACTGTCTGAGCTAGAGACTCGAGGGCTGCAGATTATTGGCCGCCAGGTGGTGGGCGCCGTGGCCACCAGTGATGTTGGCCCCCTTGGGGACAACAACGGTATGTTCATCCCTACTCCTTCTCACATCCCACTTCCCCCCCCACCCCACAAGCCTTTCGCACTTTCCAGCTAATCATGCTGTATCCATGCATTTATCCCTTCCTGCCCCCCTCCCCTCACCTGAACCCAAATCCTGTGTCTTTATGCTTTCAGATAATGAGCAAGCACTGGAGCAGCCTGTCCCTGAGGGCACCATTTAGAGCGAGGCAGGAGAAGAGGAGGAGGAAGAAGACATCGCATCACTGCATGTCACCCGCAGGCACCAGCTCAGATACTGACACTATGTGTTCTTTAGAGGCTAGTATAGTAGCGAGATCTGCACAGGGTGATGCACCAGGGATGAGTGGGCTGCAGCAAGGTCAGGGGGCAAGGGTAGCTCGGGGGCCAGCTCCCCGGAGGGTGAGTTCACGCGCACAGGACTCAGATGAGGACCTCGATGGGGAGGCCTTTAGAAGAAGGGTGATGGGCATGCACACGGAGATCATAGGTGCAATGGCAAGGGTGCCCGAGAGCCGCTCGGCAATGGTATGGAGCATGGATGAGCCCACCTCCAACATTGCACAGAACTCTGCGCACACCATGGAGCCCATCATTTCCAGTCTGCAAAGGGTGGTAGACTCCCAGAGAGACAGTGGCAACCCAGACCTGATGCGATGGGCAATCTGGCAGCTTCCATTGCAGCACAGGCGGAAGCGACGCAACGTCTTAGTGCTGTAATGCAGTCTATGCTTGGTGCCATTCAATCTCAGACTGCTCTCATGCAGTCTCAGCTTGATGCCACGCAAGCTCTGACTGCTATCATGGCTGGGTCTACCACCGTCGACCGGTGTCGCAGCAGGCCAGCAAACTGTGCTGCAACAGATTGCTAGGGATGCTGAGGTGCTGCCCCGGGGGAGTGGTAGTGGGTCAGTGGAGCAGGAAGCTGTTGTCCTCTCTCAGGATGACAGCATTCCTGTGGATGTGGTGTATTTGGATTTTCAGAAGGCATTCGATAAGGTGCCACACAAGAGATTATTAAACAAAATTAGGGCTCATGGGATTGGGGGTAATATACTAGCATGGATTGAGGATTGGTTAACGGACAGAAAACAGAGAGTAGGAATAAACGGGTCATTTTTGGGTTGGCAGGCTGTAACTAGTGGGGTACTGCAAGGATCAGTGTTTGGGCCTCAGCTATTCACAATCTACATCAATGATTTGGATGAGGGGACCAAATGTAATATGTCCAAGTTTGCTGATGATACAAAGCTAGGTAGGAATGTAAGTTGTGAGGAGGATGCAAAGAGGCTTCAAGGGGCTATAGACAAGCTAAGTGAGTGGGCAAGAACATGGCAAATGGAATATAATGTGGAGAAATGTGAAGTTATCCACTTTGGTAGGAAAAATAGAAAAACAGAGTATTTTTTAAATGGTGAGAGATTGGGAAATGTTGGTGTTCAGAGGGACCTGGGTGTCCTTGTACACGAATCACTGGAAGTTAACATGCAGGTACAGCAAGCAATTAGGAAAGCAAATGGTATGTTGGCCTTTATTACAAGAGGATTTGAGTATAAGAGTAAAGACATCTTACTGCAATTATCTCGGGCCCTGGAGTATTGTGTACAGTTTTGGTCTCCTTACCTAAGGAAGGATATACTTGCCATAGAGGGAGTGCAATGAAGGTTCACCAGACTGATTCCTGGGATGGGGGGATTGTCCTATGAGGACAGATTGAGTAGACTAGGCCTATATTCTCTAGAGTTTAGAAGAATGAGAGGTGATCCCATTGAAACATACAAAATTCTTATAGGGCTTGACAGAGTAGATGCAGGGAGGATGTTTCCCCTGGCTGGGGAGTCTAGAACCAGGTCTCAGAATAAGGGGTTGGCCATTTAGGACTGAGATGAGGAGAAATTTCTTCACTCAGAGGGTGGTGAATCTTTGGAATTCTCTACCCCAGAGGGTTGTGGAGGCTCAGTTGTAGAGTATATTCAAGAGAGAGATCGATAGATTTTTGAATATTAAGGGAATCAAGGGATATGGGGATAGTGCAGGAAAATGGAATTGAGGTAGAAAATCAGCCATGATCTTATTGAATGGCGGAGCAGGCTCAAGGGGCCAAATGGTCTACTCCTGCTCCTATTTCTTATGCTCTTATGTTCCTGCTCCCACTTCTGGCACTCCGCCATTGTCCTTGTTGCTGCCTGTCATCCAGCCAGCCCAGACTGCTGCCGCCCATGCTGAGGTGGTGCTGTCTACAGCCGGGCCTTCCAGGCCCAGAGCTGGTCGAGGGCGTCCTGCAAGGCCATCTGAAGTCTCCCGCACGGACACTCAGCAGCCTTCCACCAGCTGTGCTGCAGCCACTGGGCCAACACTTCATAGGAGCAAAGTAGGCAAAGGCACAGTAACGACAGGCACTAAGGGATTGCACAAGGGTGAATAGGTAATATTGTTGTTGTAAATATGTGTTCACTGATTACTGATAAATTTATTAATTCAGTTTGGATTATTTTGTGGTGTCTCTCTGATATGGCCTGCAAGAGGGATGGAATGATGGGGGATGTGGTGAGTAACGGGGATCTGGGGTTTAATTTATTGGAACCGCAGTCTGATGAGGTGGTCACGGACCGCCCTTCCAGACGGCCGATTGAGTGGCTGCCTCCTCCCTCGCTCATGTTCTTCCTCCTCCTCCTCATCTTCCTCTTCCTCCTCGTCCTCCTCCTCCTCCTCCTCCTCTCCCTCTTCCTCCTCCAGAGTCGGTCCCACAACCCCTGGTGGCAAGTGCTGGGCCGTCATGATGGCCAAGTTGTGGAGTATGCAGCAGACCACGACGAAATGGGATACCCGCTCAGCCGAGTACTGGAGGGCTCCTCCTGAGCAGTCAAGATAGTGGAACCGTTGCTTGAGCACCCCAATGGTCTACTCGATGATATTTCTGGTGGCGGCATGGCTCTTATTATATGAGTGCTGGGCAGGAGTGTTGGGGTTGCGGAGGGGAATCATGAGCCAGGTGGAGAGCGGATAACCGTTGACGCTGACCAGCCAGCCGTGAGCTTGACGTGGTGGCTGGAAGATTGCTGGCACACCGGTCTGGCGCAGGATGAAGGTATCATGGCTGCTGAGAGGATAGTGGGCATTGGCATTGAGGATTCGCTGTCTGTGATCGCACACCAACTGCACATTAAATGAGTGGTAGCCTTTGCGGTTATGAAAGATCTCAGGATTGTTATGCGGTGCCCGCAAATCCACGTGGGTGCAGTCAATGACGCCCTGCCCCATAGGGAAGCCCGCTATCCTGGCAAAGCCACATACATGTTCGTCCTGCTTCTCTCTGTTGATGGGGAATAAAATGTAGTCCCTTCTCCTACTGTAGAGAGCCTCTGTGACCTCCCGGATGCAGTGATGGACGGTGAACTACGAGATGTTAGCTATATCTCCTGTTGTAGACTGGAAGGATCTGCTGGCAAAGAAATTGAGGGCGACGGTGACCTTGACTACCACTGAGAGAGCCGTGGTCACCGTGATCTGAGGCCGGAGGTCTGGTTGCAGGAGGTGGCAGAGTTCTGTGACCACCTCCTTGGTGAAGCGGAGCCTTCTAATACACTGCTCCTCGCTTAATTGGAGGTAGGGGAATTGCTGTCGGAAGACCCTCGGAGGGTAAGGCCTCCTGTTGAGAGCCCTCATGGCCCTTCTCCTCCCTCTGGCCACATGTTCCAATCTTTCTCGCTGCCTCCGCTCCCCCGCCGTAGATCCGAGAGGGCGAGGTTGACTGCCAGTACAGTCCCCATTAATGTAACCAAGTGTAGCACTTTGATATGTTGTGAGAATAAATGTAACTAATTGTTAGTAGCCACAACACTCCAGAGACTAAACAACGTATAAATGACTGAATTAAACTGTTGCACAATGTCAAACTGACAAGGAAGCAGTGAAACAGCACTAACCCGAGAGCTGTGACTCATTACTCATGATCCCTTTAAGTAGCACCCCTGGAGCCGGCTACCGACTGCTTGACGCCTCCTCTCCCTGTCGCTGTCGGGTAGAGGTGCTAAGGCAGGAGCCGAAAATGAATTTGGCAGATCGGGCACCCAGTGAACGTTGTACGCTCACTGGCGTCACGATCTGCCTGGCGCTGATGTCCCCGGCGGTAACTGGTAGCGACGGCATAACGGGGGGGGCTGGATTTGCCGTGTGGCGCTGGATTCGCCTCGCCCCGGCTCTACTGCTTCAGCGCCCCGTTAGCGCCTCCGTCAGGCGCGGACAGGACGTGCTAACCAACTGAATTTTTCCCCCAGTATTTCTCCACCTAGCTTAATTATTTATATGTGCCATCTTTACAGCATGATGTCCTTGGTCCTGAAAGTCTTCCTTCTCCAGTATTAGCAGCATCATTGAGGGGAAAAGACAGGCTTTTCGAGAACGCAATTGAAATCAATTCTGTCTACATTACTGTTTTGTCTTTGTTAGAAACAAAAGTAATGTAAAAACATATTGATATCCTTACAGTTTGAATCCCCATGATTCTATGAGGATGAAATGCAACTTCAGTAGGGGCGCAAAACGGGTGGTTGCGGATTGACTTCAATGGAAAGAAAAATCAGACAGGATGTATTAATGGGTAGACGATCCGCTATCACCCGTTTTACACCCCCATCAAAGTTGAATTTTACCCCTTATGTTTTTGTTTGAGTAGCTAACACTTCCTTTCAAAAGTTAGGGCAGATGGTCCTAGAGGGCGAGGTTGACTGCCAGGACAGCCCCCATTAATGTAACCAAGTGTAGCACTTTGATATGTTGTGAGAATAAATGTAACTAATTGTTAGTAGCCACAACACTCCGGAGACTAAACAACATATAAATGACTGAATTGAATATGTGACAACATTTGCAAGGGGTCCCCCAGTAGTTTGTCGATTTGCAAAGGGTGCGCCACACAGAAAAGTTTGAAAATCGCTGGATGAAAGCTAGTGCAAAAATATTGGCTTGATTTTGCCACTAGATGTCAGCCTACCCATAGACCTTGGTGTTCAAAGGAAGCATCTAACTTGCACCAGCACCTTTTGGAGTATGAAAACAAGACCAATAATTTCAAATAGGTATTATTATAAATAAATATTACTTGATAAATATTAGGAATGTTATTCTAAGTTCATTTTACTGTCGAAGATGGCTCACTGTTACTTTTTGTAGGAATAGTTACTGATCACTTTCTTAAAGATTTGCACTTCAGAAGAGCTATCGAAAAACTTAGGTAAAGCATGAAAAAAATGTGTAATACTTGTAAATTAGAGCTTACTCATTCCACAAAGAGAGTATTTAACTTTAGCAACCTGGATGACTGAACACAACTTGCTAGAGAACATGAAAGTAAAAATGAGGGCCTAGAAACTCGGCCGCACAGCACCCATTTTTCAGACACTAACTGGCCTACTCAAGTCCCAATATGGCGGACAGGAATTTCTTGCCAGAAGTCCACTGCCCACCATATTGGTGAAGGCAGATGCCCTGGAGCCACAAGTGCACGTCCGGATTATTTAAAGCCAGAATATTTTATTTAAATTAGGGTCCTGTGCTTCTTGCAGGCCCCGTTTTCAATTTTTGGATGTCCCAGCGCTTCACTCACCACGTGGTGAACTTACACAGCACAACATGGCGCTATAAGGCGGGAAGGCCCCCTCACCGGCAATACTTAAAGAGATAATGCAGTACGTACAGGTTAGTTGCTAGTTTCTCATTTCAGGTTGCTGGTTAAGTTCTGGACTTTTTCTGATATGTTTTCTCACTCTGGGAAGTTCACTGACTAAACTTTCAGGTGTTGCACTTTTTGGCTGCTTCACAGATAGTTTGGTTGCAGTCATGGGTGGTCTGGTAGGGCTGCCTTAGGGGTTGGAGGACGAGGTGGGGCAGCAAGGAAGACACCACAGCGTAGGTGCAGCTGCTGGAAGAGGGAAGAGGAGGAGGAAGACACTGCGCAGGAGGCCATATCCACAGCAGGTATTCAGGGAGCACTTCTTCGACATTAACTTTACTCAGGAGCAATGTCTCAGGCTCCTTCGCTTCACCCAGGAGGTTGTCACCGATCTATGTCACCTGCAAGAGCCACAAAGCGAGCCTCATACCAGGGCATGGACAACACTATCTGTGGCTGTCAAGGTCACTGTGGCCCTTAATTTCTATGACACGGGCTCCTTTCAGGCTGCAACAGATGACATCAACGATATCTCCTCCAGAGTTGCCACTCGCCACAGCCGTGACTCTCCCCTTCCCCGTGATGGCCAGTACGTTTTCTTCCATGGGGAAGAGGGTATGCAGGTGAGCTTGGCCTCCTCCAGTGGCAGCCACAGGTTGTGCGTGACCTTCTCTTGCAGGAAAGAAGGAAGCGTATTAGCGACAGCCTTGTAAGGTGTTTAGAGAATGTGGCTTTCATGGTAGAATAGTTGGCATGCAGTGTGTAAGATGTGAGGTGTGGGGAAGTGAGGGTTGCAATAGTGGTGAGTGTGTGAATATGAGGAGAAGGTGGTGTAGTGAGCAATATTCTTACTATGACATCTCTGGTGAGGTCACTGAACATATTCCGGCATTGCAGCCATATCCTGGGAGCTAAGCTCCTCTGTGACCTCTTCCCACTGGCAGCGGAGGTGTTGCCAGGAGGGCTTGCTGCCCCCTGGGGGGAACAGGATTTTGCTCTTCCTGCCCACCGCCTGCACCAGGACCTCCTATGCAACATCAAAGAACCTGAGTGCCTTGCCTGGACCTTTTGCAGCCATTCTAACCCTTTGACAACGTTTCCTCCTGTCTGCACCTCTCCTTTCAGAGATGCTGACTGCCTTTAAGTGGTATCAAAGATGCCTGATTTCGTCCCTGACCCCTTCCCCCCCACCCACACAAGCGTGCAGCCAATGAACAGTACGGGTATGTTTGCTGCCTGGGATCACATAAACAGACACGTACAGCGCACGCCCCGCCCCATTCGGCCCATTTTCAGGTGCAATTAAATTTCTAGGCTGCCATCTTTTGGATGAGACAATAAACCGAGCCTTCATCTGCCCCCTCAGGTGGATGTAAAACATTCCATGGTACTATTTTGAAGAAAAGCAGGGGAGTTATCCCCGGTATCTTGGCCAATATTTATCCCTCAACCAACATCAATAACACTAAAAATGATCTGGTCATTTATCGCATTGCTATTTGTAGGACTCTGTTCTGTGGAAATTGGCTTCTCTGTTTTCTTACAATACATCCGTAATTCATTGACTGGGACATCCTGAGGTCATGGATGGCACTCTATAAATGCAAGTTCTTTCTTTCTAATTTCACTTGTCACCTTTTGCAGTTGTTTGTGTGGACTGACTTGTCTCACATTCTTGGCTGGGATTTGAAGCTATGAGTTGGATTTTCTCAGCCCCGAGGAGGCGGGTATGGAGGCGGGACTGCCGGTAAAGTTGCAGAATGTGGGGCCGGCTGGCAAACCCGCCCCCGTCCCGCCTCCCTGCCCTTTTGCCAGGAGGCGGGAAGCCATCCTGACTCGGGTCCCGTCTCCTCGAGGCGGGAAAGGGATTAAATCCTTTTAACTGCCTGTTAACAGGTAGTTAGCAGGTAGAAAAAAGGATTAGTCCCATTTTACCTTTTCAACTGCAGGCTTCCCGACCTCGGAGAACCCCGTCAGGGCAGAGGAGACATGAAGGAGGTCTGCGGGGGTCAGAGGGGTCTGAAAGTGAGATGTAGAGGTGAGTGATGGGTGCAAGTGTGGAGTGGTAAGTATGTAAGGTGAGTGCTAAGTGCTAAGCGTTATAAAATGTTCACTTACCTTTGTTTCTGCCTACAGCCTTCAGCCGCGGTGGATCCAGAGTCCCGACATCTTCATTGTAGATTTCACAGACTGGCTGTTGGATCCTCTGAACCAACAGCCAGGTGATTTCTGCAAAGTAGAAAGGTTTGATGAGTCCTAAGCACAAGGACTCATCAAACTACACAGAATGTCAGTGTTTGACAGCTTCACAGAGCTGTCAAACGCTGATATTTCTTGTTTCAAGAAATCTTGACAGATGGCACGTCTGACGTTGACGTGCTCTGTCAGTGACTTCCCCCTAATTGGCCTGCTGAGCCCACAGGGCGGGCTTAACAAGGTCAATCAGGGGAAAATCCCGCTGGTTGGCCAGAGGCTGATGGAGGCGGGACATAGACCCGGCAAGCAGCAGTCCCGCCTCCATCACATCGCCGTTGAGAAAATCCAGCCCATAGGAGTCCAGAAATGTGGAGTTAACCTATTGAAACAATTCTAACTGAAGGCTTGCTGAATAGCATACTAAATGAACAATTAACCTTGCAAATAGACATCACTGACTACATAGTGCTATTTATTCAATGCCACTGCATTTAAGTACATTGTATGACAGTCAAAGATAAGTATTTATTTGGTCAATCGCTCTTAAATTAATTCTTGTATATAATTATGAAGCAAAATGAACACTGTCACAATACTGCTAGATTGTCATTTAAGTAAAATGACAAGTTCTGTAAATACATGAGCATCTTAAGCACTTGAATGTTTTAACATTTATAGATAAATATATTGCAGCATACTCTATAAACTATGAATTCAGACTCAAATAGGATAGTTGTCTTAGTTCCAGTAGATCTGTACACAATTAAAAGGGGATTTAATTCTTTGCTATCACCATTCTGCAGGTTACAAAACAGTGGGAATTTAAAAATATCATCATGCCATGTCACTCCCTCCACCACCAGCGCACCATTGCTGCAGTGTGTACCATCTACAAGATGCACTGCAGCAACTTGCCAAGGCTTCTTCGGCAGCACTTCCCAAACCCTCGACCTCTTCCACCTAGAAGGACAAGGGCAACAGGCGCATGGGAACACCACCACCTCCAAGTTTTCCTCCAAGTCACACACCATCCTGACTTAGAAGTATATCGCCGATCCTTCATCGTCGCTGGGTCAAAATCCTGGAACTCCCTACCTAACAGTATTGTGGGAGTACCTTCACCACACAGACTGCAGTGGTTGAAGAAGGCAGCTCACCACCACCTTCTCAAGGGCAATTAGGGATGGGCAATAAATGCTGGCCTTGCCAATGATGCCCACATCCCATAAACGAATAAAAAAAATAGGGGTCCCATTCTTGTTCAAAATTTTGGACTAGCACTTCACATATTTATAAACATATACCATATATTTATGACAAATATCAGGAACATTTAAACAATACAGCACAAGTTATTAACAAAATGCTTGATTATGCTGTAACAATTGTAAACATCCTTAAATAATGCAATACAATATAGACATATTTGATAAAACTTCAGATAGATGTATAATTTTTTCCATAGTTTGTCAAGTTATTCACGCTTGGAAATATAATTTTGACCGAAAGGTCTTCGTTTTTGTCTTGGAGGAGATGTTTTCTCTGTTTCCAAAGGAGATGCCGATATTTAGCATTTGCCAGCCACATTTCACACTTGGAGAAGAAGATGATCCCTGTGGTCCCCAGGATCACAAGACATGTCAATAATCCAAGCACAATAAAGCAGATCACTTGACTACTATTCAGCAGGGAGCTGGATGTGTGGATGGTTTCTTTGACTGTGATCTTGAGCATGCCATTACCTTGCTGGTGTGTTGATTTATGAGGGGCATGCAGTGGTGGATGGACAGGACTGCCACGTCTAACCCAACTTGCTCCTGCATGCTTGGACGCATTTTGGTTTGCATCATGAGTAAAGCTCTCAAATGCTTGGTGTCGGCAGGTTTCTCCTCCATATTTAGGCAAGCATGCGCAATCAAAGCCTCCCCCAGGATGATCATGGCAAGTGCCTCCGTTTTGACATGGATGGCTAAGGCAAGATGTGACTGAATAATCACAGGATTTGCCAGTGAACCCACCAGGACAAAAACAGCTGAAGCTGGAAACAAGATCTGTGCAGGTTCCATTGTTGGCACAAGGGTTTGGGTTGCAGTTATTGATGCTTATTTCACAGAAGTCCCCAGTAAAACCAGGCAAGCAAAGGCAGTAAGCCTTGATCGCAAACCCATCATCATCAAAGCAACTTCCTCCATTCTGACAAGGTGGCCTGCAATCAAATAGATAAGTAACAGATATTGAATTGATCAATCTATAATTTGTCAATATCCTTGAAACCAGTCCATTTGAAATCCATGGTTAACATGTAAAGGTAATATCTGATATTCTTACTTCCTCAAAAAATGGGCATTGTTACCTTAAAAAAAATTGGTGAGATTTTGCTGTTCGTGTGCCTGGGCAATTTGATCACCTGGGCACAGTCAATGCAGGAAAGTTGGGCGGGGAAGAGTGTATGCCCTGAATTGAGCCACCCATTTTTTTGTCCATTAATTTAAATAAGCTTTAAAAAAATCACACTAGCTCCCTTATGGTCATGAACTTGTTTCCAGGCATTAAGAGCGTCTAAGTAAACCAATTGCTGCAGACACAGGAAAAGGAAACTCTGCTCTAATATTATGAGAGTGTCTGCTATTCTTTCTTTCTCCAGAGGTGGTGCTGTAACCTCTCTCAGCCTGTTGCAACAAACTCAAAATTGTTTTCCGATTAACTGTGGGCAAGACCGTAGGAGATTCACTACTAATATATTAAAAGTATTGCGTATAGCACCTACTTCCTGTAAGTGTCACATTTTAGATATCACACGTTAGTACATCTTCTGACTTATAGGAACATAGGAACAGGAGTAGGCCATTCAGCCCCTCGAGCTTGTTCTGCCATTCAACGAGATCATGGCTGATCTGCGACCTAACTCCATATACCCGCCTTTGCCCCATATCCCTTAATACCATTGGTTAACAAAAAGCTATCAATCTCAGATTTAAAATTAACAATTGATCTAGCATCAATTACCATTTGCAGAAGTGAGTTCCGAACTTCTACCACCCTTAGTGTGTAGAAGTGTTTCCTAATTTCACTCCTGAAAGGTCTGGCTCTACTGTTTAGACTATGCCTCCTAGTCCTGGAATCCCCAACCAGCGGAAATAGTTTCTCTCTCTACCCTATCTGTTCCCCTTAATATCTTGAAAACTTCGATCAGATCACCCCTTAACCTTCTAAATTCTAGGGAATACAACCCTAATTTGTGTAATCTCTCCTCGTAACTTAACCTTTGATGTTCAGGTATCATTCTGGTAAACCTACGTTGCACTCCCTCCAAGGCCAATAGATCCTTCCTAAGGTGTGGTGCCCAGAACTGCTCGCAGTGCTCCAGGTGTGGTCTAACCAGGGTTTTGTATAGCTGCAGCATAACTTCTACCCCCTTTTTTCTAGTCCTCTAGATATAAAGGCCAGCATTCCATTAGCCTTTCTGATTATTTTCTGTACCTGTTCATGATATTTTAATGATTTATGTGCCTGGACCCCCAAGTCTCTTTGGACCTCCACTGTTTTCAGCTTTTTACCATTTAGAAAGTACCCTGCTCTATCCTTTTTAGGTCTAAACCTCACATTTACCTACATTGAAATTCATTTGCCACAGTTTTGCCCATTCATTTAAACTGTCGATATCCCTTTGTAATTTTATGCTTTCATCTACACTGCCTACAATGCCGCCTATCTTTGTGTCATTGGCAAAATTGGATATATGACTTTCTGTGCCATCATCTAAGTCATTAATAAATATTGTGAATAGTTGAGGCCCCAACAAGATCCCTGCGGGACACCACTAGTCACATCCTGCCAATTTGAGTACCTACCCATTATCCCTACTCTGTCTCCTGCCACTCAGCCAATTTCCTAACCAGGTCAATAATTTGCCCTCAATTCCGTGGGCTTCTACCTTAGTTAACAGTCTCTTATAGAGTCATAGAGTAATAACGGCACAGAAGGAGGCCATTCGGCCCATTGAGTCCGTGCCGGCTCTCTATAGAGCAATCGAGTCAGTCCCATTCCCCCGCTCTATCCCCATAGCCCTGCAAGTTTATTTCCCTCAAGTGCCTATCCAGTCTCCCCTTGAAAACATTAAGTGTGTCAGCTTCCACCACTTCCGTCGGCAGCGAGTTCCAGGTCCTCACCACTCGCTGTGTAAAAAATGTTTTCCTCACATCCCTCCTGTATCTCTTGCCCAAAACCTTAAATCTGTGTCCCCTAGTCCTTGTACCATCAACTAGTGGGAACAGCCTTTCCCCGTCTAGCCTATCCAAACCCGTCATAATCTTGTACACCTCTATCAAATCATCCCTCAACCTCCTTTGCTCTAATGAAAACAGATCCAGCTTCTCTGACCTGTCCTTGTAGCTAAGATCCCCCATCCCCTCTCAATATTTCCTGCCAGCTTCAGGGACCTATGCACATTAACTCCCAGATCCCTCTGTCCCTGCACACTCTTTAAAACTGTGCCATTAAGTGTATATTGCCTCTCCCTGTTCCTTCTGCCAAAATGCATCACCTCACACTTCTCTATTAAATTCCATCTGCCACTTGTCTGCCCATTCTGCTAGCCTTTCTATGTCCTGTTGCAGTCAATTGGTATCATCCTCACTGTTTGCCACACCCCCAAGTTTGGTGTCATCGGCAAACTTAGAAATTCTACTTTGTATTCCAATATCCAGGTCATTTATATATCTCAAAAAAGCTGTGGCCCCAGACTGACCCTTGGGGAACACCACTGTCTACCATCCTCCAGTCTGAAAAACAGCCATTTACGACAACTCGCTGTTTTCTGTCCTTCAGCCAATTCCATATCCAAGCTACCACTGACCCACCTATTCCATGAGCCTCAATTTTGTTAACCAGCCTTTGTGAGACTTTTTCAAGTGCCTTCTGAAAGTCCATATAAATAACATCTGACGTAAGAAAACTACTAGGCACTTGGTCTAAGCGTTAAACAAAGCTTTAATCAACTGTTTTACAACATGGAGATCTAGTTGTGTCCTTCACTAGTTCCGGTTAAGAATGTCCTGCGCAAGCTGGGCCCATGCCCGAGTATTTATACTCTCCCTGGACAGCGCCACCTGCAGGCCACTCAGTATTATTTCATAAGTCATGAATGACTGTTTCATGTCATTCTTCCCGCCTGAAGAATTGGAAGTCCGGCGACTTCCTTTTATCGGATTAATCGGACTACGAATAGCCGCAGTCGTTTGGATCTCCGTTTGTGGCTGGAAGGCACGTCTCCTCGGACCGTGTCTTGGTCCCTAGGTCGCTTGGTTCGTACCGGCGGGCTGGCAGAGCCCGTGTCGCCTCAATCGACCTGAGGGGGACTGGGGAGATCGTGACTCCGGGTGCGGGCCCCCACAGGCGCAGAGCTGGCTTCATCCTGTTCAGTAGCCAGTGATTGACCGGTGTCCTGGCTTCGGGTGGCCATCCCACGGGGAGCGCTCTGTTCCCCGGGTTGATCCGGCGGAGTAGCTGGCAGATCCCTTGATGTCCCGGGTAGGGCGTCATCCTCGGAGGAGCGCGGAGTATCGGCGTCGTTAATACGGATCTCTCTATCGATTAGGTCCGTGGGACCGGTTGGGCAGGGAGCCAGATCCCGAAGTGAAACTGGACTCCCGGCCATTAGGGTACCGCACGTACGCGTATGTAGGATTGACATCCGTTAGTTCCACTTCGTCGATGAGGGGATCACTCTTAGAGGATCGGACGAATCTTCAGAGCAGCACGGAGCCAGGAGCTGCCAACCATGATGGTAGGGACGTCCCATGAGTGGAGCGACGCTGGAACCCGAAGAATCATTCGTGAGGAGTAACATTGGTGGATGTAGAAAGAAGAGACCTGATGGAATGCAACGCATCAGGGAGCATAGTTTCCCACTGCTGGTCTGATAGATTGTGTGACCTCAGTGCAAGACGAACAGTGTTCCAAATGATAGCGTTGTATCTCTCAACCTGTCCATTTCCAATAGGATGATACGGTGTCATTTTACTTGTGGTGATTCCCCGTTGGGAAAGATAACTTTTGAGTTCGCTTGACATGAAGGAGGGACCCCGATCAGAGTGGATGAAATAAGTGCGGCCATTGAGAATAAGGTCGACAAGACAAAAGCCGGAAGAGTTGGTGGTCAGTGTCGTCAGAGCCATTGCAATTTCCCTGTCCGAGGGGTAAATACGCAGTTTTAACTTACTGACAGTCTGCTCACTGACGAGCTGGTAGGTAAAATTTTGGAGTCCATTATTAAGGAAACAGTAACAGGACATTTGGATAATCATAATTTAATAGGACAAAGTCAGCATGGTTTTACGAAGGGGAAGTCATGTTTGACAAATTTGCTGGAGTTCTTTGAGGAAGTAACATATAGAGTGGATAAAGGGGAACCAGTGGACGTAGTGTATTTAGACTTCCAAAAGGCATTTGACAAGGTGCCACACAAAAGATTATTGCTTAAGGTAAAAAATCACGGGATTGGGGGTAATATTCTGGCATGGATAGAGGATTGGCTATCTAACAGAAAGCAAAGAGTTGGGATAAATGGTTCATTCTCAGACTGGCAATCAGTAACTAGTGGTGTTCCACAGGGGTCAGTGCTGGGTCCCCAACTCTTCACAATCTATATTAACGATTTGGAGGAAGGGACCAAGTGTAACATATCAAAATTTGCAGATGATACAAAGATGGGAGGGAAAGTAGTGAGTGAGGAGGACATAAAAAACCTGCAAGGGGACATAGACAGGCTAAGTAAGTGGGCAGAGATTTGGCAGATGGAATACAACACTGGAAAGTGTGAGGTGATGCACTTTGGCAGGAAAAATCCTAGAGCAATTTATTATCTTAATGGCAAGAAACTGGAGAGTACTGAAGTGCAAAGGGATCTGGGGGTCCTGGTGCACGAAACTCAAAAGGTTAGTATGCAGGTGCAGCAAGTGATTAAGAAGGCAAATGGAATGTTGGCTTTCATTGCTAGGGGGATAGAATATAAAAATAGGGAGGTATTGCTTCAGTTGTACAAGGTATTGGTGAGACCGCACCTGGAATACTGCATACAGTTTTGGTGTCCTTACTTAAGGAAAGACATCCTTGCTCTCGAGGCAGTGCAAAAAAGGTTCACTCGGTTAATCCCGGGGATGAGGGGGTGGTCATATGAGGAGAGGTTGGGTAGATTGGGACTCTACTCATTGGAGTTCAGAAGAATGAGAGGCGATCTTATTGAAACATATAAGATTGTGAAGGGGTTGGATCGGGTGGATGCGGGGAGGATGTTCCCGATGACGGGTGAGACGAGAACTAGGGGACATAGTCTTAGAATAAGGGGCTGCTCTTTCAAAACTGAGATGAGGAGGAACTACTTCACTCAGAGGGTGGTAGGTCCATGGAATATGCTGCCACAAAAAGCTGTAGAAGCTACAACATTAATTAAATTTAAAACAGAAATAGACAGTTTCCTAGAAGTAAAGGGCATTAAGGGTTACGGGGAGCGGGCAGGAATTTGGACATGAGTCTAGGTTCGGATCGGTCATGGCCCTGTGGGTATGATTGCAGGTTGCATTACGAGCAGGACAAAATTTCCTATAGTGAAATGCAGCTCCACAGAAGAAACACTTCCTTTTAGATTGCCAAGATGCCACTAGGGTAGGGTCGTCATCAGCTAGGATAGAGTCATCATCAGTGAGGGCTTCCGCCTGAGGCTTATCGGAGGAGTCACTAAAAGTGTCCGTGCACGTGGTAAAAGATAGGCATCTGCATTTTTTTTTGCCAAGTCCAGAGAATATGCCTGGTCATAGGCAGCTTGTAACTCGAGGGTTTTATTCTCCAACAGACGCTGGCGTATGAAGGGAGATGCAATTCCATTAATAAAAGAATCACAAATTAACTCCTCCTAGTACTGCTCAGCTGAGACAGCCTTGAGATTACAATCTTTGCTGAGCCTGCGAAGCTTTTGAAGGAATTCGTCAAGTGATACCCGGATTGTTGTCGAGTTGTGGCCAGTAGCTGCCGAGCAAAAATGTCATTTGGGGCCTTAACATATAATTGCTGTAGTATTCGGATAGCGGAGTCATAGTCTATACAGTCTTCGATATAGTCAAACACATAAGGGAATACATAATTGGCAAGTATCTCTAACTTATCAGGAACATTCTCACCACACACCCTGAGGAAGTTGCTGAAGGTACGATACCAGTGTTTCCATACCTTAGCAGTTGTAGGTGAATTAGGGTCCAGGTCAAGACGGGCGGGTTGGAGTAGTTTCTCCATGATGGATTGATTACTACGTCTGGTTCCCTTCTACCGTTTGAGTCATAGCCGTCTGTTCCCAAAACCACTCAGAGCGTGGAGCAGGTCCAGTTGATTAAATTAAGAAAACTACTAGGCACTTGGTCTAAGCGTTAAACAAAGCTTTAATCAACTGTTTTACAACATGGAGGTCTAGTTGTGTCCTTCACTAGTTCCTGTTAAGAATGTCCTGCGCAAGCTGGGCCCGTGCCCGAGTATTTATACTCTCCCTGGACAGCGCCAACCACAGGCCACTCAGTATTATTTCATAAGTCATGAATGACAGATTCATGTCAACATCCATAGACACTCCCCTGTCCACTGCTTTAGTCACCTCCTCAGAAAATTCAATCACGTTTGTCAGGCATGACCTAACTTTCACAAATCCATGCTGGCTCTCTCTGATCAACTGAAAATTTGAGGTGTTCAGTCACCCTATCCTTAATTATAGACTCTAGCAATTTCCCGAAAACAGATGTTAGGCTAACTGGTCTATAATTCTCTGGTTTCCCTCTCTCGCCATTCTTAAATAGTGGAGTGACATGCACAATTTTCCAATCTAAAGGAGCGGTTCCTGAATCGAGAGAATTTTGGAAGATTATAGTTAGGGCATTTGCAGTGTGCTCACCTACTTCCTTTAAAACCCTAGGATGGAAACCATCTGGTCCTGAAATTAGTCACTCTTTAGTGCCATTATTTTCTTCATTAATGTTATTTTACTTATGTTAATTTTATTGAGTCCCTGTCCCTGATTCAATATTAGTTTCCTTGGGATTTCTGGCATGCTATCCTCTTCCTCTACTGTAAATACGGACGCAAAGTAATTATTCAACATGTCCGCCATTTCCTTATTATCATTGACAATGGGCCAGAAATTCGGGTCGGAGGCTTCCCGCGGGTGCAAGCATAGCGGGTGCACTTACATAGCGCGCCTGCTGTTGTGCTGTGGGCCCGCGTGGGATTCTGATCCTGGGCCTCCTCCAGCTGCCGGTGTGCAGTGCTCGTGGATCCCAGCGGCGCAGTTAGTTCGAAGCGTCCCCTGGGATCACGTGGGCCATGGGGAGCCAATCGGAGCAGGAAATCTCCATTCATAGATTTGACAGGAAGACCTGTCAAATCTATGAATAGAGATCAGCCCCAAAACCTAACTAAAACTTCAAATACATTTTTTTTTAAAACATCACATTTTTAAAATAACTATAAATTACATAAAATAACTATTTTAAACAATAATTTAAATTTTTGAAAAAATTAATTACAGTTTTTAACGGGGCTAAAAATAAACTTACCTTTCTTTAAAGTATTTAAAAATAATAAACCTGTGGAAAAAATGTTTTAATTTTACTTAATTCACCACTTACCTTGTTAAAAGCAGGCCTTGCACCTGCTTTTTCCCCGCACAGCTGCCAGGGACTTACCCGCACGGAGAAACCTGTAAAAAAAGCCAAAGTTCGCTGCGTATACGCTGCCTCTCCCGTGCACGCAGTTGACCCGCGAATCCCTTCCTTCACGAGACCGGAAGTTCCGGTTTCCCGTGCATGCGCAGTGCATGCGCGAAACCGGCACTTCCGGTGGCCCTACGGGTGAGTACACAGTGCGTACTCACCCGTGGGGACCCGAATTTCTGGGCCAATATCACCGCTTTCAGTTTTTCAGGGGCCAACACTGCTCCTAACTACCCTCTTTTTCCTAATATAATTGTAAAAATTCTGTGTGTTGATTTTGATATCCCTTGCAAGTTTCTTTTCATACTCCCTTTTTGTAGCTCTTACTATCTGTTTTGTGACCCTTTGCTGTTTTTTGTATTTTTCCCATTTGCCAGGATCCGTGCTATTTTTTGCATTTTTGTAGGCTTTTTCTTTTAGTTTTATGCTATCCCTCACCTCTTTAGTCATCCATGGCTGGTTTTTTGGGCAAGTAGAGCTCTTGCCCCTCATGGGTATAAACTAGTTCTGTATCACCTTGAATTCTTTTTTGAACATCTCCTTCTGTCATTTTACCCATTAACAGATTTGCCCAGTTTACTGTGGACAATCTCTGTCTCATCCCATTGAAGTCTGCCTTATCTAAATCTAGAATCTTAGTAGCTGTTTCGCGTTTCTCCCTTTCAAATGCTACATTGAACTCCATCATGTTATGATCGCTATTGGATAAATGTTCACGCATCGTTAGACAGTTAACTAAATCTGGCTCATTACTCATTACTAAATCTAATATGGCTTTCCCCCTTGTTGCCTTCAGGACATATTGTTGTAGAAAAGTATCCCGGACACACTCAAGAAATTCACTACCTTTCTGACAGGTGCTAGTCTGCTTATCCTAATCTATATGAAATTTTAAATCCCCCATTAAAACCACTCTGCCTTTGCCACACGCTTGTCTAATCTCTGCATTTATCCAATCTAGCACTTCACAGCTGCTACCAGGGGGCCGATACACAACTCCCACTACAGTCTTAAATCCTATCCTATTTCTTAATTCTACTCATGAAATCTCCACTGCCTGCTTACCTCTCGTTATATCCTCTCTTATCATGGAAGTGATTTCATCCTGAATCACTAAGGCTACTCCTCCCCCTCTGCCATTTTCCCTATCTTTCCTGTAGACCTTATAACCTGGTATATTTAGTTCCCAGTCCTGACCGTCTTGCAGCCATGTCTCAGTAATGGCTACCATGTCATACCCTCCAATTGGAATTTATGGCTGCAGTTCATTCAATTTATTCCTTATACTCTGTGTGTTTGTATAAAGAACGCTTATTTGGGCCACACACCCGAGCCTGTCCTTCAGCTCTAATGTTTTACTCACATGTTTCTTATTTTTCTCTCCTGGTTTAATCACTTTACATCTTTTAGTTTTTCCTTTACATGTGGTGCCTAAAGCACAATTTCTGACTGTTACTCTACTCTCTTCCCTTAATTAGCAACGCCATAGGAGATCTGTACATTATATGGTAATGTTCTAGAATGTAGTCTCTAAAAACATTGAGGCAGGTTTAGATTGCCTGTAACCTTACTAATTTGTAACAAGGATTTTTTAAATATTTTATTATAAATACTGATGGCAATGGAGACACTAAACAAAATTAAAGAGGAAAAATATGCTTTTCAAATAAGTGTGTTTATATAACTTGTACTTTGTCATTTGTTTATGCAACAAATCAAAAGATATTTTAGCGTGATAACTTCCTAACCAGAACTACATTTTACCATGAGAACACAAAATGGCATGAAGGTGAGAGGACTATAGCTCATGCCACCTGTCACACTGCACTTAACTGCAGAGAGAAACTGCAAAAATACAAACATAAAATTAATTTTCAATGGTCTGCAAAACTCACTGCTAACATACACAGTACAACACTGTTACCACAAAAAATGCTCACTGTGCACTCCTCACTGCAGATCATACATGGTAAATAACAAACATGCACAAAGTAATTATACCAAAAATATTATACACATAGGGGGTAGAAATTAGGTCGCGCCCCATTTGGGGCGCAAATATCGTCTGGACGCAAATATTAGCGCCTGGCGCTAATTATCGGCACTGACTGGAAACTTCACTTTTACCGCCCCGGGAGGTGAGTGGAGCGCTAAAGCAGGCGCTGCACACCTGTCTTAAGGCGCAAAGGCCAAGGAGTGAGGCGCTAACTCAGAGCGCTGGCGAAGCTCATGTAATGTCAGTCAGCAATGGAACACACACACAATGGCACGGGCCAATTCTTAAAGGGGATGGTTAATCTTGCTTTCCATCCACATCCTGTTCATTGCAGCCTTGAATCTCGGCCTGGAGAGACTTGCACATCAAATGTGCTGGAAAGAACAATGGAGAGTACCAGGCAAAGAGCTCAGAGTGCAGCTCCCACAGTCTCTGCTAAATCGATACAAGGAATGGCAAATCAAAATGAACCTGCAAAGTGCTGCTCAGTACCCAAAACTCCTTCCCACAACGTTGAATCTCTCCAGAAGTCTCTCCCTCTCTCTCTCAGAATGCGTAGTTCAAAAATGCCACCAACAATAAAAGACAGGAAGAGGCCCCCTTTAAATAGCGCCCCCCCCAGCCCCACAGCGATTGATAGCGTTCCAGTCTTCTGGTCGTTGGATGCGCCAGGCGGTAAGGCAGGGGGCGCCACTCAATTTCTGCTCCGGGGCGCCACAAGGGCGTTGCACCATGGAATGACGTCACAATCTGCGCGCGCAGGTGGTCGCAGCGGTAAGTTTTAGCGCCGCCGCACAATCTCAAGTTAAGTTCTCGAGCGGCGCAAACATCGCTGCGCCCGGGCGTTAGCGGCTTTGCGCCCCATTAGCGCCCTCTTAAGGCGCTAACGGGAGGCGCAACCAACTGAATTTTTACCCCATAAATTGCAACTTGTAAAACAAAGCCCATAAACCCAGTTGCATAAGCAGACATTTTAATGGCAGCAATGTGATTGCACGCCATTTGCAATTGTGTGCAGACCTGCATAACTCAGTCACTTGATAAATATGGGCCTAGAAATTCGGGAGCGCGTGAAAATGTGCGCGGGGGAAGGGGGGGCAATGCGCGGATTACCCGCGCCAGTTGACAGCAATGCAGGTAGCACGTAAAATCCGTGCTGCCTGCTTATTATAATTATTCATGCGTGCAGCCAGCGCTACATGTACTGTTTATTGGCTGCACGCCTCTTGGTGGGGGGCCTGATATCAGGAGGCCACAATGCTACTTAAGCACCTCTTAAAGAAGAGATGGATTCTGGCTGCAAGACCTGTTGTGCTACACGGCCAAAATGCTTTACTTCAAGTGACTTTTGAGGCACAAGCTGTAACATCATTTAAGGGGGAATTGGATAAGAATTTGAACGGATATGGAGA
Source organism: Squalus acanthias (assembly GCA_030390025.1). Classification (NCBI taxonomy): domain Eukaryota; kingdom Metazoa; phylum Chordata; class Chondrichthyes; order Squaliformes; family Squalidae; genus Squalus; species Squalus acanthias. The sequence goes on from CM059425.1 coordinate 39,032,523, forward strand.
AAGGACAGTAAAATGGTATTAGACTACAGAGCTGCTGTTGAAGAGCTAGCCCCAGCACAAGTGCAATGGGCTGAAAGGCCTACTTCTGTGTTCCAATTTCCAGGTTTCAGTGCATGCTGATCATATTATTGAATACTGTTCTGTGTACAGACCTGGGAAAGTATTTTTAAAACCACTGTCACTGTTCAGTGAAACCCAGTTAAAAATAGACTTTTTGCAGCTTTGAATTTATTCCTCAATATGACATTTTCGGCAGCGTATTAAAGCATTTAAATCAATTCTGGCACAGCAAAATGCACTTTATCTGCCACTGACACAGGTGGTATACGACATACATGCAGAAATATCTAAATATTTTGGGACTCGGGTCTCTCTTCGGCACGTGAACAGTTTGGAAATCAAAATGAGCAAGTTGAAGTGGCCACACTTTTAAATTAGTAAAAGGCAAATTTAGGACTGCTATCAGGAAGTTCTTCTTTGCATACACAGAATGATCAACATATGGAATGGATTGTGATGGAAACAAAAATGCTGCAATTATTTAAGAATCAATTGGACACTGCGGTGAGGCTCATTCTGAATGGATAAAGTCAGGTGAGCCAAATATAATTCACTTGTGATTTCTAAAGTATGAATGGAGACAGTTTAATCTGTTCATGCTGCCTGAAAACACTGTAGTTTAGATTTTAACAGCATGTATCCTTTACCCATTGGTGTCGCAGGGCCCTTTCCTGAGTTGACAATGGCTTCCTATAAACTCCAGTCCACAGATACACAAGTAACCACCGTCTTCACTCTCTAGACATGTAGAATTATTAGCACAAGGGTGCTCAGGTGAGCAGCTGTAGGAGACTGTAATTAAAAATGTAGTTAATTAAAACAGAGAAACTATTCTGCACCATGAATACTAATACATTAACAAAGTCAATGTTCAGCTTTTAATGGTTTTTAATTAAAATTATTTTACATGAAAGAAAACTCAAAATTTACTAATGCATTGCATTAGAGGCACATGAACAAACACATATCAATCGTTCAATATGCATGAGATACAATTGAGTACAGCAGGGTTCTAAAACTGTGGCTGACCTATACTCCCCTCAGAATGCCCTTAGAATCATAGATCATCCGAGTATTGAAGGGAATTTCATCTTTTTAGAAAGAATACGTTAAATTTTTAATCAGTATGTTATTACTGTCTAACTTGAAGTCTAAAAAAAATCAATCCAATTGTAATAATTGACCGTGAAAGCGTTCATAAATCTAGAGATTTTTTGAAGCTAGTGGGGCTGAATTTCTTATCCCGGTGGTGGGTTAGCAGCGGAGCGGGAATACCACTCACCAATGTGAATCCAGCGCTAAACCCCTGCAGTTTTCTCCCAGAGATATTATTTGCCATGCAGTGTGGGTTCAGAACATTAATAACACTCCTGATAGACTTACCACCACTGGGAAGGAGGGAAACGCAGGCTGCAGCAAGCTAAAGGGCAGCATCACTTTCTGAGCAGCAGCAGCAGCCTTAGGGTGAGGGTGAGTGGGTGGGAGGCAGGATCAGGAGCTAGAAGAGCTCCTTGTTTCTCAAATATGTCAGTGGAGGTGTTGGAAGCATAAGTGAGGGCCAGAAGAGGCACACTGTTGAGAATGAGGGCAGTAAGCTCCATAATAACATTCGCGGCACACAAGTGCCAGGCAATGACTATCTCCAACAAGTGAGAGTCTAACCACCACCCCTTGACATTCAACAGCATTACCATCGCCGAATCCCCCACCATCAACATCCTGGGGGTCACTATTGACCAGACACTTAACTGGACCAGCCACATAAGTACTATGGCAACTAGAGCAGGTTAGAGGCTAGGTATTCTGTGACGAGTATCTCACCTCCTAACTCCCCAAAGCCTTTCTACCATCTACAAGGCACAAGTAAGGATTGTGAGGGAATACACTCCACTTGCCTGGATGAGTGCAGCTCCAACAACACTCAAGAAGCTTGACACCATCCAGGACAAAGCAGCCCGCTTGATTGGCACCCCATCCACCACCTTAAACATTCACTCCCTCCACCACCGACGTACCATGGCTGCGGTCTGTACCATCTACAAGATGCACTGCTGCAACTCGCCAAGGCTTCTTCAGCAGCACCTCCCAAACCCACGACCTCTACCACCAAGAAGGACAAGGGCAGCAGACGCATGGGAACACCACCACCTCAAGTTCCCCTCCAAGTCACACACCATCCTGACTTGGAAGTATATCGCCGTTCCTTCATCATCACTGGGTCAAAATCCTGGAACTCCCTCCCTAACAGCACTGTGGGAGTACCTTCACCACATGGACTGCAGCAGTTCAAGAAGGTGGCTCACCACCACCTTCTCAAGGGCAATTAGGGATGGGCAATAAATGCTGGGCCTTGCCAGCGACGCCCACATCCCATGAACCAATAAAAAAAAATAAGTGGGTGGTGCAGGTTTTCTGGAGGGAGGTGGCAGAGGCAAACAGTGCAACCTGTACCATCCCAAGAACTGCCACACAGTGCAGGAAAAGGTTCAATTACCTCACAAGGGTGGTCAAGGTAAGTCAAGGCTGTGTTGCCAGTATAAATCCTCTACCACTCACAGGGGTTGACTTTGACTCCTTTCATCTGGCGTTAATGGGGCGGTAACAATCTCAAAATGGGGTTGGTGGCCGACGCCATTTTAAAAGGGTCCTATATCTGGTTGTCCAAAGCATCCACGTAGTTCAGGCAATAGGCCCCTTTATTATGGAAATCAAGGTCCCATGATATAAATAGGACCATGATTGCCATTTTAGGTATGAACTGGTCGGGGAGTGTGAGGTGAGGGCACTCAACATCGACTGCAGAGTTCTGAGTTAATTTTTTCTTTGGGGTTTAGATGATTGTAGCAGATATGTAGACTTCTGCCTTATGAATGAATTTGACAAAAGTTTTTGACAGTGATGGACTTCATGAGGGTGTGGGAAGGAGAACAAACAGGGCTATCAGGAGTGCCCTCCTTTCTCTGGCTTCTAGCTGTCTTGTTGCATGTCCTGTTCTTCCTCAAGTCTTCCTGGAAGCAGCAGTTCTTTTTCCATTGACTTCAATGGAAATGAAAATCGGGAGAGATGTATAATGGCCGTCTGATTCGATATCGGCCGTTTTACACTTTTGCCAACGTCAAAATTGCCCCCAATATTTCTGTTCGCCTCTCACAACAACGAACCCCTCCCTAATGCCAGCTGCCATTGGTAATGGTGCACAAAAGAGTGGTGGCACAGGGAATGCTGTCACTCAGGATACGCTAAAGCTAGGACAAATCATTACTGGCTGAGTACTGCTGTGTACCAGTCTGCTCTGGATCCTGAATTCAGTCTGCATGTCAACTGAGATCAATAGAGTGGCACTCTGAATGAGCGGAGACCAAGGTGGAAGATCTCCCTAGGCTGAAAATCACCAATTAAATTAGGAATAAAGGGATTAGAATAAAGAAGTCTTACTACAATTATATAGGGCCTTGTTGTGACCACACCTGGAGTACTGTGTACAGTTTTGGTCTCCTTACCCAAGGAAGGATATACTTGCCTTAGAGGGAGTGCAACGTAGGTTTACCAGACTGGTTCCTGGGATGAGGGGATTGTCCTATGAGGACAGATTGAGTAGACTAGGCCTATATTCTCTAGAGTTTAGAAGAATGAGAGGTGATTTCATTGAAACATACAAAATTCTTAAAGGACTTGACAGGGTAGATGCAGGGAGGATGTTTCCTCTGGCTGGGGAGTCTAGAACCAGGGGTCACAGTCTCAGAATAAGGGGTTGGCCATTCAGGACTGAGATGAGGAAAAACCTCTTCACTCAAAGGGTTGTGAATCTTTGGAATTCTCTACCCCAGAGGGCTGTGATGCTCAGTCGTTAGATTTTTGGACTCTTAAGGGAACCAAGGGATATGGGGATACTGCGGAAAGGTGGAGTTGAGGTCGAAGATCAGCCATGATCTTATTGAATGGCTGAGCAGGCTCAAAGGGCCGAATGGCCTACTCCTGCTCCTATTTCTTATGCTCTTATGTCCTACAGGGTAGGATAATGATTAAATGGAAAATATTATACAATCACAAATGTTATACAACGACTTCTCATCCTCGGCGATTTCAACCTCCACCTCAATTAATCATGTTCTCTCCTCTGAGTTCACTAGCCTCCTATCCTCCCTTAATCTCTCCCTCCATGTAAACTCCCCAACCCATATTCACGGCCACACTCTCGACCTTGCCATCTCTCGTGGCCTCGCTACACCCATCGTGTCAATCGCAGATAAGGCCATCTCTGACCACTTCCTCGTATCACTCACCACCCACATCCCCCTTCCATGCCCACCCCCGCCAACCCTACTTCCTTCTGTGTCCGCCCCCGGAAAATACTCTCTCCCAACTCTCTTACAAATGCACTTATGAAATCCCAACTGTCCAGCCTTTGGCCCTCCATTCACCATGATATTTCTGCAGCTACCGATCTGCTCAACCACACCCTCACCACCACCTTTGATGCCCTCGTCCCTATTAAAACAATTACTACTTGCACCCTGGCCGTCCCCCCTGGTATGGCCCTCATCTTCGCTCCCTTAAGTCCAAGGGATGCAGACTTGAACGGATATGGCAGACAACTGGTTTAGCCATTCACCGCCAGATCTGGCTGGACCACATAAAGCATTATCGGGTCCTGCTCTTGTCTGCCAAAATTGCTCACTATTCCAGAATCATTCTGGAATGCAAAGATAAACCCCGGCTCCTATTCTCTACTGCTAACCATCTTCTTAAACCCCTCTCCCTCCACCCTCCACCCTCCCCTCCGACAACAAGTGTGAGGAGCTCATGGACTTCTTTGTCTCTAAGATTGAGACCATCCGTTCAGCTGCCTCAGCCACTTCCCTTCCTTCCCCTAGCCCAACGGGCCAAACTTCCTCTAAGGTTCCCCCCTGGCCCTAGCCCTGAACTCACATCTTTCTCCAGTTTCTCTCCAATCTCCCCTCATGACCTCTCCGTGCTCATCTTGTCCATGAGACCCACTTCCTGCTCCCTCGACCCTATTCCCACCAAACTGCTGACCACCCAACTTCCTTTTCTGGTTCCCATGTTAGCTGACATTATTAATGGTTCTCTCTCCTCAGGTACTGTCCCCCTCTCCCTCAAATCTGCCGTCATCGCCCCTCTCCTCAAAAAACCAACCCTTGACCCCTCCATCCTTGCAAACTACCACCCCATTTCCAACCTCCCTTTACTCTCCAAAATGCTTCAACGTGTTGTTGCCTCCCAAATCCGTGCCCATCTTTCCCGCAATTCCATGTTTGAATCCCTCCAATCAGGTTTCTGCCCTTGCCACAGTACCGAAACAGCTCTCATCAAAGTCACAAATGACATCCTTTGTGACTGTGACAAAGGTAAACTATCCCTCCTCATCCTTCTTATCTTGTCTGCAGCCTTTGACATGGTTGACCACTCCATCCTTCTCCAACGCCTCTCCACCGTCGTCCAGCTGGGTGGGACTACACTCACCTGGTTCCATTCTTATCTATCTAATCGTAGCCAGAGAATCACCTGCAACAGCTTCTCTTCCCACTCCCGCATCGTTACCTCTGGTGTCCCCCGAGGATCTATCCTTGGCCCCCTCCTATTTCTCATCAACATGTTGCCCCTTGGCGACATCATCCGAAAACACAGCGTCAGTTTCTACATGTACGTTGACGACACCCAGCTCTACCTCACTACCACTTCTCTCTACCCCCACCCCTCCCCCCCCCCCCCCCCCCCCCCCACCCCACGGTCTCTAAATTTTCAGACTGCTTGTCCGACATCCAGTTCTGGATGAGCAGAAATTTTCTCCAATTAAATATTGGGAAGACTGAAGCCATTGTTTTCGGTCCCCGCCACAAACTCCATCCCCTAGCCACTGACTCCATCCCTCTCCCTAACATCTGTCTGAGGCTGAACCACACTGTTCGCAACCTTGGTGTCATATTTGACCCTAAAATGAGCTTCCGACCACATATCCATGGCATAACTAAGACCGCCTATTTCCACCTCCGTAACATCGCCCGTCTCCGCCCTTGCCTCAGCTCATCCACTGCTGAAACCCTCATCCATGCCTTTGTTACCTCTAGACTTGACTATTCCAACGCACTCCTGGTGGCCTCCCACATTCTACCCTACGTAAACTTGAGGTCATCCAAAACTCGACTGCCCGTGTCCTAACTCGCACCAAGTCCCATTCACCCATCACCCCTGTGCTCGCTGACCTACACTGGCTCCCGGTTAAGCAACGCCTCGATTTCAAAATTCTCATCCTTGTTTTCAAATCCCTCCATGGCCTCCCTCCTCCCTATCTCTGTAATCTCCTTCAGCCCCACAACCCCCAGCGATATCTGCGCTCCTCTAATTCTGCCCTCTTGAGCATCCCTGATTATAATCGCTCAACCATTGGTGGGCGTGCCTTCTGTTGCCTAGGCCCTAAGCGCTCGAATTCCCTGCCAAAACCTCTCTGCATCGCTACCTCTCTTTCCTCCTTTAAGACGCTCTTTAACACCTACCTCTCTGACCAAGCTTTTGGTCACCTGCCCTAATTTCTCCTTATGTGGCTCGGTGTCAAATTTTTTGTTTTTTAATACTCCTGTGAAGCACTTTAGGACGTTTTACTACGTTAAAGGCGCTATATAAATACACATTGTTGTTGTTGTTGTATTTAAGTAATAATATTAAAACAGAAAATGCTGGAAACACTCAGCAGGTCAGGCAGCATCTGTGGACAGAGAAAGTTAGGGTTAACATTTCAGGTCAATGACCTTTCCCAAGAAATATTAAACCTATGTTTCTCTGTCCGCAATTGCTGCCTGACCTGCTGAGTGTTTCCAGAATTTTCTGTTTTAATTTCAGATTTCCAGCATCTGCAGTCATATGATGGTTTGGGGTTGTGCCTATGTTTTGTGCCACTATTTGAATACCTCCATTATGTTGATTCACAGCTGTTAATCACACGTTAAAAATGCTGATATCTCCAGGACTCCTGTAACCATGCCAATATAAACAGCTACATTTTTCGCCATCAATTTGGAACATAGGAACAGGAGTAAGGCATTCAGCCGCTCGCGCCTGTTCTGCCACTCAATTAGATCATGACTGATCTGCACCTCATCTCCATTTACCCGCCTTTGCTCCATATCCTTGAAACCCTTACCTAACAAAAATCTATCCATCTCGATCTCGAAAACTCCAATTGACCCCCAGCATCCACAGCCTTTTGGGGGAGAGAGTTCCACATTTCTACTACCTTTGTGTGGAAAAGTGCTTCCTGTTTCGCTCCTGAGTGGCCTAGCTCTAATTTTAAGATTATGTCCACATGTTTTTGATTCCCCCACCAGAGGAAATAGTTTCTCCGCATCTACCATATCAAATCCTCTTAACATTTTAAACACCTCGATCAGATCACCCCTCAATCTTCTATACTTAAGGGAATACAAACCAAGTTTATGTAACCTGTCCTCATAATTTAACGCTCTAAGCCCCGGTATCATTCTGGTGAATCTGCAACCACACCCCTCCAAGGACAATATATCTTTCCTGAGGTGCGATGCCCAAAACTGAATGATATAGTTTATTGGCACAAGCAACAATTATCAGCCTGAAGATTAAATAACACACAAAATAATTCTATTCCCTGCAGGAAATATCTGGGCAACAGGCTTTAAGTAATCAATCCCTTTTCACTGAATCTGAGAAGGTTAAACAGAGAGAGGTTTCCAAAATAAGAATAGTCTTGAGTGGATAAATAGTCTAAAGATTGTTTCCACTGGTTGACAAATTGGCAAATGAGGCATAAATTCAACATTATCATTAGAATAACAAAAGGAGAAGGTAGAATATTTTTTCACTGAGAGTTATTAGAATGATTTACCATTAGTGGCTATTGGGGCAAAAACTATATCATCACTCAATATATATTTGAAAAAAATATATAAAAATGTTACAGGTAAAGGACAGGAAAATGGTATTAAAGCAGATCGCTCCAGTTAAGGATACACAGACAGTTCTGTCTTGTAATTTCTAAGTTTCTATAAAATGATGACAATATGGAACAAAAATACTAGAAAAGAGAGCTAATATTAAATCATTTTTGTTAAAAGATCATATGAGTGTTTCGAGATAAGTCTCAGTCTTCAAAATTAAAAATTCCCCGAAAAATAAATTTACTAATAAGTTTTCAGAACCCAAATTGTTTATCAGGCTCGAATATAATTCTGGATATTTGCCAGCTGTTTTAATTTATGGACTTCATTTTACAGTTTTGCTTTTGCATTTGCATGATACTGCATGAATGAACAGACCTGTGTCGCAGAGGCTGCCTTTCCAGCCCTCGTCACAAATACATTCCCATGGTTTGGTGCAGGTCCCATGTAAACAGCCAGGAAAAGGAATGCACTTATCACACAGCTCTCCCTGCCAGCCAGACTTACACCTGCAACAGAGAAACAGCCGTCAGGTTCCAGGCAAAGTGTAGTTAATGGTGCCCAGCTATGAACCAGGTTTGCAACCTTCATCCTTTGATATAGTTTATTGACACAAGCAACAATTAGTAAATAGCACTGAATTGAATTCATGACTTTTGATAACTCTAGAGAAATACCACTATATTTTTCACAATACTGTCTTTAATATTTCTTACTTCCCTTACTTTATTTTTTCATTTTCTTTTCCTATTTCCATTTTTGCTCTGTTCAAGTTTCTTTTTCGCCAGTTTTCTTCTCGTATTTCTTTTCTGTTTTAAACGCAGTAAAGTGAGTATGCCTAAAGATAGCATAACCATATTTCACTGATATAAATGTTTTTGACAAGTTACCTAGACAAAGGTAAAATTTTCAAAGTAACCGAAGTCTGACTAGTGGGAATGGATCCAAAAAAAACTGAATGAAACATTCATTCCAAAGACTTCAAACTCAGGGAGAGAAATTCATTATAGCCCAGGAATGGGCGCTAACTTTGGAAAAGTTTGAGATTTAGCGCCAGGCGCTAATGAATCTCGCAGCACGCAAAATTCATTGTCATCGCTCAAAGAAACAATGGGAGCGCTGAATCAAGCGCTAATGACCGAGCTCAGTGGCGTTAGACTCAAAGCGCTAACCAATATCAGGTGCATTCTAATCGCAAGTCATCTTTGCCACAGGCTCTTTCCAGTTCTTAAAAGGGAGGTTCATTCATGTTACAGAACCTCATTCTCAGCATTGCTGCCTGTGAACCTGTGCCAGCAATCAGGAGTAGGCCAAGTCCAAGGAGCCGGACGATTCAACCAGCTGTACTCATGGCAGATCCACGCCCTAGGGAGAGAGCCCGCAGATTTTCAGACTAAGCATTGGAGAGTTGGTGTGGAGAGACGGAGGGCGATGCTCTACCTGGCAAGTGGCAGGAGGCCCTTGCCACAAATCTTCCGTGCCATGTGGAGGGAGTTTGCCCATCAGGTCCTCGGGCAGCACTGTGGTCCCCAGGACCCACACACAGTGCAGGGAGAAATTTAACGACCTCACTCGGGTGGTCAGGGTGAGTCAATGCCTCAACAAATGCTACATACCACCGTCTGAACCACAGTCTGCACACACTGGCCAAAGCACCACTACCCCAGCACTCACCCACCAACAATCTCTAGCTACCAACACTCACACCCATATCTCACACCTTGCACACAATGACAGCTATTCAACTAAGGCAGGCACATCACTCAAACACATTGCTCCACACTCAATGACACACCTTCCTTTCTCTTGCAGGCCAAGGTGACTCACAACTGGAGGGAGCAGGAGCGTACAGGCGGGGGACAAGCCTACACCCAACCACTGTCTGCGCTGGAGAATAGAGTGCTGGAGATTATTGAGTGCCAGGTGGTGGGCGCCGTGGCCAACAGCAACGTTGACCCCCTTGGGGACAACAACGGTATGTTCATCCCTACTCCTTCTTCTCACATCCCACTTCCCCCTCACCCCACAAGCCTTTCGCACTTTCCAGCTAATCATGCTGTATGCATGCATTTCTCCCTTCCTGCCCCCGTCTCCCCACCTTAACCCGTTTCTTGTGCCTTTATGCTTTCAGATAATAAGCAAGCACCGGAGCAGCCTGTCCCTGAGGGCACCGTTGAGAGCGATACGGGAGAAGAGGAGGAGGACAAACACACCACGTCACTGCATCTCTCACCCACAGGCACCAGCTCAGATACTGGCACTACGCGTTCTTTAGAGGCTAGTATAGTAGCAGGATCTGCACAGGGTGATGCACCGGCAACGAGTGGGCTGCAGCAAGGTCAGGTGGAAAGGGTAGCTCGGGGATTCTGCTGCATAGGACTCAGATGAGGACCTTGATGGGGAGACCTTTAGAAGAAGAGTGATGGGCATGCACATGGAGATCATAGGTGCAATGGCAAGGGTGCCCGAGAGCCTGTTGGCAATGGTCAGGAGCGTGGAGGAGTCCACCTCCAATATTGCACAGAGCTCTGCGTACAACATGGAGCCCATCATTTCCAGCCTGCAAAGGATGGTAGACTCATAGAGAGACCGTGGTGACCCAGACCTGATGCTGCATGTGATGGGTGATCTGCTGTAATGCAGTCTTTGGTTGGTGGCATTCAAACTCAGACTGCTCTCATGCAGTCTCAGCTTGATGCCACGCAAGCTCTGACTGCTGCTATCGTGGCTGGGTCTACCACCGTCGACTGGGGCTTTCACGGTGTCGCAGCAGGCCAACAATCTGTGCTCCAACAGATTGGTAGTGATGCTGAGGTGCTGCCCCGGGGGAGTGGCAGTGGGTCAGTGGAGCAGGAAGCTGCTGTCCTCTCTCATGATGATAGCATTCCTGCTCCACCGCTGCCACTCCGCCACTGCCCTTGTCGCTGCCTGTCATCCAGCCAGTCCAGACTGCTGCCGCCCATGCTGAGGTGGTGCTGTCTACAGCCAGGCCTTCCAGGCCCAGAGCTGATCGAGGGCGTCCTGCAAGGCCATCTGAAGTCTAGGGAAAGGCACAGTAACGAGAGGCACTAAGGGATTGCACAAGGGTGAATAGCTAATAATGTTGTTGTAAATATGTGTTCACTGATTGTTGATCAATTTATTAATTCATTTCAGATAATTTTGTACTCTCTCTCATTTCAGCTTTGTGCTGTGATATGGCCTGCAACAGGGATGGAATGATGGGGAGGTGGTGAGCAACGGGGATCTGGGGTTAAATTGACTGGAACCACAGTCTGACGAGGTGGTCACGGAGGCCGATTGAGTGGCTGCCTCCTCCCTCACTCCTGTTCCTCCTCCTCCTCCTTGTCTTCCTCGTCCTCCTCCTCCTCCTCCTCCTCGTCCTCCACCTCCTCCTCCTCCTCCTCCTCCTCCTCCTCCTCTCCCTCTTCCTGAGGTGGTCCCGCAATCCCTGCTGGCAAGGGCTGGGCCCTCATGATGGCCAGATTGTGGAGCATGCAACACACCATGACGAAATGGGACACCCGCTCCGGCGAGTACTGGAGGGCTCCTCCCGAGTGGTCAAGGCAGCCGAACCATTGCTTGAGCACCCCGATGGTCTGCTCAATGATGTTCCTTGTGACAACATGGCTCTCATTATATGAGTGCTGTGCAGGAGTGTTGGGGTTGCGGAGGGGAGTCATGAGCCAGGCGGAGAGTGGATACTCCTTGTCTCTGACCAGCCAGCCATGAGCTTGATGTGGTGGCTGGAAGAGTGCTGGAACACCGATCTTGCACAGGATGAAGGCATCGTGGCTGCTGCCAGGATAGCTGGCATTCACATTGAGGATTCGCTGTCTGTGGTCGCACACCAACTGCACATTAAGTGATTGGTAGCCTTTGCGGTTACAGAGGATCTCAGGATTGTTATGCGGTGCCCGCAAAGCCACATAGGTGAATTCAATGGCACCCTGCACCATGGGGAATCCCGCTATCCTGGCAAACCCACATGCACGCTCGTCCTGCTTCTTTCTAGTGATCAGGAACGAAATGTAGTCCCTTCTCCTACTGTAGAGAGCCTCTGTGACCTCCCGGATGCAGCAATGGATGGCGAACTGCGAGATGTTACCTATATCTCCTGTTGCAGACTGGAAGGATCCGATGGCAAAGAAATTGAGGGTGACGGTGACCTTGACTGCCACTGAGAGAGCCATCCTCGTCCTGACCTGAGGCTTGAGGTCTGGTTGCAGGAGGTGGCAGAGTTCTGTGACCAGCTCCTTGCTGAAGCAGAGCCTTCTAAGACACTGCTTCTCGCTTAATTGAAGGAAGGAGAGTTGCTTTCGGAAGACCCTCGGAGGGTAAGGCTTCGTGTTGAGAGCCCTGGTGGCCCTCTCCTCCTTCTGGCCACATGTTCCAATCTTTCTCGCTGCCTGTGCTCTCTCCGCAGTAGATCCTGGAGGGCCAGGTCGACTGCCAGTACAACCCCCATTAATGTAAGGAAATGCAGCACTTTGATATTTTGTGAGAATTAATGTAACTAATTTTTAGTAGCCACAACACTCCAGAGACTAAACAACCTTTAAATGACTGATTTAAACTGTTGCACAATGTAAAAACTGACAAGGAAGCAGTGAAACAGCACAACCTAAGAGCTGTGACTCATTACTCATGATCCCTTTAAGTAGCTCCCCTGGAGCCGGCATCGCCTGCTTGACGCCTCCTCTCCCTGTTGCTGTCGGGGCGAGGCGCTAAGGCAGGGGGTGATACTCAATTTGGCAGATTGGGTGCCCAGTGAGCGTTGCATGCTCACTGACGTCACAATCTGCCTTGCGCTGAGGTCCCCGGTGCTAACTCGTAGCGGTGGCGCTATGGGGGGGGGGCCAAATTTGGCATGTGCCGCTGGATTCGCCTCACTGCAGTGCTACTGCCTCAGCACCCCATTAGCACCCCCGCCAGGCGCTAACTGGAGGCGCTAAGGTACTGAATTTCTCCTACTCAGGGTTTTATTTGGTATAGTAATTGAAAGAATATATTTTCTTCTCCACTCCTCCAGGTATTTTGATACCCGACATCAAATCTTGGCTGACAAGGTGGGCAGGCAAGTTGCTCCCAGATCTCTGCCAATGCTGCCCAGTCATTATCTATTAGGCACACGAGTGACCCCAGTGGTGTCCCTCTAATCCTTGCTCCTTCAAATGGTAAAGGGCTTGGGTTTCTTATCATCACATGAGGAAATATAATCACAGGACCATGCCCTACCATTCTATGTATAGCATGCTGGCACTCCAGTGTGGTACACCACTCCAACACCTCCTCAAATTCCACTTAAAAAATAAATATTCCACTTCATTTTGACAATTAAAAAAAAATCTTTGGTTATCTGTGCCTAGTCACACAATCTTCCCTGTAAGCATGGTCATGTGATATACTTTTCACAAAGCAAAAAATAATTAGAAGGTATTTATTACAATTTAATTAAAATGAGGCTAATTAACAACTGCCTGGAAAACTCTACATCAAAATGCACACAAATGCATACAACATAAAACTTGGAAGTATAGTGAACAGTGAGGAGGATAGGGATAGACTTCAAAAAGGACATAGACAGGCTGGTGGAATGGGCGGACACATGGCAGATGAAGTTTAACACAGAGAAGTGCGAAGTGATACATTTTGGTAGGAAGAACGAGGAGAAGCAATATAAACTAAATTGTACAATTCTAAAGGGGGTGCAGGAACAGAGTGACCTGGGGGTATGTGTGCACAAATCATTGAAGGTGGCAGGGCAGGTTGAGAAAGTAGTTAAAAAAGCATACGGGTTCCTGGGCTTCATAAATAGAGGCATAGGCCAGAATTTTCTTTACCTTGGCGGGTCGCGACCCCGTTGCTGGCTCCATCCGGCTGTTGAAAATGAACTTACCTTAATGGGGCTTATTAAGCCCACGCAGTGCGTTACCCGGCCCAATGAGATGGAGTGGGTCTGGTGACATTATTCATGACGTGTTTTCAGCCGGGCTCTTTAAAGGGACCGTGGCCACGTTACATTTGAAGTTTAATCTAACATAGTGCTGTCAGTGCACTACAGCATTGGAGTGCTGCAAACACTGACAATGACTGAACAGAGGCAGAGGGCTGCACCCAGGTTCTCCGATGACTCCCTCCATATGCTTATGGAGGGAGTCAGAGTATGCAGGGATGTCCCCTTCCCTTCCGATAGGCGGAAGAGACCTTCCCAGAAGACCAAGACAGCTTGGTTTCAGATTGCAGAGGAGGTCACAAGCAGGGATGTGGTCAGGAGGATTTGGGTGCAGTGCCGCAAACATTTCAATTATCTCATTAGATCAGGAAACGTTAGCACAAAGCCACACTCAACTGCATCCTGCTGTGCCTCTCATCATATCCCCATCACTCTGCCTTCCTTACTCTACTCCTGCACATCCTTAATCACACCAACATACTTTGCACCTCCACCCATCTCTCTCTCTCTATCTACATTATAACTTCCCCATCTCACTAGCCACCCCTCACACTCACCCTCATCTTAGTGCAATCATACCAACTAACAACACATAAGGGTAGCCACTGGGTATTTTATCCAATGTTTATGTAAAGTTTCTGTTAATGTGGTGTCAAACATTGAAATCTTTATTTTAAACACTTTCCAGTCTTGGACAGATTTGTGTGCACCTTTGGAAGTGGCTTAGTGAGTTGCAGTGAATGGTGAGACATAATGGTACCCCTCACAATGGTGACGAGTGTGAAAGGAATGGCTTGGGCATTGTGGGGATGCTTTATGGTGTTGGTGTGGGGTGGTGCCAACCTGGCGCATCATGTGGCAGCCATATGGGTATACAGCGTCAAGCGAAGTAAATCTGGCCATGATGAGGCCATTCCTGGCCTCCCGGGCAGCAATGTGCTCGGGTGCTGATGCCCTCTGTCCTGTGCAGTATAAGGTGATTGCGGAGAAGGTTTGTGGTGTTGTTCTGAGGACCAAGGTGAGACAGTATAAACGGCACCAATGTTGATGGAATCGATGGCAGGTGAAGTACAGATGACAGAAGCGATCTGTCAATGGTGAGAGAGTTCTTCCAATGAGGTGACACTGGATGGAGACTTTGCTGGAAACATAGAAACATAGAAACATAGAATCTAGGAGCAGGAGTAGGCCATTCGGCCCGTCGAGCCTGCTCCACCATTCAATACGATCATGGCTGATCATCCAAATCCAGTACCCTGTCCCTGCTTTTAATCCCCACAGTACACATATCCCACCCTACCTCCGTAACCCCACGTATTTAATTCCCCCTAACATATCCCATCCTATCCCCATAACCCCACATATTTAATCCCCCCCTAACACTAAGGGTCAATTTATCATAGCCAAATCAACCTAACCCGCACATTTTTGGACTGTGGGAGGAAACCGGAGCACCCGGAGGAAACCCACGCAGACACGGGGAGAATGTGCAAACTCCACACAGACAGTCACCCGAGGTCAGATTCGAACCCGGGTCCCTGGCGCTGTGAGGCACCAGTGCTAACCACTATGCCACTGTGTTGCCCTCAACTTGCAGCCTGCAGAATCTGTGCTGGAAATGGACTGAACAACAGCTTCTGCCTGAGGAAAGTGATCATCTGTCAGGTGGGAGCTTTTACTGTACATTTGATGCTGTCAGGTAATCAGCTGGCGCAATGGCCACTGATCTTCTGCCTCAGGTTGACAGACGTGTTTCCCGAGCTGCGTGAATCCCGTGGCCAAGCAGGGAAATTTAAAAAGTAAGTGAAAAAAGGCTCTTAAGTGCCTGTAAACTACCTGATAATCATCTCAATTGGGTCCCCCGTCGCTGCCGGTCGGGTTGGCTCCGCGATGACAGACACGCCTAGGGAAAAGAGGTGACAGCAGGTTCCCGTCCCGCTGTCAAAAATAATAACTTTCCCACCCGACCTGCAACCGATCGTGCCCGCTACCACCCCGGAAAATTCCGGCCATAGAGTACAAAAGCAAGGAAGTTAGGATGAACCTTTATAAAACACTGGTTCGGCCACAACTGAAGTATTGTGTCCAATTCTGGGCATCACACTTTAGGAAGGATGTGAAGGCTTTAGAGAGGGTGCAGAAAAGATTTACAAGATTGGTTCCAGGGATGAGGGACTTCAGTTACGTGGATAGACTGGAGAAGCTGGGGTTGTTCCCCTTAGAGCAGAGAAGATTGAGAGGAGATTTGATAGAGGTGTTCAAAATCATGAGGGGTCTAGACAGAATAGATAGAGAGATAGAGAGAAACTGTTCCCATTGGCAGAAGGGTTGAGAACCAGAGGACACAGATTTAAGGTGATTGGCAAAAGAACCAAAGGCGACATGAGGAAAAACTTTTTTACTCAGCGAGTGGTTATGATCTGGAATGCACTGCCTGAAAGGGTGGTGGAGGCAGACTCAATCATGGCTTTCAAAAGGGAGTTGGATAAGTACCTGAAGGGAAAAAATTTGCAAGGCTACGGGGAAAGTGTGGGGGAGTGGGACTAGCTGAAGTGCTCTTGCAGAGAGCTGGTACGGGCTCGACTGGCCGAACGGCCTCCTACTGTGCTGTAACCATTCTATAATTTTATGATTCTAACTCAAAGCAGTAATGAGGTGTGGACAAGTATTACAAATAAACCTACTACAACAGGGTGATTAAATTATTCTTTCACAATCATGAAGCACCTTGTAATTTTATGCAAGGTTGTATGAATCTGCCAGCAGAGGAGAAAGCAAGATGCCTTAGAATCCACATTTGAAAATGAGAGAAATAAAAATGAATAATTGAAACATAAAAATGAATAATATTAAAATAGAAGGGAAAAATAGACATTTAAAAAAGAAATCAAATACTAAACAGAAATTACTGGAAAGATAAGAATGTAAAAGATGGGGTTTCCGCCGTACTTTTGATGAAATAACGCCGGTGGAACGGGAGCAGCTCCGAGGAATTTCCTGGCCATAGGCCCAAAATTATCCACAGAATGCTAACACATGAATGCTTAACACATTTGTCTGAAATCCCACTACTTTAATTGAGGCACTAATGTGTCTGAAAAATATGCCAGCACCTCCACTAAACTATTAGAGAGAAATATTTAAAACAAATAATTTAAATATTTGCGCATTAATAAGCTACTAGACAGCTACAGATGCCAATGCAGCTTTATAATTTTATCAAATGTAGGTGAAGATATTTAATATAGTTGGTCAATAATTTAGAATTAGCAAGTGACAAGGGTTCTGGTTTTAAAGTTAAAATTACAATGTTCATTTATTTATTATTCACTCCATGAGATAATGTGCATCATTGAAGGAGGAAAGTATGGGAGGAGTGCTTTTAATATAAAGTATTAGCCTCATCTAGAAAATGTTAACATTAATTTAAAATATCCCATTTCAGGAAATATTTTCAGTTTGAATGTTCTTTTCCTTCCCCTAAATGTTCTTTTCCTTCCCCTAGATACCTGCCATTTTAGATTTCTGCCCAGTAGATGGTGAACTGTTCCCTGTGGTGAGTGGACATCCTAGGAAAGGGGTAAAGCACTGAAATGGCAAGTAGTGTATAAGGTTTGTATAAACAATTATTCACAGTAGCTGGTTGGGAGGGAAGTACCATTGCTGTTAAATGTTGTGCTCATCCAGGTAAGTGGAGTCAATACTCAAGAATGGAGTTTGCCTCCCCCCACCACCCCCCCCCCCCACTCCACCACCCTTTTGCACTTAATGAAAGCATCAGCATGAATTCAAGTATAACAGAATCAGATAAAAGATAACACTCCCATTTATCAATTACTACAGTTCATCTCAAAGTCATTTGACTAGACATTTTAATAAGTTATTCTAACTGTGCATAATTACAGGTGAGGCCATATCTAGCATTATATGCAAGCTTTGCCATCCTATCTTCAAAACAACATTGATGCATAAGCGATGGTTCAGAAAAGAGTGACAAAGGTAATTCTGGGACTCAAGCTTATGAGGAGAGATTTGAAGTGCTGAACTTATTGCAGACAAGAGACTGAAGAGAAGACATGATCCAGGTCCTGCAAATATTGACAGGCATAGTTGACGGAGTTTAAGTAGGCTATTTGACTCAGATGGAGAGCACGGAATTAAAGAAATTAAAAATCCTCAAGTAAGATCCCTCTGCCTCCCACAGAGGAGTGGATATTTTAGAATAAACTTTCAGCAAAAACAGTTGATGCTTGTTGGTTAATCCCTTCAAAAAAAACTTGATAAATATCTAGAAGGGAAAAAATAAGTATGGACTGCAATTATCAAATACTCCACTGGATACAATCATCCCTGTTCTACTGGGGAAAGAGGAATGTTATCAATGAGGGCAGCAGCCAGATTTGAAAAGTGTAAATATGAAATGGATATCTATTCTAGGATTTGCTTGTTTACCTTTGGAGATCAGGGCGTACTTATGCAGAACTTTTGTTCAGGAGACTAAAGGGATTCGGCAGACTCCATAATGAAGTAAATTGTATTGGCTCACTTTCCAAATGATCTGGATCCAGACATAGTTCAACTCAGCTACAGTACTTGTTGTCATGCAATACAAAATGAACAAGCTGACCTTGACACAATGCACACTGGGCATCCCAGCAAGCACTAAAGAGGGTAGAGTCAATTTGTATACCCCCATGGACTTGGCGGCCTCACCATCCTAGAAAAGAATGGTTGAATCTTTGAATAGAGTGTAACAATGAGGAAAAAACTCACAACCTTACCAACACACGAGGCACTGTAGGGTATCATCGGTGGAGCCATATTGGTATACGAGGAGTGGGGCGTGGATTTTTTAATTACCCCCCTCTCAACCAGTGGTATATACACAGCAGAACACATACTTTTCTATAACTCCTCTGTAATCAACTGTCTTATAGCCATGCTCCATGCCTCTTTTTTGAAAAAATATTTTCTCTTCTCCCTTGAAGGTACTAAAACATGCTGCATTGTGGTCCTATGAGTAGCTGCACTCCTTCAATAGCCAAGTGTAGACTCTCTCCTTCCCTAAACTCCTCCATCTAGCAACTTCTCTCCCCACCTTTCAAAGCCTCTTCAAAGCCTGTTTTAACATACTATTTTTCTTAACGCTTCTATTACTACATTAATCATGCTATATAAATGAAAGTCGTTGTTGCAGTTGACAGTAAGTGGCGCTAAGTTTTCAGCCATGATCCTCTTTTCATGTGACATCCAAACCAGTGCACTTTCCAACAGGGCTTACTGGACAGCAGTCAGTAGCAGGAACCTAGGTTGATTTTTATCCCCTCCCTTAATCAGGGTCACAGAGGCTAATTGTAGTGCCCCACATGTTGGTTTGGCTAAGATCAGCTAAGTCCTGTTAATTGAACCTGATGTGTATGACATAGTGCTACACCAGGCAGTGCCTTTACCTATTGGACCATCAGAAACCTCCAGGCCTTTGTTAAGTGACTCATGCTCACTGGTATATAAAAATAAAAATGAGGTTGAAGAAAAAAATGTTATTTACTGATGCAAACAATCAAAAGGGACTTCAGCACTGACAGCAGCCAGGTATGTTTTCCACAACTCCTGGGACTAAAAGGAAGTGTCACACCTGGAAGTACTGATGAACATCAACCACTTCAAGATGACATGGGAGAATATCAGGATTATATTTGAGGGAGGATCTAGAACATTGAAAAAGTAAGAGATGTCCTTCCAAGTCTACAGAACTGCCCACAAAAGTACAAGGGTACACATAAGATGAGAAATTATGTTTGAAAAGAAACTAAGATTGCATACAGGAATAGTCTGACAGTATTACTCCTCCATGCCGTCCATGGTTGCTCCTTTGTATCCAATTGCACATGTAGTCAAACTGGGCAAACCAATAATGAAATAAACAACTGAGGACTAAACCCTCTCTGAGAAAATGGAAAATTAGGGGAATTGAAATCTAATGTGTGAGTGACCTACGGTTACAAAGCGGGATATTATTTGGTCAGGTTTCTTGAAGATGAATCAAGGCATGTATATAGGAAGCTTCTGAAAGAAATATAGGAGCCTCGATTTAACAAAGATCAAAAGGAGGAAATGGGATCTCGACACGTGGGCCGGGGAATGAATTTCCGTGGGGGTTCTTCCGCTCACCTGCTGTACCTTCAGCGGAGAGCCGTGGAAACTCCAGTGAATGGGAGAAAACCCCCATGAAAATTTACCTTCGGGATTTCTTGAATAATATACAATTGGAGAGTAACTGGCTTCTGTACAAACAGATTAGAAGTAACGTGTACCTCAAATTGGCTACATAAACTGGAAATATTCTCAATACTCAGGGAGCAAAGAGCCCAAATCCATGGTGTCAATCTCAGTATGATTGAACGTAAACCCCAGCAGAACACCACGCTGCTTGATATAAGCTAGAACATCAGAAAACCAAGTGGCCAGTAGTACATTATTTTCACAGAATTAAATGTTATGTTGCTGATTGATAACCACTACCCCGTGTATGCCCTGGTTGATCCATATGCTGCTGGCTGTGGAGTCTGTTGGTGTCATTGTGTCGCTAGATAAGACAAAGGCAAAACATACTTCATTACTGGTGACCCTGGGTGCAGACTGATGTTTGAAATGGAAAACAGTTATCTTAAAAGAACAATTATTTCACAGATATCTTACAAATAATTAAAATCAATATTTTCCATTTATGCCTGTTATCCTAACTCAGATCCACCTTTTGAGTAAATAATACATTCATCAGATGCACAAGATATTTCTTGTACATTTGACAATAACTTTCCCTTGTTAATTACATTAAGTGGATTAAGGTTAATAAAATTTTAAATGATATTCCCTCTCCCTTGTGAAGGACTAGATTCAAATGCAAATTATATAAACCTGTAATAAGAATCAAATCAAAGTAAGCTAGCTCCAAAACAGATTGACAGCAGATGGAGGTAACCATTTGACAAACAAATACTTCAGAGCTGCCCAATTAAAGCTTTTTAAACAACACCAAGGTATAACAATTTTATTACGATTTTAATTATGATGCATCAAGATATCTACATTATAAAATCTCATTAGTTCAGTGTTGGACACTTTAGACAAACAGATTGTAATTATATTAAAGAAATTATTTCTCTTTTTCACAAAGTGCTCAGTAACTGGAGTTTAGCCAATATTTCCCCAGTTGAATGTGTAGTTGAGTTTGTACCTGCATTCACCAGTGGTCTCACAGAATCCATTTAATGAGTGACAGCCAGGTTTGCATTCAGTTCCTACAGGTGCAGAAGAAAGATGTAAATTAGTAAATAATTGCCCAAATAATGAGCAGAGTTACCGTCCCTAGCTAACATTTATAAATATCATCTCTGCAGTTTCCCATGGACTGTTTGACTCTGTCATGTTTCTATTGCTATCTACAATGGACATTTAATATTATAGACAGTAAAAGTTCAATTATTCCTAGTATGCTGTTTGTATCTCAAAGGTATAGTTGACTTGATTACCCAACCATCTACATTTTGTTTTAATTTCAGGTCAATTTCATATTTAAAATCCACTGAGCTCAATTCAAAGAATGGACTGAATTAAAAGTGGGATTGTCAGGCACTAAGGGGCTGATGTTCCTCTGCTGGTGAATCTTAAAGAAAAGTAAATTTGAATAAAAAGTGGTGGAATGTCAATTAATCATCTGTGTTTAGTGCTCCTCTGAGAATTCCTATTCTTAAACAGAAGTAAAAACAGCGATGAAAAGTTAAAAAATCAATGTAACATAAGAAATGAGAACATAAGAAATAAGAGCAGGAGTAGGCCATACGGCCCCTCGAGCCTGCTCCGCCATTCAATAAGATCATGGCTGATCATCCACCTCAACTCCACTTTCCCGCCTGATCTCCATATCCCTTGATTCCCCTAGAGTCCAAAAATCTATCTATCTCAGCCTTGAATATACTGAAAGACTCAGCATCCACAGCCCTCTGGGGCAGAGAATTCCAAAGATTCACAACCCTCTGAGTGAAGAAATTCCTCCTCATCTCAGTCTTAAATGGCCTGTCCCTTATCCTGTGACTATGCCCCCTAGTTCTAGACACTCCAGCCAGGGGAAACAACCTCTCAGCATCTACCCTGTCAATCCCCTTCAGAATCTTGTATGTTTCAATGAGATCACCTCTCATTCTTCTAAACTCCAGAGTATAGGCCCTTGTTAAAGGTTATTAATGAGGAATTCTAGCAACATTCCACAATTGCACGAGCACATCAAAAGACGAGTTTTTAACTCCAGCTCAGACATGGCATTAGTGAGAGTAACAAAGATGAAGAATAAGAGAGCAGTGAATACTGTAGCAATTGTCTGAGCTCGAGCATAAGTGAAGTACTCATGGCTGCACATATCATGGTGGAGGAGAATAAGGAGGTCCAGGAGTGCAAGGAGCATTGAAGGTTTCTTAGTAGGTACTATCCCAGTCAGTCTGTCTGCCTTCCTGTAGTGAATTCACTCTCCCACCCTGGCATATGTAATGTCATTTGGATAACCCTTTTCACTTCTAATGTATTACTTGCTTCATTCTGGTTAATATTTCTTTGTCAGTAAAATATCTTTGACAAGCACAACTTGTCATGTGCAGATTACATCCTCTGCTCCCACTTTGTGCTAATATTCATGCTTCATCATTGTGCTTCTCTAATCCAGCACTCCCCCCGCCCCCTCCATATCTCCTTCCAGGTCTTAGTCAGAAGGGCAGCGTTAACGCTGTACTAACATTCTTAGTATGGCGCGTGTCCGGCCGCCTCCGCCGTTTACAATCATCTGTAGCGTCTGGCTACTAAAAATCGTTTTTCTCCTAATGCTACTGAACCATTTCCGTTTACAGTTGTAGATCCCACAACTGGATTCTAGGACGTTGATATTGGTGTGTCTCCTTTCAGAAGTGTGAAAAGACCAGTATTACAAGTGTCTTGTGATGAAGCTGACTGTGAGCAATGTGATTCCAGCCGCAAATATTAACATTTCATTACAATGAGTGACAAACATGCCTTATCTCTTTTTGTTAAAACTAAGAATGTCGGTCGCTAAGTTTCTGCCATTAAACTGTTTGGGAAAGAGAAGTGACCATCAACAGATGGACAAGGTACAAAATCAAACGAGGGGATGAACATTTGAAAAGTTTTAATGTTGACAACGAAATGACACCTGATCTATAGATTGTAACATTATCCATCCACTTTCTACAACAATGTCATGTTTCTGTCTGTTTTTCTACAGGGGATGGGTCAGTAGATTTGTGTTCGGCAAAATCTCGGGGACGGTGGGTTATTGTCGAGCTCTTCCTCCGTTTAAAAAAAAACACACGCAACACTGGGTGCAATTTGGATTGCAATTGTTAAAGCATTCCTAGTTTCACTGGATTTGCCTCTGCTAGGAATGAATGTAGGTTGTATGTGTGCGAGTGTGTGTATATAACAGTGGACGCCTCCTACAATTTTTTGTCGTTATGTTTGCTTTAGTATCGTATTGTTTGAATAGTGGGTCTCACCAATGATGAAATGCTTCAAAGTGTCACTTATCACACTGTTGGTGCGTTCCGTATCCTAATAAACAGGTCTGGATGATCTGATTTAAGAAATGCACTGCATTTTTAATAGAATGTGTCTCCTGCTTTTCTGTACTTTAGAATCAACCCTTTACTAACTGAAACGTCTTCTATGATCAATATTGTTCAGTCAGATATCTAAACACGTCCAGGCACACCTTAAGGTCTGGTAGTATCGTGAAAAAAATAAGTGTGCAGGAACTTTACATCCAGTATTTGATCTTAATCAGATCGAGTTTCTACCTATTCATTTCATTTTGTTTTCGACCTGTTTATTCCCAGATGCGAAATCAATAATTTTCCTACAAGTTGCTCTATAACCTGATCCGAGAAACAGCCAGATACAGAAATCTATTCTCCTCATTACAGTCTGGTATAGTTCGCAGTCTCGGTGGTCATCGCAGGCGCCTTTACTCTGTCACCAGAAAGCAAATCAGTGCGAGGGTGGTCATTAGAGCTGTTAATGAAACTGTACTTGTAGCTGTGTTTCTGTACTAGCAATAATCTGACCCTCGCCTCCACGGGACATGCGTAAAATAAATCTCAATTTACCTTCAGCAACACCGCCAGCAACGACGATCAGAAGGCAGCACGCTAACACCGAAGGAGCAGAGTGGTGATCCATTGCTGTTTTCATGCCGAGAGCTTATCTTCTTCTAACAACCTAAACAGTAGTTAAAGATTTACAATTCAGATCGAAATGAATTAGCAGTAATACACCCAGCCCGACCGCACGACATCTCGCACTGGGTTCCGGGGACTAGTTGCATCCGTCTCCTTGTGATGGCAAAGCTACCCATGTACTTCCACAAGGGTGAACGGGTTGGTATCACATATTCCCGGCACAATTCACCCTAAAAGGTAAGTTGAGGTTTACAGGTCAGCAGAGGCAATGATTTTCTACTGCCAATGAGATAGAAAAGTGAGACTCTACTCTCAAGGGCATCTGGATGCGGTGGACCAGAACTAGTCATTTTACCTTTCTGGGTCCTGGGACAGTTACCCATTCACACCCTCTGTTCGCCAGTTCTGGGGGTGGGGGCGGAGGAGGAGGAGATGAATCACTCCGGACACCAACTTTAGTGTAAGGGCGGTTTACCTGAAGCTTCCCAGCCTTTCCCGTTAGCAGTTCCTCCTGGCTCCAGATAAGGCTGCTGTGATCTGACCTCGAGTAGCTGTTGTCATGGATGGCTGAGATTTTTTTTTTAAACTGCTTCGCTAGACTGATGGTGTTTACATCCCAACCACCATGTCACATCCTAGAACATGAACACGGATCAAATGTTGAGGAGATAGCTGTCCAACCTGGAGTGAGCAAGGTGAAGGACGCATGCGTCCGCTCCAACACAGGCTCCATACCAAAGGGCAATCCAGTTTCTTAAAGGGGGCTTCGTGTAAGAAATCAGTTCTCCCTATAACAAAGGATAACAGTCCCCTGCAAGCATATTCGTTTATATACCACAATCATATAGTCTTGAAGCACAGAAGGAGGTCATTCAGCCCATTATGCCTGTACTGGCTCTCTGAACGAGCTATCCATTTAGTTCCACTGTCCTGCTGTTTCCCCATAGCCCTGCAATTTTTTCCTTTCCAAGTATATATTCAATTCCCTTTTGAAAGTTACTATTGAATCTGCTTCCACCATCTTTTCAGGCTATGCATTCCAGATCATAGCCACTCCCTGTGGAAAATATTTCTCCTCATCTCCCTTCTGGTTCTTTTGCTAATTATCTTAAATCTGTGTCCTCTGGTTACCGACCCACCCGCCAGTGGAAATAACTTCTCCTCATTGAACTAAAATATTTAATGGACTTTAACAAATAACTGCATAAGAAAGAGAGAGGGGGACCTTGCTTAAGTACTCAAACTTTCCCATCTTGGCATCCAACTGCATTTTAAATGGTTTTTAATACTGTGAGCCCTACTCCCCGTTTGACAGATTATTCCAAATATGATGGCCCATTGAGTAAATACGTTCTTCCAAATATCAGTATTAAATTTACTGCCTATTTATTTAAAGTTGCATAACCTAGGTCAATTTCCCTCACCTACTCAATATTCTGGGTTTACCTTATTTATACCTTTTTTATATCTTGATGACGTTCCCCTACCACAGCCATCTTTTCTAATCATTGCTTTTCCCCTTTTTGGTTCAGTTGTTTTCCTCTTCCTTGTCCTTGTATATCTTTTCATGGCATGGTAACCAAAACGGAACTCAAATGTGGTCTGAGCAGAGCATTTTAAAACCTTGCCATAACCTCTAGACTTGCACTTTATTGTTATGAATATATATATATCCCAGCATTCCATTATTTTACATGCACTACTTTACATTCCCCAGTGTCAAGTTGGATTTTTCAGTTGACTGCCTAGTTTCATAAGTGATCTAAAATCTGCACCAAGTCTTTAGCTGCATCCTCTATCTCTACTGCTCTCGCTTTTGGGACATCAGCAAATTTCACAAACTAACATTTGTTTTAAAAATTCTGTCTTTTTTTTGCAAGTTAGGAGGAACAAGGTTACCAAGTGCTGACTCTTGCAGGTTTCCACTCAATATCTCCCCTCAGTCTACCATTCCATCTAGTGCAAGTAAAAAAAAAAGTAAAGTACTTATCCAGTCTAGTGTTATACCCTGGATTTTAGTTTAATTAGACTTTCATATGTAACTTCCTTGAAAGCTTTGTACTTTTTTCCTTGATGTCATCAAAGACAAGAAGTCGCACAACACCAGGTTATAGTCCAACAGTTTTATTTAAAATTACGAGCTTTCGGAGCTGTTGCCCCTTCGTCAGGTAATACCTTTACCTGACGAAGGGGCAACAGCTCCGAAAGCTCGTAATTTTAAATAAAACTGTTGGACTATAACCTGGTGTTGTGCGACTTCTCATTTTTGTCCACCCCAGTCCAACACCGGCATCTCCGCATCGTCATCAAAGACATCAAGGAGGTTTGACAGGCACGATCTTTCCCTTCTAATTCTGTGTTTGCTGTTTGTTATTGCTGTATAGGTATTCCTCCAACCCATGCTTTTAAACAGTTTCCCTTATTTTACCTGTTAAAAGGTCCTGCAGTTGTGTGGGTCACATTTGTCACTCTTTTCAAAATATAGGTACTGCTTTTGATTGATTCCAGTCCTGCAAACTCCAGTGCTTGCAATATCCAGTACCTCACAAATTGCATCCCTAATCTCTTTTAGTATCCTAGGTAATATGCCATCTGACCCAGGAGATTCGCTGGTCTTAAGTCTCTCTAACATCAAATGCTTTTACCACAGTGACTTCAAAATCCTTTAAGATATTTTATATATTACCAAAAATGGACAGCAAGTTAGTGTTATTCTCAATGGTGAATACTTGCGGAAAACAGGCTTTGATATTTCAACTAGTTTATCTTCTTTTAGTTCCAACTTCCTCTCTAACCACTCTTTTACTTATATGATATGGGAAATAAACATGGGATTCCAAATGATCACGTCGTTTAGGTTAGGGCACTTCATTGCAATCTTAATTGTGGCCCTGGCTCCGGAGGGAACGACCCATAGAGGACGTCGTGTCATATCACTTAGGTTTGAGCGCATGGAGCATAACTGCAGTCGGTTTACAAGATGTTCAGGGCGCTGTTGGACCTCCCCACACTTTACACAACGTACTCCCAAGATTGACATACATTGGGAGCGGAGCTGTCCGCAGGTGTGGTAACACATACGCAGCGCTCCCTCTTGTATTTCAGGGTACCTATCCTGACCAAATAGCTAAATAACTGTCTTAAAATCAATCACTACTCTTTTTAAAGTGATATATTTTCCAAAAGGACGATTAAAACAAGCCCGGAGTACACGGAAGTAATCGATTCTGATATAACCAAGTCTCTCTCAGCTCAACACTGCTGGCAAATAAATGAAACGTGTATTTACACTGTAAGAACCCACAGCAGTGAATCGTATGAATGGGCTGCTTCACAGTCTATTCCAACAACTGCAAAGGCACATTGTTTTATCAAATGATAAACAAATGATAAATAGCTTGAGGAATTATAATGCACTAATTTCTAAGGTTTGAACATTCTGCTTTAAATGATATCTAATAGATCTGAAATGACAGAGTCTGCAGCAACAGCATTTCGAACAATCTGTGTTCCACCATCCTGCTGATACTAACTGCAGCAGACACAGTCAGCTACAGGACGGACATGACTATCCCCCTTTCCCAGAGGATACAGCATTAAAGTGCGGTGTCAAAACCCAGCCCTCACCGTGTTTAATCAGATCACTGGGTAGCCATCAATTATCCTCGTTTTATTCGCCTCTTTTGCTCCTAAGCCACTGAGTTGATTATATCTTCAGTCTGAGAACAACCAGAGGCGTCACTGTAATATCATGAATCTTTCTGAATCCCACTCTTCCGTAAATCAGTCTGGTTTTTATTAGGCTCAATTTATATCTGATACCGCTCCTGTGAAGCGACTTAGGAGGTTAAAGGGGCTATATAAATGCATCTTGTTGAAAAGAACCTGTTTAGTTCCTTCTTGAAACGCAATAAGGTTTTTTGTTTCACTACCGGTACCTGTAATCTGTTCCATATATTTACCACCATTTTAGTAGAAAAGTTCCTCCTGCATTTCCTATTTTCTTCTGTTGTCCTTAATTTGTAAATATGACCCCTTGTGCATAAATTCTGTACATGGCAAGAAAGCTTACTTGGATCTAATTTATCCAAACCTTTCATAAATTTTAAACATTTGCAATAACAGCCCCTCTCAGTCATCTCTTTTCAAGAGGAAAAAGAACTCAGGGTAGACAATCTTTCCTCATATGTCATTTCTTTAAGTTCTGGGATCAACCAGGAGTCCTTCTTTGTACCCACTCCAATAACTGAATATCCTTTTTGAAATAGGGAGACCAAAACTGCATGCATCACCCCAGATGTGGTCTCACCAGGGCCAAATACAGGTTTAAAATTATCTCTCTGGATTTATGTTATACCCCTTCCTATGCATTTCAAGATTCTGCTTGGTGTTTTTTAACAGCCTGGGAATGTTGTGCTGGTTCTAATGGCCTGTCCACTAAAACTCCAAAATTTCTCTCCTGCTCCAATACCTCAAATACATTCCCATTTAGCATATCATCCACATTAACCTTCTCTCTGCCAAACCTTACATTTCCCTGTATTAAACTGCATCTGCCATTACCCTACCCACTGATCAAGCTTGTCAAGATATTTTTGAATTTGTGTCCCCTGATACTTACGCTGTATGGCACAGGATTTGTATGTTGGTACAATGGATTTGAAGTGCCTATGTTTACCTCTTGCACAGCTGTTTGGTATAGTCTAGTTTGCTTGAGAATCATGCCTGAAACCCTAGCAGCATCTGTTAAACCTCACAGAATTTTTTGGGAAGGTGTCAGTTATGCCAACTGGTCTGTAATTACCCAGATGAGCTCTGGCTCCCTTTTTAAAATGGATACTGTACCCATTGCTTATAGCGGACGCGTTTGTGCGAATGCAACTTGTCCGTTCTATTCGATGGCTGGTATAACACACACACAGTCTCTCCTTCACTCACCTGCAGCGTACCCACAGCCCCGCCAGCACCATTCAATCATGTGGGGAGTTAGAATCCATCCCATTGAATTCTTTACTCATTCACTTCACTCCTCGTTGAAGTTTGAATCGAAAGCTCTGGACACTGGCAGCAAATTACACGAGTTCTACAAGAATTTCTCTGAGATAATACACTGTCTGATTTGTCCTTCAGTTTTTGGTGCTTAGTTTAACTTCTCCCAATGAATTGTTTAAAAGCCAATTTGTATTGTGCATGAAGTGTTATTTTTGTTAAATATAAATGCATTTTTAAAAAATATATCAGTTTTTCATGTGAATTTCACTCGTACATTATCACAGATGAGTCAGATCAGCTGTTTCTGCTCAAAATAAACAGAGCACTTAAGACGCTATAACTGGCAACTTCAAAATTGACATTAATGCTAATGACTAGTGGTTATCGCGTTTTGGCCGATATAAGCGTTTGCCCGTTTTAAACGTGGACATTTTAAGTAGGCCATTCAGCCCCTCGAGCCACAATTCAGTTAGATATTGTCTGATTTCTACTTCAACTCCATTTACCTGCCTTTTCTCCATAACCTTAGCTAACAAAAATCTATCAATCTCATTCTTGCAGATTTTGGGAAGAGAGTTCCAGTGTTCCAATACCCTTTGTGTGAAAAGGTCCTTCTTGATTTCACACCTAAATGGCCTTGCTCTAATTTAAAAATTATATCCCCTTGTTCTGGATTCCCTCACCAGAGGAAATAGCTTCTCTCTATCTACCCTATTTGATCCCTTTATCATTTTAAACACCTCAATTAGATCACCCCGCGACCATCTAAACTCAAGGGAATACAAGGCACGTTTATGCAACCTGTTCTCATAATTGGCAGGTATAGTTAATACTGAGGAAGACTGTGACAAAATACAAGATATCAATAAACTTGCATGTAATTGGCAAATGAATTTCAATATACATAACTGTGAGGTGTTGCATTTTGGTAGGAAGAATAAGGAGGCCACATACTCCTTGGAAAATTAGGGCGCGATCTTGCCAGCCCTGGGGAGGCGGGTATGGAGCCGGGACTGCCGGGAAAATGGCAGAATTTGGGGGCGGGTGCCTAACCCGCCCCAACCCGCCTCCATGTCATCTTCCCGGGAGACGGGTAGCTGTCCCGCGCCGGTCCCGTCTCCTTGGAGGCAGGAAGGGATTAAAGCCAATTAACTGCCTGTTAACAGGTAGTTAACAGGCAGAAAATAGGATTATCCCCTTTTTGCCCTCACAAGTGTGGGCTTCCTGAAGGCTCCGAAACCCGCCAGGTCAGCGAGGCAAGTACTGGGTTTGCGGGGGTTGGGGGGGGGGGTGCAAAAGTGCGCTGTGAAGGTAAGTGATGTGTGCAAGAGTGGAGAGGTGAGTATCTGAGGTAAGTGCAAAGTGTTAGTAAAAGTGTACTTACCTTTATTTCATCCTGCAGGCTTCAATCGGTGGGTATGCGGAGAGTCTCGCACCTCCACGTTGGAGATGACAGATGGCCGTTGCATTCTCCAATGCAACAACCATCTCATTTCTACAAAAGAAAGAGGTTTGATGAGGTCTTGAATTCAAGACCTCATCAAACTACAGAGAATGTCAGTGTTTGACAGCTTCACAGAGCTGTCAAACGATGACAATTCATCTGTCAAAAATCTTTGACAGATGAAACGTCATACGTTGACGTTCTCTGCAATCGGCTTTCCCTTAATTGGCCTGCTAAACCCACTGGGAGAGTCCCACCTCCAAAAGCTCCCCATTGGCAAAATCACCCCCTAAGAGTCTAAATGGGGTAGTGGAGCAAGGAGATCTAGGGGTATAGATACATAAATCAATAAAAGTAGCGACATGGGTTCATAAGGCCATTAAAAAAAGCAAACAAAGCACTGGGGTTCATTTCTAGAGGGATAGAATTGAAAAGCAGAGAAGTTATGTTAAACCTGTATATAACATTGATTAGATCACACTTGGAGAACTGTGCACGGTTCTGGTCTATATTATAAAAAAGGATATAGAGGCACTTTGAGAAAGTGCAAAAAAGATTTACACGGATGATATCAGAGCTGAGAGGTTATACCTATCAGGAAATATTGAACAGGCTGGGGTTCTTTACGCTAGAAAAGAGAAAGCTGAGGGGTTCTATTTAAGATTATGAAAGAGTTTGATTGGGTAGATCGAGATGAGATGTTTCCACTTGTGGGGCAGACCAAAACTAGGGGCCATAAATATAAGGCAGTCACTAATAAATCCAATAGGGAATTCAGGAGAAACTTCTTTATCGAGAGAGTGGTTAAAATGTGGAACTCGCTACCATAAGTTATAATCTTCCGAGCTTACTGTTTCTTTGGGAGATAATTAAGCTAATAGAGTGATCTTGTCCACCAATGAACTCATTTTACTCTCAGATAAAAAGTCACTAATATTGTGTTTTTCACCTTTCTCCGGGGTGGCCATTATACATGGGCCAATTCCTTGTGGAGATGCAAAGTTTTAGCACATTTATGTGGTAGCCCTGATGCTGTGTTTCAGTTCGGTATCTCGACTATGCAGTCTACCTCAGTGAGCACTCCCCCACTGTGTAAGGACCTGCTTAGTGGGCCTGTAATTTGTTGCACCTCACTGGTGGCAGAACTAGTACACTCTGGTCGATGTGGTACTCCTGGACTGTGATTGTAGTCATACCAGTTTTTCTGGCATCTCTGTACATGTTTGACCATCTGGTCAGGTCAACCTTCAGTCTGAACATATACTCTATTAAGTTTCTGTCCTTATCAGCCATCTTCCCTGACCATGCCTCTCTGATTAGCATTAATGAGTCTTACATGGTACTCGTATAGCAATTCAAATGTTGATCCCTGTAGATTCTTGGGATACCCCTCTGTAAACAAACAATCAATATGGCAACTTTTTATCCCAATCCTCAGGGTTCTGCCAAGCATATGAGTCAATGTGCCATTAAACCTCGATTTATATATTCGTCCAATTATGGTATTGGAAGGATCAAAGTTTTATTTGGCACTGTTACCATCATTGAGTGACAAGCTAAGACAAAAGCTAGCCCATTAGTTGGACTAAATTTCTTTCGGGAACCTGATTTGAATTAATATTTCCAACAATATTAATATTTCCAACAACGTATCGGGCACAAAATCCACGTCCAAAGATGCTAGAGCTATTGTCACGGATACGTCCACGTGTCGTCCACCATGGTTACATGCACAATTTCGCAACTGACGACTAACAGGCATGAGACCTATAAAATCTACGCAAAACCTCCTAAGGTTCATTTTTAAGGAGTAGGGAATGCAACTGCATTTTGTTGCTAGACCCAGGTTACCCTTACGCTGACACTAATCACACATCCTACAAAAGTCAGCTATGTCTTTTAAGATACTGCACCAGTAAAAGCTCTGGCAAAATCTGCATTTTACCCCATGTTGCCCTGCAAGAATGTCATGGTCATGGAATATCTTTAGTAATTCTTTTCCATAAGCATGCTGTAGTGCTATCTGTTGGAATTCTTCCAGTCCAGTCCCTCAACTTGTTTTGATTTGTAATAGCAGACCAAAAGCTGTCTTCATAACTGTACCATCCTGCTGGTTCAAGCTGCGAGTCCATGGTGTTGCAGGTGATCTGTACCATACGGTCAGTCCATTGAGTCCCTGCTAGCTCACAGCAGTCCAGACTACCAGGTTCCCTGGTACTTTTGCAAGATATTGGGGTGGGGGAAGACTTCAGACCTCTCGCATTCTTGGATGCAGTATAATGTCACAAAAAATTAGCATGCAGGTACAGCAAGTAATTAGGAAGGCAAATCGAATGTTGGCCTTTATTGCTAGGGGGATGGAGTATAAAAGTAGGGAAGTCTTGCTACAACTGTACAGGGCGTTGGTGAGACCACACCTGGAGTATTGCGTACAGTTTTGATCACCTTATTTAAGGAGGGATGTACTTGCATTGGAAGGTGTTCAGCGAAGGTTCACTAGGTTGATTCCTGAGATGAAAGGGTTGTCTTATGAAGAGGTTGGGCAGGTTGGGCCTATACTCATTGGTGTTTAGAAGAATAAGCAGTGATCTTATTGAAACATATAAGATTCTGAGGGGGCTTGACAGGGTAGATGCAGGGAGGATGTTTCCCCTCGTGGGGGAATCTAGAACTAGGGGGCATAGTTTCAGGATAAGGGGTCGCTCATTTAAAATGGAGATGAGGAGAAATTTCTTCTCTCAGAGGATTGTGAATCTTTGGAATTCTCTACCCCAGAGAGCTGTGGAGACTGAGTCAGTGAATATATTCAAGGCTGAGATAGACAGATATTTGAGCTACAGGGGAGTCAAGGGTTATGGGGAACAGGCAGGAAAGTAGAGTTGAGGCTTAGATCAGATCAGCCATGATCTTATTGAATGGTGGAGCAGGCTCGAGGGGCCGAATGGCCTAGTCCTGCTCCTATTTGTTATGTTCTTATGGCAGCAGGAACCTCCTCACCCCAGGAATTGGTCACTGTTTCAGGTGCCACGCGGGCAGAGCTCACCAATGCAGCCAGTGCTACTGCTACTTCAGTCTGGCTCGGCTCCAGAGCCTGTGCCTGACTTTGGGTAACCAAAAGCAACAACAACTTGTATTTATATAGCGCCTTTACCGTAGTAAAAATCCCAAGGCATTTCACCGGAGCGTTATCAACCAAAATTTGACAACAAACCACTTAAGGAGATATTAGAGCAGATGTCCAAAAGCTTGATCAAAGAGGTAGGAAAGATAGGTAGAGAGGTTTAGGGAGGGAATTCCAGAGCTTAGGGCCTTGGCAGCTGAAGGCACGGCTGCCAATGATGGAGCGATTAAGATCAGGGATGCACAAGAGGCCAGAATTGGAGAGCGCAGATATCTCGGAGGGTTGTAGGGCTGGAGGAGGTTACAGAGATAGGGAGGGGCAAGACCTTTAAGGGATTTGAAAATGAGAATTTTAAAATTGAGGTGTTGCTTAATAGGTCAGCGAGCACAGGGGAGATGAGTGAGCGGTACTTGGTGCGAGTTAGGACACGGGTAGAAGAATTTTGGATGACTTCAAGTTTACGGAGGGTGGAAGATGGGAGGCTGGCCAGGAGTGCATTGGAATAGTCAAGTCTAGAGGTAACAAAGGCATGGATGAGGGTTTCAGCAGCAGATGAGCTGAGGCAGGGACGGAGTTGGGCGATGTTATGGAGGTGGAAGTAGGCGGTCTTGGTGATGGGGCAGATATGCAGTCTGCAGCTCATCTCAGGGTCAAATACAACACCAAGGTTGTGAACGATCTGGTTCAACCTCGGACAATTGCCAGGGAGAGGAATGGAGTCAGTGGCTAGGAGAATGGAGTTTGTGTCGGGGACCGAAGACAATGGCTTCAGTATTCCCAATATTTAGTTGGAGGAAATTTCTGCTCATCCAGTACTGGATGTTGGACAAGCAGTCTTGACAATTTCGAGACAGTGGGGGGGCCGAGAGAGGTGCTGGTGAGGTGGAGCTGGGTGTTGTCAGCATACATGTGGAAACTGACGCTGTGTTTTCGGATGATGTCGCCGAGGGGCAGCATGTAGATGAGAAATAGGAGGGAGCCAAGGATAGATCCTTGGGAGACACCAGAGGTAACGGTGCGGGAGTGGGAAGAGAAGCCATTGCAGGTGATTCTCTGGTTACGACTAGATAGATAAGAATGGAACCAGGCGAGGAAAGTCCCGCCCAGTTGGTCGACGGTGGAGAGACGTTGGAGGAGGATGGAGTGGTCAACCGTGTCAAAGGCTACAGACCGGTCAAGAAGGACGAGGAGGGATAGTTTACCACTGTCACAGTCACATGGGATGTAATTTGTGACTTTAATAAGAGCCATTCTGGTACTGTGGCAGGGCGGAAACCTGATTGGAGGGATTCAAACATGGGGTTCCGGGAACGATGGGCATGGATTTGGCAGGCGACAGCACATTCAAGGACTTTGGAGAGGAAAGGGAGGTTGGAGATGGGGTGGTAGTTTGCAAGGACGGAAGGGTCAAGGGTTGTTTTTTTGAGGAGTGGGGCGACGACAGCAGATTTGAAGGAGAGGTGGATAGTACTTGAGAAGAGAGAACCGTTAACAATATCAGCTAACATGGAGGCCAGGAAAGGAAGTTGGGTGGTCAGCAGTTTTGTGAGAATAGGGTCGAGGGAGCAGGAGGTGGGTCTCATGGACAAGATGAGCTCGGAGAGGGCATGAGGGGAGTTAGGAGAGAAACTAGAGAAAGATGCGAGTTCAGGGCTAGGGCAGGGGGGAAGCTTAGAGGAAGTTTGGCCCAGTGGGCTAGGGGAAGGAAGGGAAGTGGCAGAGGCAGTTGAATGGATGGTCTCAATCTTAGTAACAAAGAAGTCCATGAGCTCCTCGCACTTGTTGTTGGAGGAGACAAGGGAGAGGGGTTTAAGAAGATGTTTTGCAGTGGAGAAAAGAAGTCGGCGGTTATCTTTGCATTCTAGGAAGATCCTGGAATAGTGAGAAGTTCTGGCAGATGAGAGCCAAGCTTTCTCTTTCTTAACCACATTAGATAATTTCCCAACTTCAAAAGGTATGAGCAAAGACACCTCCACTTCTTTTGCCTCCCACTACAAGTGATATTGTGTTGTACTTTTTTTTAGAACAAAAGAGTAGAAATTATTAAAGGATTCTGTATTTTATTTCTCTTCCATCCCCTGAATACACAGTAACAGGTATTTAGTCAAAAAAATGAACTGTAGCCATTGTGATTTCATGGGAAAGGTCATAGAAACATAGAAACATAGAAGATAGGAGCAGGAATAGGCCATTCGGCCCCTCTAGCCTGCTCCGCCATTCAATGCGATCATGGCTGATCATCCAAATTCAGAACCCTGTCCCTGCTTTCTCCCCATATCCCTTGATCCCTTTAGCCTTAAGAAATATATCCAACTCCTTCTTGAATATATTTAATGAATTGGCCTCGACTGCCTTCTGTGGTAAAGAATTCCACAGGTTCACCACTCTCTGGGTGAAGAAATTCCTCCTCATTTCTGCCCTAAATGGCTTACCCCTTATCCTTAGACCGTGACCCCTGGTTCTGGACTCCCCGACCATCGGGAACATCCTTCCTGCATCTAGTCTGTCCAGTCCTGTCAGAATTTTATAAGTTTCAATGAGATCCCCTCTCATTCTTCTAAACTCCAGCGAGTATAAGCCCAATCGACCCAATCTCTCCTCATACGTCATTCCTGCCATCCCAGGCCTGGTGAATCTTCGCTGAACTCCTTCCATGGCAAGAACCTCATTCCTCAGATAAGGCGACTAAAACTGCACACAGTACTCAAGATGTGGTCTCACCAAGGCCCTGTACAACTGCAGCAAGACATCCTTGTTCCTGTACTCAAACCCTCTCGCTACGAAGGCCAACATACCATTTGCCTTCTTAACCGCCTGCTGCACCTGCATGCTTACCTTCAGCGACTGGTGCACAAGGACACCCAGGTCTCATTGTACTTCTCCTTCTCCCAATATATTGCCATTCAGATAATAATCTGCCTTCCTGTTTTTGACACCAAAGTGGATAACCTCGCATTTATCCACGTTATATTGCATCTGCCATGCTTCTGCCCAATCACCCAACCTGTCCAAATCATCCTGGAGTTTCTCGGCATCCTCCTCACAGCACACACGCCCACCCAGCTTTGTGTCATCTGCAAACTTGGAGATATTACATCTAGTTCCCTTGTCTAGATCATTAATATATATTGTGAATAGCTGGGGTCCAAGGACCGATCCCTGCGGTACCCCACTAGTCACTGCCTGCCACTCGGAAAAAGACCCATTTATTCCAACTCTTTGCTTTCTGTCTGCCAACCAGTTCTCTATCCAAGTCAATACCTTGCCCCCAATCCCATGTGTCTTAACTTTACACGCTAATCTCTTATGCGGGACCTTATCAAAAGCCTTTTGAAAGTCCAAATACACACATCCACTGGTTCTCCCTTATCTATTTTACCAGTTACATCCTCAAAAAATTCCAGTAGATTAGTCAAGCACGATTTACCTTTTATAAATCCATGTTGACTTTGTCCGATCCTGTCACTGTTTTCCAAGTGCTCTGCTATTACATCTTTTATAATGGACTCTAGCATTTTCCCCACTACTGATGTCAGGCTGTAATTCCCCGTTTTCTCTCTACCACCTTTTTTGAATAGTGGGGTAACATTAGCTACCCTCCAATCCATGGGTATTTTTCCATATTCCATCGAATGTTGGAAGATGATCAGCAATGCATCTACTATTTCTAGGGCCACTTCCTTAAGTACCCTAGGATGTAGATTATCAGGCCCTGGGGATTTATTGGCCTTCAATCCCGTCAATTTCCCTAACACCATTTCCCTACAAATACTGATTTCTTTCAGTTCCTCCCTTTCATCAGACGCTATGTTCCCCGACATCTCTGGGAGGTTATTTGTGTCCTCCTTTGTGAAGACAGAACCAAAATATGTATTTAATTGGTCTGCCATTTCTTTGTTCCCCATTATAAGTTCCCCTGATTCTGACTGCAATGGACCTACGCTTGACTTCACCAATCTTTTTCTCTTCACATATCTATAAAAGCTTTTACAGTCAGTTTTTATGTTCCCTGCAAGCTTCCTCTCATATTCTATTTTCCCCTTCTTAATTAATCCCTTTGTCCTCCTTTGTTGAATCCTAAACTGCTCCCAATCCTCAGGTTCACTGCTTTTTCTGGCCAATTTATATGTCCTCTCCTTGGATCTTATGCTGTCCCTAATTCCCTTGTTAGCCACGGTTGAGTCACCTTTTTTGTTTTATTCTTATGCCAAACTGGGATGAACAAATTCTGTAGTTCATCCATGCGGTCTATGAATGTTTGCCATTGCCTATCAACCGTCAACCCTTTGAGTGACATTCCCCAATCAATCCTACCCAACTCGCGCCTCATACCATCGTAGTTTCCTTTATTTAAATTCAGGACCCTAGTCTCTGAGTCAACTACTTCACTCTCCATCTAATGAAGAATTCTATCATATTATGATCGCTCCGCCCCAAAGGGCCTCGTACAACAAGATTGCTAATTAATCCTTTCTCATTACATAATACCCAGTCTAAGATGGCCTGCTTTCTGGTTGGTTCCTCGACATATTGGTCCAGGAAACCATCCCATAAACACTCAAGGAATTCCTCCTCCACAGTATTGTTACTAATTTGGTTAGCCCAATCTATATGTAGATTAAAGTCACCCATGATGACTGCTGTGCCCTTATTGCACGCTTCCCTAATTTCTCTTTTAATGCCATCCCCAACCTCCGCATTACTGTTTGGAGGTCTATATACCACTCCCACTAACATTTTCTGCCCCTTGTTATTTCTCAGTTCTACCCATACAGATTCCACATCATCAGAGCTAATATCCTTCCTTACAATTGTGTTAATCCCCTCTTTAACCAGCAATGCTATGCCACCTCCCTTTCCTTTTTGCCTATCTTTCCTGAATATTGAATACCCCTGGATGTTGAGTACCCAGCCTTGGCCACCCTGGAGCCATGTTTCCGTAATCCCAATCAAATCATATTCGTTTACCTCTATTTGCGCAGCTAATTCATCCACCTTATTCCGAATGCTCCTCGCATTAAGACACAAAGCCTTCAGGCTTGTTTTTTTAATGCTCTTAGACCTATTAGAATTATTATTTACTGTGGCCATGTTTGATTTAAACCGTTGTTTTCTCTGACTGCCACTTTTGCTTTTCTCCTTCCTATCTTTTGCTTTTATCCTTGTTTCCCTTTCCTCTGTCTCCCTGCTCAAGTTCCCAACCCCTTGCCATTTTAGTTTAAACCCTCCCCCAGAGCACTAGCAAACACTCCCCCTAGGACATCGGTCCTGGCCCTGCCCAGGTGCAAACCGTCCGGTTTGTACTGGTCCCACCTCCCCAGAACCGGTTCCAATGTCCCAGGAATTTGAATCCTCCCCCTTGCACCATTCCTCTAGCTACGTATTCATCTGAAATATCCTTCTATTTCTACTCTGACTAGCACGTGGCACTGGTAGCAATCCTGAGATTACTACCTTTGAGGTCCTATTTATAAATTTACATCCTAACTCCCTATATTCAGCTTTTAGGACCTCATCCCCTTTTTTACCTATATCGTTGGTACCTATATGCACCACGACAACTGGCTGTTCACCCTCCCCTTCCAAAATGTTCTGCAGCCGCTCTGAGACATCCTTGACCCTTGCACCAGGGAGGCAACACACCATCCTGGAGTCTCGTTTGCGGCCGCAGAAACGCCTATCTATTCCCCTTACAATAGAATCCCCTATCACTATAGCTCTACCCCTCTTTTTCCTCCCGTCCTGTGCTGCAGAGCCACCCCT
The DNA here is from genome assembly GCA_030390025.1 of Squalus acanthias. Taxonomy (NCBI): domain Eukaryota; kingdom Metazoa; phylum Chordata; class Chondrichthyes; order Squaliformes; family Squalidae; genus Squalus; species Squalus acanthias. The sequence continues at coordinate 39,072,028 of CM059425.1, forward strand.
GGTGCCAGGAGGTTGGCTGCTGCTGCCTTCCCCTGATAAGCCATCCCCCCCAACAGTATTCAAAGTGGTATATCTGTTTGAGAGGGGCATGTCTACATGGGACTCCTGCACTACCTGCCTGCGCCTACTACTCTGTCTGTTGGTCACCCATTCCCTTTCTGCCTGTACATCCTTTGCCTGCGGTGTGACCAACTGCTCAAACATGATTATCTCTGTAAAGTGAGTCCTTACAGTGTTATAAGTATCTCATGAAAATCTCTGCTAGGTAACTAAATTAGAAGAAATTAAAAACTTTCAAGTAATGTAATTGTTTTCATACTGAGTAGTTACTTAGGGCTGGATTTTCCAGGGGGGTCAGCGGGCGCAATCGGTGGCGTGTCGGTTGGGAAAGTATTTTTTCCCCCCAGCGGGTCAGGACCCCGCTGTAAACCCACCGCCACGCGCCTTTCCCCGATGTCGGGTCTGTCAGTGCTGAGCAGACCTGACATGCAGCAGCAGGGGACCCAATTCAGGTAATTAGTGGCTTGTTTAGAGCCACTTAAGAAGGATTTCAGCTCACCTTCTGCATTTGACAGCTCACCCACGGGATTCACGCTGGTCGTGGACCATGTCTGTCAAGCTGAGGTGGCAGTTCAGTGGCAATTGAATCAGCTGTTGAGTTGACTGCTTCAAAAGTACAGTAAAAGCTCTACAGAGATATCTTTCCTCAGCCACAAACTCTTCCTCACTGCATTTCCACAACAGATTCACCATGCTGCAAGTCTTTACACAACTCTCCATCCAGTCTGACCTCCTTACCTCTCTCACCATTGACAGATCGCTTCTGTCATCACTACTTCACTTGTCATCTATTCCATCAGCATGGGTGCCCTTTATACTCTCTTACCTTGGTCCTCAGAATCCCACCACGATCAGCCCCAGCACCAGGCACACCAGCAGCATCAACAACAACACCACCAACCTTTTCTGCAATCACCTGATGCTGCACAGGACAGAGGGCATCAGCACCCGACCATATTGCTGTCCGGGAGGCTAGAGATGGCCTCACCATGGCCAGATTTACTTCACTTGACGCTGTATACCCTGGCTGCCACATGATGCGCCAGGTTGGCACCACCCCACACCAACACCATAAAGCATCTCTACAATGCCCAAGCCATTCCTTTCACACTCATCACCATTACAGGGGGTACCGTTATGTCTCACCATTCACTGCAACTCACTAAGCCACTTCCAAGGGTGCACACAAATCTGTCCAAGAATGCAAAGTGTTGAAAATAAAGGTTTCAATTTTTGACACCACACTAATAGAAACTTTACATAAACATTGCATAAAACACCCAAGTGGCTACCCTTGTGTGTTGTTAGTTGGTATGATTGGACTAGGATGAGGGTGAGTGTGAGGGGTGGCTAGTGAGATGGGGATATGATAATGTAGATAGAGAGGAATGGGAGGAGGTGCAAGGTATGTTGGTGTGAGTGAGGATGTGCAGGAGTAGGGTAGGGAAGGCAGAGTGATGTGGATGTGATGAGAGGCACAGCAGGATGAGCTTGAGTGTGGCTTTGCACTAACGTTTTGTGATCTACTGAGATCATTGAAACATTTGCGGCACTGCAGCCTGGTCCTCCTGACCACATCCCTGCTTGTGCCCTCCTCTGCAATGTGCAACCAGGCTGTGTTGATCTCCTAGGAAGCATATGGAGGGAGTCATGGGAGATCCTGGGTGCAGCCCTGCACCTCTGTGCAGTGCTTGTCAGTGGTTGCAGCACCCCAATACTGTAGAACACTGACAGCACAAATGTCAAAATAAATGTGGCCATGGTCCCTTTAAGAAAACTGGCTGATGACGCGTCATCAAATGACGTCACCAGATCTGCTTCCTCTAATTGGCCGGGAAACGTGCTGGGCGGACTTAACAAGCCCAATTAGGGGAAATTCATTTCAAAGGCCGGGGTGGCAGTGGGGTCGGGACCCGCCATGGATGTCACCGCCATGGACCGCCGAGGTCAGCAAAATCACGGCCTTAATATCTTATAAATGTGTGATAATTTTATTTTAAAACTATGTTGGCCTCATTTTCCTCTCTAGGACCTGGTGAACACTCACTTTCCAGATGATATGCAAAGGAAAAAGGAGCAAAGACCCATTATGTCGAGCCTTAGTTTGATGTTACATCCAAAAAGCACCATCTCGAACAGTCCAGCATCCGCTCAGTACTGTACTGAAGTGTCAGCCCATCTACGTGCTCAAACCTTGAGTCGGGCTTGAACCCACAACCTTCTGACTCAGAGGTGAGAGTGCTACTAACAGACAGACTGACACTTTCCAATCACACTGTAAACATCATTTTGATGAATGTAATTCTAAATGAAGAATTCTATGTGATAATTTCACTATCAGGAATATTAAGCAAACTTAAATATTTAAATACATTTGAGAAAAGTTATTACTTTAAGAGCTGACAGAAAACATGATTACTGGTTAAATAAAAGGCAAACCACTGCAGATGCTGGAGATCTGAAACAGAAACAAAAAATGCTGGGAACACTCAGCAAGTCAGGCTTGGAGAGAAGAGATGAGTTAATGTTTCGGTTGTGGACCCTTCGGGTTTTGACAAAGGATCCACACCTGAAACATCTCTCCATGTGATTACTGGCTAACTGCCTTCTGTTCCTGCTATAAGAAACAGAAAATATAATGCAAGGTACTGTATATGCTAGATCAATGCATGACTCATGACTAGTGTTGTGTCTTTTTGTGGTTTTGTAAAATAGTGCAATGAAATGATCCAATGAAATGGCAGTGATGAATAGAAACAGAAAGCTTCAAGGTCAGGTTATCGGTAGTGAATTCCTATAACAGCAATGGATGATTTATTGTATCTGAAATCCAGCTGTAGTCCTGCATCATTCTTCATTTAAGTTTCCTTCTATATCTAGCTGCCGTGATTAGTCCGCAGTGCAAAAACACTGTTAAGTAAAGAAAACTGAAACTGTTAAAGAAGGCAATAGAAGTTTAATAATAGATAATGCAATTTTAAATGCAGCTAGTATTCTAACATATCCATAGTGAATAGACTGCTCATTAACCAAAATTAAATTATCCACAATAATATATCCCGTTACATACTGCAATGCTGCATTAAAGAATTCAGCAGGCAGTATGCACAATGCTTTTTAGACAGCCTGGAAAATATAATCAATGTTCCTTAATGCATGTTCTTAAACATTCTCGTCACTGTTGTTAATTTCAAAATGCAGATTACAACAAGTGATGTGGCTCTGGATTCAAGATCTAAAAATGTATCACTATTTTAGCATTTCTAAGGCCATGTCAAAGCAGAGCATCTTGAAGATAAAAATCTTTATAACTGCATACATTACACAAGGTAAATAATTCCTTTCAATTTTACCTGCGAGTTACTGTGCCACCGGTTTGCTTGTAAAAGAGCAATTGTAACACCCCATTCATTCGGCTCTTAAAATGGCAATGTGGAGATTGTGTTTAAAATAGTGCCAAAATTCAGAACATTTGGTGAGATTGCACATATATGTCAGGTTTACATTTTTCAGTAATAGGGACACTAAAATTGATCTCTACATCCCTAGGCTATGAAGGGAGAAAAACAGTCAGCATTCCCATTCCTGATCCAGAGATCCCTGGAAACTACACGTGTGGAGGTTGGGTGAGCATAGGATCTGGCTTCATTTTTATGCCCTCCCATGATGGAACGGTTTGCCAACACCATTGTCTAGGCTTGCACATGAAGAAAGACCTCTTGAATAAGGTATCGTGGGGCTTCTGACACCAGTGGAATGGTACCACAGGAAGAGTCAGAGCCTTCAGGAGAGGAGGAGAGAAAACTGAGGGAAAATACAAACAAACCCTGTCTGTTATGAAAAACTTTAAAACCTTATCCGCTCCAAATGTTCATCGCCTACCAATCAACAACAACAATAACTTGCATTTATATAGTGCTTTTAATGTAGTAAAACATCCCAACAAACTGCTACAATAGCAAAATACTGTGGATGCTGGAAAACTGAAATAACAACAGAAAGTGCTGGAAAAACTCAGCAGGCCAGGCAACATCCGTGGAGAGAGAAACAGAGTTAACGTTTCAGGTCGAAACCCTTCGTCAGAACTGAGAAAAAAGCAGGAAATGAAACAGATGAAAAAGCAAGTTTGGAGGCTGGGGGAGGGAGTAAAAGAACAAAAGGGAAGGTCTGTGAGAAGTAAAGAGACATTAAGAGATACTCAAGGCGAGACGAGATGGTAATAGGACAGGTTAAGAAACAAAAGATGGCTCTAGAAGTGTGAAATGCGCTGGCAGAATGAAAGACAGCTGCCATGTGGGAGAGAGAGAAAAAAGGGGGGAAGAGCACAAACCAAAAGTGTGGATAAAAAATATATATATATAGATGGTAGGGGCCGAGGTTATGATCTGAAATTGTTGAACTCGATATTGAGTCCGGAAGGCTGTAAAGTGCCTAATCGGAAGATGAGGTGCTGTTCCTCGAGCTTACGCTGAGCTTCCGTGGAACAATGCAAGAGGCCGAGGATGGTGAGGTCTGAGTGGGCGTGGAGCGGTGAATTAAAATGACAGGCAACCGGAAGCTCGGGGTCACCCTTACGGACTGAACGGAGGTGTTCCGCAAAGCGGTCACCCAATCTGCATTTGGTCTCCCCAATGTAGAGGGTCCTCTTTACTTCTCACAGACCTTCCCTTTTGTTCTTTTATTCCCTCCCCCAGCCTCCAAACTTGCTTTTTCATCTATTTCATTTCCTGCTTTTTTCTCAGTTCTGACGAAGGGTCTTCAACCTGAAACGTTAACTCTGTTTCTTTCTCCACGGATGTTGCCTGGCCTGCTGAGTTTTTCCAGCGCTTTCTGTTGTTATTCCCAACAAACTGTGTTGCATTAACTGTGTCTCATGTTATACAACCCAGCCAGAGGAAATGAATTACAGTCAATATAATGCAACCCCCTCCCGGTGTTTGCAAATGAAAGTGAGCTTTCTCTATGCATGTCTACATGGTGGCTGCTGTTAAGGCTAATCGACTAATATAACATCCTATCATATAAATGTGATTGACATTGAGTTATAATGCCAGAAGCTGAAGGCTAGAAAAAGAGAGAAAGCTAAATGAAATAGTAATGAATTTTTGTACCATCCATACTGCAGCATTAATTTTCAGAGTGGAAAATTAATCTTAAAGTGAAAATATCGTGGAATGTAATTTCTCAGCACATAATGAAATCTAGTCACACTAACTCTTGGGATACTTTAGTATTCAAGCAGAGCTAATATTTTAATACATTGTCCATATCATGCTTATTGCAAACATTATCAAACAACAATAGTAAAATATGAGGGCGCAATTAATGTTTGTGCATGTACTACAAGTTAAGATAACTATACGGGTAATATTCTGAGTATGCAGTGACTGCAGCTGAGGATGCCTACCACCACAATGTACTCACATTAACCCTTATATTTTCTAATTACAGTTCATACATTTCTAAAACGCCCCATATGTTCTGAGAACCTGACAGTCACAATGCTTTCTACGTTTCAGGATTATGTGACTGAGAATTAGCCAAGGAGAATGTAGATAGGAGTTATTTTAAAATGTGCTTTGAGTTATAGCATGCTTTAGATGGATTTGTTTCTCTGGAGAGCCCCTTGCTGGATTCTGAATCTACAGTCAGATGAAAGGTGATTAATATGCAAATTGCTATGTTCTTTCCCCCAGAGGCCAAACAATAGGCGATTTGTTAGCTGTCTGGATATTCAGAAAGACATGCTGTATCCTGGTATTGGAAACCTTTTGATCTCTGTTGGTCTGAGAGAGGTTTTCAAAAATCAGAACACAAACACCAAGGAGTCAGGCAATGAATTGCTGTGTGAAAGTTGAAAAAACAGGAGATTTCAAGGAGAGAGGTTCTGGTGTGGGCTGTATCATGCAAATATAAGTGGTATTGATTGAACTAAGCAACTCTGATTATACCTATTGCTCTGTACTTTCCACCTTGCTGTAGAATAAAGCAGCTTATGATTTGAACCAAACTTATCCTCATCTGGTGTTATTCTTCCTTTTGAAGGAAATGAAGATGTACACACGTGTAAGACACTGAGATCCAGTCCACTTCACAAAGGAGTTTCACTCTTATGTTCCCGGGTCCCACAACCGTACAAGTAAATATAGGCAGTATGAGTCAACGTCCAGAAAAAAAGACATCCAGACCATTTAAGAGAGCAATAAGAACATAAGAACATAAGAAATAGGAGCAGGAGTAGGCCATTCGGCCCCTCGAGCCTGCCCCACCATTCAATAAGATCATGGCTGATCTGATCTTGGCCTCAACGCCACTTTCCCACCTGCTCCCCATAACCCTTGACTCCCCTGTAGTTCAAATATATGTCTATTTCCGCCTTGAATATATTCAATGACTCCGCCTCCACAGCTCTCTGGGGTAGAGAATTCCAAAGTTTCACGACCCTCTGAGAGAAGAAATTCCTCCTCATCTCCATTTTAAATGGGCGACCCCTTATCCTGAAACTGTGCCCCTAGTTCTAGATTCCCCCACAAGGGGAAACATCTCCCTGCATCTACCCTGTCAAACTCCCTCAGAATCTTATATGTTTCAATCAGATCACCTCTCATTCTTCTAAACTCCAATGAGTATAGGCCCAACCTGCTCAACCTTTCTTCATAAGACAACCCCTTCATCTCAGGAATTAACCTAGTGAACCTTCTCTGAACTGCCTCCAGTGCAAGTACATCCCTCCTTAAATAAGGAGACCAAAACTGTACGCAGTACTCCAGGTGTGGTCTCACCAGCGCCCTGTACAGTTGTAGCAAGACTTCCCTACTTTTATACTCCATCCCCCTAGCAATAAAGGCCAACATTCGATTTGCCTTCCTAATTACTTGCTGTACCTGCATGCTAACTTTTTGTGTTTCATGTACGAGGACACCCAGATCCCTCTGTACCGCAGCATTATGTAGTCTCTCTCCATTTAAATAATAATTTGCTTTTTTATTTTTCCTACCAAAGTGGATAACCTCACATTTTCCCACATTATACTCCATCTGCCAATTTTTTCCCCACTCACTTAACCTATCTATATCCCTTTGCAGACACTTTGGGCTGGATTTTCAATGACCCGTGGAGTCGGGTTTGGAGGCATGTGGGGGGTTAAAGTTGCGGGGTCGGGGTCCCAACCCCATCCCGCCTCCACACAATTTTGACAAAATCAGTCGCGGGGTTCCCGACTCCGTCCCGTCTCCAAGAGGCGGGAGAGGCCATTAAAGCCCTTAACAAGCCCTAAATTGGCTCTGTAATGCCATTTTGAAATGTTTTAGCTAGTTTAACCCTTTTCCGACGTGAAGTACGCCTGATGTGAAACACTCCAGTGAAACCTGGCGTGAGCACAAGTGGATAGCTGACTATCGGCTGCAGGTCCACTATTACAACGGAGATGTGATGAAGGTAGTAGTAGTATTAGGTCTGAAAGTTGATGCTGCTGCATTGAATGTCTTCAGAGACTGCCTGGCCTTGCTGTGAGAGGACCTGGATGGAAAAATGCATTCATTCTCTCTCTCTCTCTCTCTCTCTCTCTCTCATTCATTTTGCATCCACTCAAGCAAAAGCCAGACAGGTCCACTCACAGGAAAGGCCAGGCAATCTCTGAGACCAGGCAGTCTCTGCAATGATGACATCATCAGAGGCGACTTTCAGACTCAAACCATTAATTGGTTCATGGGTTCCCACATGCTGGAACTCAATTGCCCAATTAAGTTAAAATTGCATCATTCATCCACATTAATCTGGAGTCAGGGGGGTTTGAATTGTGCCTGAGGAGGCTGTGGGTGAATGTCTCTGATTCAGGGTTGTAGTAAGTGGTGGTGCTTAAACTAATCGAGTGGTCTTGAGGCCGGGGTCGGTGGGCTGTTGTTTATCTGAGGGGACAACTCCACCCCTTGCAATGTGTGTCTTGTTTCCTGTTCATCTCCGACACCAGTGTGTCAGTGTATTTTCATTATGCTGCAGTCACCCTAACATTTTTTAAACCCCCGCACCATCGCCTCGGCTAAGATGTAAATTATAAGCATATAGAGGAGGGGGAAAAAAAACTAAAGAGCGATAATATACGTTTGTAGAATCAACGGCAGAAGGTGTCTATGCAGTAAGCATTTAAAGCCGCACCACTCTACACAGTTTAATCAGTTAAACTAGGATGCACTCGGCCAGAAGAGTATGAGAAAGAAGAAAGTGACTTGTACAAATGTAAATCTTAAAAGTATCTCAGCGTTTCGCATTAAAAGAAATACCTTCAAGTACAGTGACTTGTGGCAAGTTGTGGATAGCAGGAGCCAGACACCATGAAGTTTGTCATCAATTATTCAGTTTTTCTGGGGAATAGTGGAGTTTTTTTCTTTTTTCTTTCGGACATTGTTCAACCCAGCTGGAGCTGAATATAAAAGAACTGGAAGTCAGTCATCCTGGGGTAGACCCGACGATGGAAGAGGCCCTCCAGGAGTTCCACGGAGAAAAATGGGTCGAATAAATCACGGTGGAGGAGGTCCTGCACCACTTCCAATGTCTGGGGGATGAGGAAGGTCAACGCCTGCTTTCCAAAGCAGGCGCCTGGACGTGCATTTGCAAGGTGATGTGCAAGAACATTGCGAGAATACGGGAAAATTGGAAAGATCAGAAGCGTTTCTGATGATGATGTGAATGCACTTGTCCATCCAGAAGAGTTGCTCTCTGTAATATACACTGATTAATGATGTTGTGCTGGGAATACCTGAATTTAAAGGCACTGGCACAATGGAAAGGCAACTGTACAGAATCTTGTGTTTAATTAAATTGACTTTTCAAGCATTCCTTTCAAAACTTGTATTTGAATAGTCCTATATGGAACTGAACTTTTGTTCTTCAAGTCTTGATCAATAAAGTATTTAAGAACTTTAAAAAAAAAAATCTGGAGTCAGGGGGGCAACACGAAATGCAGATCACACGACCCCAACCCGACCCCAAGACAAAATCCAGCCCTTTGATTTTCATTGACCCGTGGAGACGGGTTTGGAGGCGTGTAGGGGGTTAAAATTGCAAAAACTGGCGGGCGGGCACAAGTCCGCCTCCACCCCGCCTCCACGCAATTTTGATGAAATCGTGTCTGCTGGTCCCGCCTGCGTCCCGCCTTTAAGAGACGGGATAGGCTGTTAAGGCCCTTAACAAGCACTAAATTGGCTCTATAATGCCATTTTGAAAGGTCTTTGTGATTTTAACCCTTGTTCTACATGAAACACGATTGTGAAACCTGGCGGGAGCACATGTGGATAGCTGAATATCAGTGGCTGCACTGAATATCAGTGAGTGGCTGGCTGGCTGGCATCTGGGGGTGCTGCAGCAAAAAATATTCTCTCTCTCTCTCTCTCTTGCTCATTTTGCATCCAGGTCCTCTCACAGCAATGCAACAACAATGATAACATCATCAGAGGCGACTTAAAGATTCAAACCACTAATTGGTTCATGGGTTCCCACATGCTGGAACTCAATTGCCCAATTAGGTGAAAATTGCATCAATCTCCCACATCCAATTGCAGTCGGGTGGATAACACGAAATGCGGATGACACGACCCCAACCTGCCCCAGTATCAAAATCCAGCCCTTTGTGTCCTCCTCACAACTTGCTTTCCCACCTATCTTTGTATCATCAGCAAATTTGGCTACAGTACACATGGTCCCTTCATCCAAGTCATTAATATAGATTGTAAATAGTTGAGGCCTCAGTACTGATCCCTGTGGCACCCAAATAGTTACACTTTGCCAACCGGAAAATGACCCATTTGTTTTCTGTTAGTTAGCCAATCCTCTATCCATGCGAATATATTACCCCCAACCCTGTGAACTCTTATCTTGTGCAGTAACCTTTTATGTGGCACCTTATCGAATGCCTTCTGGAAATCCAAATACACTACATCTACTGGTTCCCCTTTATCCACCCTGCTTGTTACATCCTCAAAGAACTCTAGTAAATTTGTCAAACACGATTTCCCTTTCATAAAACTATGTTGACTCTGCTTGATTGTATTATGATTTTCTAAATATCCTGCTATTATTTCCTTAATAATGGATTCCAGCATTTTCCCAATGACAGATGTTAGGCTAACTGGCCTATAGTTTCCTGCTTTTTGCCTCCCTCCTTTCTTGAATAGGGTCGTTACATTTGTGGTTTTCCAATCCGCTGTAACCTCTCCAGAATCCAGGGAATTTCACATTACATCACATCACACATTACCTGATCTAAAATAGCCTTCTCCCTGGTTGGTTCCACAACGTATTGTTCTAAGAAACCATCCCGAATACATTCTATGAACTCGTCCTCAAGGCTACCCTTGCCAATTTGATTTGTCCAATCCGTATGAAGATTAAAATCGCCCATGATTATCGCAGTACCTTTCTTACAAGCCCCTATTATTTCTTGATTTATACTCTGTCCTACAGTGTATGCCATTGAACATGACAACGCATGTACAGTAGACCTGAATTTGTAACTGAAGGTAAAAATGTCACTTTAAAACACATAATGAGCATCTCAATAGTTGAAATGGTGGATCCTTCCTGCCACCGCCCCCCACCCCCCCCCCCCCCCCACCCCCCTTGCCCCAGGAGCATCAAGATTTCTTATCCTGCACATCACCAGTGCAGGCCTACCCCTGGCAGGGACTACTGCCAGTAGAGGGGGCAGGAAAATAAAGTGCAGCTGCAGACCACTCAGGCCTACGGGTGCATCTTCAGCCTTGGAACTTTCTGACTGTCAATGGAGATTGGCAGCCAGAAGGTCTCAATTCTATTCTAAGATCCTGGGCGGCTGTCCCATTTGTGCAAACTGGCCTTACTTTCATTCTTCAGCTTGGTGCTGGGATTCCTGTGGACCCTCCAATTGGTGGAGGTCTAAAGGCAGGCCATAGCGATGTGTTCTTCAGGCGCCCCTGCATTGGTGCGTTCAGCTGATGTTCATATTGAAGAATGAGGTGGGAGGCTAGGAAAGCCCCCTCTGTCTCATTTACAGGCCTCAGAATGGACTGCACCTACTGCAGATACAGGCTAAGCTCCGCCTCCTCCTAAATAAAGCACTAGAGATCCCAACACAAAGTCAAAAGGGAAGAAACGCTGCGATCTCGGTCGGCCCTTTTTTTCTGACTTTTGCACCCGGGGAACTGGATATACCCTGGGATGAAAGGTCAAGAAAATCCATCATATAGAATTTTACAGCACTGAAGAAAACATTTGATCCATCATGCCTGTGCCAGCTCTGTGAAGGAGTTATCCATTTAGTCCCATTCCCCTGCCCTTTCCCCATATCCTTTAATTTATTTTCTTTTCACTTCCCTTTTGAAAGCTATTATAGATTCTGCTTCCACACTGTTTCTGGTATGGCATTCCATGTCCTGAAAATTCCCTGTGTTTTTTAAATTCTGCTAACTCTCCCTTCATTCTTTTATCTGTGGTCTTAAATATATGCCCTCTATTTACCTGACTCACTTACCAGTGGAAGTTTTTAAATCAATTTATCATTTCAAAACTTGTCATTATTTTGAACACCTCAATCAGATTTCCCCCTAACCTTCTTTGTTCGAATGAAAAAAGCAAATTTTCTCTGTGCCTTAATTTTATTAACTAGTTTCTGCTGTGGTACCTTATTAAGCATCTTTTTGAAAATCCATGTACACAACATCTACTGTATTTCCTCAAAGGGCTCTATTAAATTTGTCAGACATGACAATTTATTTTGTTCTTTTTGAAATGTTAACAACACTTGACAATTTTACACCATCACATCCATTTTGTCATTTTATATTTCTGAATTCTGACAGATAGTAGCTTGAACACAAATGGTTTGTTGGCCTTTATTACATGAGGATTTGAGTATAAGAGTACTGCAATTATATAATGCCACATCATGGCAATTATATAGGGCCCTGGTGAGACCACACCTGGAGTATTGTGTACAGTTCTGGTCTCCTTACCCAAGGAAGGATATACTTGCCATAGAGGGAGTGCAACGAAGGTTCACCAGACTGATTCCTGGGATGGGGGGATTGTCCTATGAGGAGAGATTGAGTAGACTAGGCCTATATTCTCCAGAGTTTAGAAGAATGAGAGGTGATCTCATTGAAACATACAAAATTCTTACAGGGCTTGACAGGGTAGATGCAGGGAGGATGTTTCCCCTGGCTGGGGAGTCTAGAACCAGGGGTCACAGTCTCAAAATAAGGGGTCGGCCATTTAGGACTAAGATGAGGAGCAATTTCTTCACTCAGAGGGTGTTGAATCTTTGGAATTCTCTACCCCAGAGGGTTGTGGAGGCTCAGTCGTTGAGTATATTCAAGACAGAGATCGATAGATGTTTGTATATTAAGGGAATCAAGGGATATGGGGATAGTGCAGAAAAATGGAGATGAGCCATGATCTTATTGAATGGCGGAGCAGGCTCGAGGGGCCAAATGGCCTACTCCTGCTCCTATTTCTTATGTTCTTAAGAACCTAGCTGTCCAATCCCTCCTATGCCCTCTCTCCAGCCAAGCATTTTACTCCCTTATCTTACAAGTCTTATACTGACTAGCACGTGACACAGGGAGTAACCCCAAGATTGCAACCTTGGGCTTCCTGTTCTTTAATCTATCTCCTAATTGCTACAGGATCTCAGTTCTGTTTTTTCCTCTGCCATTGGCTCCAATATGAACCATAACTTCTGGATGTTCTCTCTGCCTTCTCTACAATCTTTTGCCCCACTCTGTGATATCCTTACCCTGGCACCTAGCAGCAACACCCCATTTGGGAACCATGGTTATGGTTACAAAAGCACCCTGTCTATTTCTATGACTACGGAATCCCCTCTTACTCCTGCATTTATTATTACTACCTTCAATCACATCTCCTATAGGCCAACAGGGAAAATGTTCTTTGAAATTTACAATGGTCTATAAGATAAAGAAGCATTTGGAGCACAAAGAAATGTTAATAACAGAGAAAAATCAGTGTGGGTGTTATACATCAGTTTAAAATTGCTGCCGTGATATCTTGACGTGAAGTCTACAATGACAGATGAAACTGTATATGTTGGAAAGATTTCATTAAGCATTGAAGCTATTTAAGGCATTCATTTTCTTATCTCTTCCAGCTTCAAACTGACAAACTGTTAGGTTGGGTTTAAACTAATATTTTGTCTGTCAGTATTCAGATACATAAAATAGCAAATTAATATTACACTGATGTAAAAATGGTCAAGTGCTGTTAACGTTCCATAAAGAACAACAAAATATGTCTGAAGTGTGATTGAAATTGTACGATTTCATATATATTATATATATATACTGTACATGTGCGATGAAACCTTGATCAAATCTATTAACTGAAGGAAAGTTAATTTCAACAAGGTGTTGATCTTCTTGTGGTTTAAATAATGGGCTGTAAGTCTTAAAACATTAATCATAATAAGGATTCAATCTTATGCCATTCATATACAAGACAAAGCTAAGGTTGTTTTATTTTATATTGTCTTATTTGTGTAATTAAGGCATAGAAGCTTGGATTCTTTCATCCATTGCTGAGTCTCTGTAATTCCGCACTCACAGCTCCAAAAGTTTGTTCTAATGCTGTTCCAAGGCTGGCCAAAGGTCCCTAGTCCTGTGACTGTAAGCATTATGTGTTATGCAGTTTGTAAGTCATTGATTGTAAATACAGGAAACTTTCGTTTATCCGGCACCCAAATATCCGGAATTCTCGCTTAACCGGCAAAAATCATCCTCCGAAAACTCCTCTCAAATAACCGGCAATGTTGCCGAGTCGCAGTCGAGTCTCCGCGAACGCCGAGTGCTCCGAAAACTCCTCTCAAATAACCGGCAATGTTGCCGATCCCGAGTCCGAGTCCGAGTCCGCGAACGCCGATTTAGTCAGTAGGGGTACTTTTCAAAAGTGCCACTACTCGGCCTCCTGGCGCTGTCGGAAGTCTGAAACACTGCAGTAGCAGGAGTTGATTCTCCCGCGCTGCCTGGAGTCTCTTTGTTAAAAATAGCCTCGGTAGATATAACTCTCCGTTATCCGGTACTTTCGATAAACCGGCACCACGCCAGTCCCGTCGATGCCGGATAAACGAAAGTTTCCTGTATATCAAAAAAATACATTTTACATAATAGCCTTGCTAACAGATTTTTCTATTTACTTACTTTTAAATCACCCATCCTACTATTCCTTCTTTGGCTCAGTGTCACTTTTTGTCTTATTCCACTCCGTGAAGTGCCTTGGGACATTTTCCTATGTTAAAGATGCTATATAAATGTAAGTTGTTGTTATTTCCTTTTAGAGAAAAATAGAGATAATTTGAGACTCTGGTCTAATTAATTAAGTGGAGATTGGTACTATTAGCATGCTTGGCACACAGTATTTACCGTGGCTTAAACAAAATCTTTATAAATGTACCAACAACCCTATAAAAACAGATCCCTTTAAAAGGTCTTCTTTAGAATGTGAAAATAGCTCCCTGTATGAATTGTATTTTACAGTCAAATAGAACCTGAAATGTAGGGCTCCTCTGCAGTATATTGTACAGGATAAAAAGTTATATCCAGAAAATCATGGAGGTTAATTGACATGGGAGTCTCTGTGCTGAAGACCTTGTATAGAAAGTTGTTACCATGGTTAAGAGAGCATCATTGCCTAGCAACTGGTTATTGATACATCTCTTTTTTGTCTTTTTAAATTTATGTCTTAAACACTGAAGGATCAAATAATTTCCACGTACAGTTTCATTTGCATTTCAAACAATGCAAGCCTGCTTTTGATATCACCGCCCTAACCTTTTAGAAACTTAAATTATTCTGTTTTTATTTGAAGGACATTGTGTCGTTTCACCACCATATTAAAGACAAAATAAAAACAGCTCAGTGTTTTGGTGCATTAAGAAAGAACATTTTGCAGCCATATAGGGGGTCGTTTTAACCTAACCCGGCCGGCAGGACACTGACGGGATTGGGCCGGTCGTCCATTTTACACCCTTGACTTTAAAGGATAGTAAAATTGGGCAGGGTGCAAAATGGACAGTCACACATTTGACATGTTTTTCAATCAGTCCAAGATACACTGCAATAATGAATTCTGATTTGTTCCTAAAATTACTGTTTAGAATCAAGATGTATTGGTTTCCAATGATTCCCCTTCCTTACCTTAGTTTCGTGCACAGGCACGATGGGCCGAATGGCCTCCTTCTCTGCTGTATCATTCTATGATTCTTGTATCATTCTAAGTAAGTGCTCTCACCACCAGATGCCCATTTAAAAAGAATTCTGATATATGAAATTTTGCAGGTTGGTGTAAATGGTCCAGTTGACATCCTCCATCCATTGACTGAATTTTACTTTAATCCTCAAATAAGCAGAGTAAATGCGCACAATAGATATAATCATCTCACTCACCTCTGCTATTTCTCAAGGATTTCAGACGATCCTCCTAAAGTTACTGTTACGACGAGAGATTCAGGACCCCCCGCAGAAAGTCTACCTTCGTATGTTTACAATGATACTAATACATACTGACCAAATAAATCTTCCACCACTTTTTCTTGTAGGGCATTCCATATCTTAACAATCACTGCATAAAAAAAATTCTCCTCACCTCACCTCTTCCTTTGTTCTCTTAGTGATAATCTTAAACTTATGCCCTCTAGAAAAAGACTTGCATTTATATAGCGTCTTCCATGACCTCATGACATCTCAAAGCACTTTACAGCCAATGAAGTACCTTTGAAGTGTGGACACTGTTGTAATGTAGGAAATGCAGCCAATTTGCACACAGCATGGTTTCACAAACAGCAATGTGATAATGACTAGATAATCTCTTTTTAGTGATGTTTGGTTGAGGAATATTGGCCAGGACACCAGGAAGAATTCCCCAGCTCTTCTTCAAATAGTATCACAAGATCTTTTATGTCCACCTGAGAGGGCAGACAGGCCTCAGTTTAATGTCTCATCCAAAAGACAGCACCTCTGACAGTGCAGCACTCCACTGAAATGTCAGCTTAGATTTTGTGATCAAGTCTCTGAAGTAGGACTTGAAACTTCTGCCTCCAAGGCAAGAGTGCTACATAAGAACATAAGAAATAGAAGCAGGAGCAGGCCATTCGGCCCCTCGAGCCTGCTCCGCCATTTAATGAGATCATGGCTGATCCAATTTTAGCCTCAACTCCACTTTCAGCTCCCCATAACCCTTGACTCCACTGTTGCTCAAAAATCTGCTACCACTGAGCCATGGCTGACACCTAAATGATTACATACTGAAGGTCAACATACTAGCAATAGGACTACTGAAATTTACATTCAGCCTGCTAATAGCATGAGATGATTGTTGTATTTCATGGAAAAGTCAAATTTATTCAAACTTTGGACCCAAAGGGGATGCCTAAGCATCAAATGTATTTATAGTTTGTGAAATGTCAGAAGGACTCTTTCTCAATCGAGCATAGGAATTGTTTACTACTGCCTGTTCGGGAATATTCATCACTATTAAGTAACACATATACAAATATCATGAATTTGTACCTGGGTTTTAAGATATCTAGAATGTGTTAGACACTATTTAATTGTATTTAAAATGAAAGCAGAAGATGCTGGAAATAACTGTTTATCGGAACCAATCAAGGATCGTCATCCGAAACATAATCTATGAATCAGTGGCATTATTTTGGTCAGCAAGCAGCAAAACTCCCAATCATGATGACAAGCTATTCTTTATGAACGAGCGATTTGTTTTATTCAGGCTGCACTGCTGTAAATTGGATTTTGCTCAGCATTTATGGCCCAGTGAACACAGTTGGTAAACAGTGCAGAAATGCACCATGGTGTTTGCTATTGCTTCTAGATCTATTTATCAGCCTTGCTGTCACTTAAGACAGTACATTAATGTTTCATAAGCAAATTCTTACACTGTTTTAAAAGTTTCCATTTCAAGGCCTGACTTTCAAATATACTTTGGATTTCTACACAGTTCTGTCAGTCTGTCCCCTCCCACCTTTTTTTTCCTCCTAGAAGCTGGCAGCTGTCCTTCATTCTGCCAGTGGATTTCACACTTCATTCAGCCTTAATCTGTCACATTAACACCACCTCTAGCCTTGCATATCTCTTAATGTCTCTTAATGTCTCTTCATCTCCCCCTTTGTTCCTTTATCCCCTCCCCCTTTTCCCAGCTTTACTCTGGCCTTAAATCTATTTGATTTCCGGCTCTTCCCAGTTCTGATGAAAGGTCATCGACCTGAAACGTTAACTCTCTTTCTCTCTCCACGGATGCTGCCTGGCCTGCTGAGTTTTTCCAGCGTTTTCTGTTGTTATTTCTGTCAGTCTGTGTTGGCCTATTTTTTGCAATACGTCCCAAATTTTAGATTGGCCCTTTTCTTGAATTAAGAGCAAAAATACATTCAGTAGAAGATTTAATGCAAATGACATGTCAACACGAATTATACAATTTAAAGAAATCTTTGAGTCATTAGCACTGATATGAAGCTAGACTTTTTGTGTACCCCCTAGACTTATCTACATATCTATATTTCACTTTCAAAATGCTAGCTGGCTTCTTAATTAACAGTTCTGAGCTTATCGATTACCCCTTTGGTATTCAAAGAAAGAAAGGCAAAGAACTGGCATTTACATAGTGCCTTTCACAACCTCAGCACATCCCAAAGCGCTTCACAGCCAATGATGCACTTTTGAAATGTAGTCACTATTGTAATGTTGAGAAATGCGGCAGCCAAATCGCACACAGCAAGGTCCCACAAAGCGCAATGAGATTAATGAACAGATAATCTGTTTTAGTGATGTTGGTTAAGGGATGAATGTTGGCCAGGACACTGGGCGACCCCTCTGCTCTTCTTCAAAATAGTGCCATGAGATCTTTTACATCCATTTTGGTTTAATATCTCATCTGAAAGACGGCACCTCTGACAGTGCAGCGCTCCCTCAGCACTGCACTGAAGTGTCATCCTAGATTATTTGCTCAAGTCTCTGCAGTGGGACTTGAATCCACAACCTTCTGACTCAGAGGCGAGAGTGCTACCACTGAGCCAAGGCTGGCACCATCTACCTAATTTCCTGTCAAAATATCGAATGTCATGGGCTAATAAACTCCAACTTTGGTCAACCCTGCATGACTGAAATATTCCACCCAAACTCTGGCCACAGGTATCTCTATGACCATCCACAGTCCTCGAATGCAGGCCACCTTTCCCTTTATATAGTGGTTGTGCTTTACCAGATCACCATGAACTGTTGTGAACGAACAAACAAAATCTCACAGCCCCCTTTATGTGGGTCCCATTCACTGTGAGCGGATGAAGGTAAAGAGCCAGATTATCTACATTGGCAGTCATCACCGCATAACTGGCCACCTCGTATCTGATGAGCTCATGCAGCCTCTCGGTTTGTATCACAGCATTTCTAAGAGACCAGCTTACATTTGCTTTATGGCCTACCTTGCCATGTTTAAAACATCTGCTTTCACTGTCTGCAGGCCATTGGGGGGAGGTTTTACTCCCCTCGCCTGGCGGAAATCAAATTCTTAAATTGTCTGGCACTATCTCCAGAAATCTGTGCCTTATCATCAAATGACAAAGACCTTAATAATCTGTTATATCTTCGGTTTCTAGCCACATGCACTCATGTCTTCTGGCTTGATAACCATTTCTCTGTATACAGAATGGATCTTTCCTTAGTTTCTTAAACCTTTGCCTGTAAGCTTCAAGCATTAAATCATAAGTACCAAGAAGTGAATGCTTTACATATTGCATGGGCATCATTATATTTGTTGCCCCACTCTGTCTGCAGAAGCCTTACTGGAGTCATGAGCCATTTTTGCAGAAAATAGACCTGATCACCAATCCAATATCCTAATACATGACTTTGAGTCATGAGGGCTAGTATGGTGGATTATCACATGATGAATGTTTCAAGGTAGCTTCCTGGGTATTGGGTATTGATGTGCAGGATAAGATGATTGGCATTACACACTAGTTGCACTTTAATAGAATGAAAGCTTATTCTTTTCATAAAGTAGAGGGGGTTCTTATGTGGGGCTTTGAGTGCTACATTTGTTCCATCAATGGAACAAAAATAAGGCAGGTTGTATAAAGGGTGGATGATCCACTCTGCCATGTTACCACTGAGGTGGTGAAGTTCAAAATAAGCAACGCCCCCACCCCCTCCCCCGATATCTTCCCTGAAGGCGGGGATCATGGCAATCACATTCATATCTGACAACCTGACTCAATTAACATTTAGTGGTTTGGTAGGAAGAGACTGGCTTGAGAAAGTATTGCCTGAAACAAGCGCTGGTAGAAGTCTGTCAGACATAACGAATATTCATATTCCAAAGGGATTGACATAGCCAGTAAATTGATGCTAAGGGATTGAGCCTGTCAATGATTTTTTAATATGAATGACAGTACAGCCTTAGGATGTAGAGAGGTTGTATTTGTTTTGCAGAAATTGCCATAGATAAAGCTCTCTGGCTTAAGAGTCAAAAATGATTACTATGAACTATGATAACTGTAAAATACAAGCACATGTGCTTAGGAACCACAGGAATATTTCGTCTGCTACAATAGTGTTTTAATTGGTCCCTTTGAGTCACTTCATTTTTGCTGGTAGTGTGCTAAAGTTGTATGCTTTGTTCACATTTTTTCTCTAGTACAAATTCCATGAGAGAAATCTAGGTTGAGTTTACTTTGAAGTGAATATTTTAACAACACAGCCTAATTTTAGAACACAGGTATGGTAGTGTAGTGGTTATGTTACTGGACTGGTAATCCAGAAGCCTGGACTAATAATTCAAATCTCCACCATAGCAACTTGAGAAATTTAATTCAGGTTTTTAAAAATATGGAAATAAAAAGATGGTATCAGTAAAGGTGAATTGGTGTGGTGCAAGAAGAAGGCCCATCACTATCTTCTCAGGGCAATTGGGGATGGGCAATAAATGCCAACCTTGCCACACTCCAAGAATGACTTTTTTTTAAACTGGGACCTACCTAGTCTATATTGTGCCATACTACACTGGGTGGTCATTCAACCACCAAGCTATTAAGAGTTCTTCTCCCTCCCAAGAATTATAATTTTGGTTGGCCCTATTAATTCATGTTATGAATATAATCCAATTTATTTTAAATGTTCATTTTTTTAAGAGCCCCTCAACTATCCCACAAAGGTAATAGCTCCTACTTGCAGTCACTCCGAATGTAGTTCTTAGTTAGAGTTCATAGTTGAGCAAAGAACAATCTTTGTATTCCATTGTTTAAAATGTATTTACTTCTTTTACATCAATGGTCACCTAGGAGGATAATATAGAGAAGAACAGAAAATGCTGGAAACACTCAGCAGGCCAGGCAGCATCCGTGGAGAGAGAAACAGAGTTAACATTTCAGGTCGGAGACCCTTCTTCAGGTTATTTCAGATTTCCAGCATCCGCAGTATTTTGCTATTGTAATATAGAGAAGACATCACTTTAAAAAATCTGTAATATTCTTAATGCGTGCAAATAATAAACACAAATTACACATCTTTAAAGGCTGATTTGAATTGTTACTAACAAGGAACTATCTTCAGTTGCTTCATTAATGTCCTTCTCTTCATCACAAGGTCAGAAGTGATGCTGTTTGCTGATGATTACACAGTGTTAAGCACCATTCATAATTCCTCAGATAATGAAGCAGCCCTTTTCCACATGTAACAAGACCTAGGCGATATCCAGGCTTGGGCTGATAAGTGGCAAGTAACATTCGCACCACACAAGTGTCAGGCAATGACCATCTCCAACAAAGAGAGCATAACCACCTCCCCTTTTACATTCAACGGCATTACCATTGCCGAGTCCCCCACCATTAACATCCTAGGAGTTACAAAAGCAAAATACTGCAGGTGCTGGAAATCAGAAAATGCTGGAAATGCTCAGCAGGTCAGGCAGCATCTGTGGACAGAGAAACAGAGTTAATGGGGCAGAATTTGCAGTCAGTATGACAGCATACTCTCGGAGTACGCTGCCATACCGCCTTTGAAATGGACAGCAAGTTCGGGACTTCCGCATGCGCTTGCACTTGCGCTAAATCCCGAACTTGTGATCTAAGTTCCGATTTGACAGATCATCCGCTCCAACTGTATCATCCTCATTGCTGGCGCAGAGTTGGGCTAACTGCCCACCAACTGCCCAGCAATTATGCAGGAAAATTTTACGGCTGGTGCAAACAGGTGCAGGAGCCTGTTTGCACAGTGTAAGGGGACACCCGTCATGATAAAAAACCTTCATCTGATGCTTTTTTGTTTAAATTACTATAAATATGTTTGCCCTTTACACTGAGCCTGCCTGAGGGATTAGCAAACCCCCAAAAGTTCAGTTGAATGTTATCCAAATGTACATCTCTGCTTGAATAAAGTAGTTAAGCAGCCTGTAGTGTAGTGTGATTGCTTCTGGTCTATTGATAATTTTCCCCAAAATTCATTTCTAATTCTAAGAATGTAAATCCCAACTGGGGTGAGTGAGAGATGGGGGTGAATGAGAGACCTTCTGTTTCCTGATTGGAGCACGCCCCATGTGATCCCAGGTACGCTTACACACACGGTGTGCCCCTGGTATCCGTAGGCCACTACGCTGTGCTCAACTCCACAGCATCTGACAGCAACGTCTCGAAGGAAGATTCCCACCAGGTAAGTGCACATTCCGTTCAGAGGCCGGTGGCGTACTCTGTAGCTACGCCGTCGACCACAATTTCAGGGCCAATGTTTCAGGTTGTTGACCTTTCGTCAGAACTTACACTGTTCTAATGTAGCCCAACGGAAGCTCGAGGAACAGCACCTCATCTTTCAATTAGGCACTTTACAGCCTTCCGGACTCAACAATTGTTGAGTTCAGCAATTTCAGATCATAACCACTGCTCCCATTTTTTTGGACGGCCTAGTTGCCAAGATTATACAATTAATTGGAGGAAGCATACTATATTTCCTCCAACCATACTCTATTCCCCCAAAAATGCATACATTCCGAGATTGCATAACTATTTACAACCTGGATATTCAATTTTTCCTAGAATCATGTTTTAACTGACAGCTATCTGAAGTATCTATCATGCTTTTATTTTGCATTTTAACACAGGCGAGGCCCAGGTTTGAATTTAATATAGGTCAGTCCTAGTCCACGCATTGTGTTGCTATGTTTATGACATGTTGGTCCTGTTGATTGTTATCCTTTATACATCTCATAAAAATGGAAAACAATGTTTCTTGAGCATTATTGTAGCAATCTATTTATTGACAATGCCGCTTCTTAATAAACTCAAGTCTATTAAAAAATCCAGACTGGCTGATTTTTTATTTTCTCTTGTTGGTGTTGTTGTGCTCATCAAGTGACGGCGTGGTGCTAAGGAATCGAGCATTTTATCCAGACACAGCATTAACTGCTTCTTGTCCAGTAAAGAGAAAAAGTATATTGCTTCACATACTGTGCTACCTAAAATTGGTTTTGAATTATTCAGTTGGCTTAGATGTGCTGAATATATCTATATATCATTTGAAATGTTACACTGCAGTTTTCCTGATGATTTTGTGGTGAACTGCCCATGTAGAAATCAACTGGGATAGAGCACAAAACCACCACAATACTTTTTAATACTAATACTATTTTAATAAACTTTTATTTTACAAATATTAGTATAATTTGTCTATTGTGTGTCACTGTATCTACTACTGCAGTTCCTGGCTTTATCATTACTGAGTTTCTAACTCCTGGTGTATTTTATTTCAGTTTATCTTCAGCAGATTCACAGAATCACAGAATCCCCACAATGCAGATAGAGGCCATTTCGGCCCATCGAGCCTGCACCGACACATATCCCACCCTATCCCCACGTATTTAATCCCCTTAACACTAAGGGTCAATTTATCATAGCCAAATCAACCTAACCCGCACATCTTTGGACTGTGGGAGGAAACCGGAGCACCCAGAGGAAACCCACGCAGACACGGGGAGAATGTGCAAACTCCACACAGACAGTCACCCGAGGCCAGATTCGAATCCGGGTCCCTGGCGCTGTGAGGTAACAGTGCTAACCACTATGCCACCGTGTTCCCTTTCTTCAAACTGGATTTGTTTCAAATGATTCAATCAGTGTGATGGGATCTCTGTGTATAACAGTTTCAATGAGCCTTTAAGATTTAATTTGTCCAGAGTGATTATTTAAAATTGTAAGAGCAATAATATTTCCCACTGCCAGCATTCATGGAGTCACATAACCCTATTCTCTGATAAAATCAACCATGAGGTATAACTGTGGCTTACTGAATCCAGCCAGTTGTGGTCAATTAAATATCATGAATGCACAGGTCACTGAAGTTTGTTTAATCATCATTATTTGGCCATAAACTGGTCTGATATATTTCTACATGTACATTGGCATGATTTGCCTCAGAAAGGACTTTTGTCACCCAGCCCTATGGAGTCCTCATTATTGATCCTAATGTAGTCCATCCCTATTTTCATCTGCCACAGCTACATTTTACTTTTCTCAGCTTCACAGGTTATACCAATACTATCCCCCTCTCTGGCCACTGTCATAGGTTGAACCAGGCGCAATCTCAGCAACCTATTTGACCCTGAGCTGAGTTTCTAACCCCATGTCCTCTCCATTACAAAGACCACCTACTTCCACCTCTGCCTCAATCCATCTGCTGCTGAAACCTCCATCCATGCATTTGTCACCTCCAAACTCGACTATTCCAATACAAAAGCAAAATACTGCAGATGCTGGAAATCTGAAATAAAAACAGAAAATGCTGTAAATACTCAGCAGGTGAGGCAGCATCTGTGGAGAGAGAAACAGAGTTAATGGGCTGGATTTTCAATGACCCGTGGAGTCAGGTTTGGAGCGTTTAGGGGGTTAAAGTTGCAGATTCGGGGGTCCCAACCCCATCCCGCCTCCAACCCGCCTCCACGCAATTTTGATAAAATCGTGTGCGGTGTTCCCGACTCCGTCCCGCCTCCAAGAGGCGGGAGAGGCCATTAAAGCCCTTAACAAGCCCTAAATTGGCTCTGTAATGCCATTTTGAAACGTTTTAGCTAGTTTAACTCTTTTCTGACGTGAAGCACGCCTAATGTGAAACACGCCAGTGAAACCTGGTGGGAGCACAAGTGGATAGCTGACTATCAGCTGCAGGTCCACTATTACAACGGAGATGTGATGAAGGTAGTAGTAGTATTAGGTCTGAAAGTCGCCTCTGATGCTGCTGCATTGAATGTCTTCAGAGACTGCCGGGGCCTTTGGAGGACCTGGCTCTCTCTCTCTCTCTCTCTCTCTCTCTCTCTCTCTGATGCTGCTCATTTTGCATCCAGGTCCTTTCACAGCAAAGGCCAGGCATTCTCTGAGACCAGGCAGTCTCTGACCTGCAATGATGACATCATCAGAGGCAACTTTCAGACGCAAACCACTAATTGGTTCATGGGTTCCCACATGCTGGAACTCAATTGCCCAATTAAGTCAAAATTGCATCAATCTCCCACATCCAATTTCAGGCGGGAGGATAACACGAAATGCGGATGACACGACTCCAACCCGACCCCAAGACAAAATCCAGCCCAACGTTTCAGGTCGATGACCCTTCATCAGAACTGGCAATGCTCGACAATTCCAATGCTCTCCTGGCCAGCCTCCCATCCTCTACCCTCCATAAACTAGCTCATCCAATACTCTCTTGCCCATATCCTATCCCGCTCACCCATCACCCCTGTTGTTGCTAACCTACATTGGCTCCCGGTCCCCTAATGCCTCAAATATAAAATTCTCATTCTTGTGTTTAAATACCTTCATGGCCCCACCCTTCACTACCTCTGTAACCTCCTCCAGTCCTACAACCCTCTAAACATCCTGCGTTCCTCCAGCTCTGGCCTTTTATGCTTCCCCCACAGCCACTCCTTCACCCGATTAGACCCTACACTCTAGAATTCCCTCCCTAAAGCTCACCACCTCTCCACCTTCCTCACTTCCTTTAGTACCCTCCCTAAAACCCATCTCTTTGACCAAGCTTTTAGTCACCCCTCCTAATATCTCCTTCTTTGGTTCGGCATTCATTTTTGTCTAATTGCTCTTTTATGAAGTGCATTGGGATGTTTTTCTACGGTAAAGATGCTGTATAAATGCAAGTTGTTGGTGTTATAGTAGCTAGTGTATTCAAAAATGTAAAGGAAAATTCACCTGCAGTAATGGGAACATAATCCATAATCAGTTTGTATGTTATTCATTTTGCCAAGTCGATTGACTACATAAAAAGAAAAAAAATCAAACCTGGAAAATGAAATGCATGAAAACGGACATAAGTGTCTGAGAACGTGCTTCAGGAGGGACCTCTATACATTCAGCTCTCCTCATACACTGAGATCTGCTTGGCAGCTGTCACAAAGCAGAATATAAATACTGTCAAAGGGCAGAATTATTTTAAATATGTCTTAAATCCTGTCTTATAGAAATAATCAGTGGTACTATTTTAAATTCTTTACTGGTTTATCTGGTAAGTTTTTAATTATTAATCTTCTGTTGTATTGAACATTTGTATCTCACAAGTAACAACAGAAAAATTGAGGTTTATGCCTCCAAGAGCTGATTTTAATTGGAGTTGATTTCCATTCCAATTTAAGATATTTTAATGTACTCCTTAATTACTCCTTGGATTAAGGCCATTACGTAATAAACAGAAGCATGGGGTAAATGATTTCTGATACCAAATTTCAATTAAACTTTCAGATAGAAATTACTGTTGGCACTATTAGACGAACATTTAGGGGGAAAAATAGGGTTGGTTTGTGCCTCTCGTTAGCGCCCTCGGGGAATGCTAACGGGGCGCAAATCCCCTAGTGCCTGGGCACGGCGCCGCTAACGCCTGCTGCAAAATTCAGCAGGAGGTTAGCGGCGGCGGTAGCCGGTAGCGCCCCGTGGCGCTGCGCCGCCAGCGATGACGTCATCGCCGTGCGCAGCGCCCCGCTTGCGCCTCGGCCGCAAACTTCCCTTGCGCCCCTAACCTATTGCCGGACGATTTGTCCAACAGGGTCAGGGGGCAGTTTTGCAGTGGCGGCGGTGCTACTTAAAGGGGCAAGTGTCAGGCGGCCATTTTTATTTTGGCCGACTGCCAGCACCTGCCCCCTTTCACTTTTGTATGCGGGGTGCTGGCTGCGATCGCTCAGCCCAGCACTCCTGTTGAGTGCCGGGCTGTTTTCACGGCACCCCGCTTCCCGGTGGTCCGGTAGGGCCCCGGTGCACACAGCGCTTGGCCCCTCCCCTTTAATCAGGGGAGGAGGCCTGCAATGACGCGGCGCTACGTGCCACCGCTGCACGGAGCAGCGTGACATTGAGTAATAGCGCCCCAAGCAGGAGGTGGAGCTCTACTGGAAAGCGCTCCACCTTCTGCTTGGGGCGCTAGTACTGAATTTACGGCGGAGCGGCGCTAACTTTTTCGGGACGTTAAAATTAGCACCCCAGTGACATTAGCACCCCAAAAGGGGCACCACCCAATTTTTCCCCCTTAATGTGTTACGACAACATTCCTCTATCCACTATGTTAAGACATGTAGGGGTAAAAATTCAGTTGGTTGCGCCTCCCGTTAGCGCCTTAAGAGGGCGCTAATGGGGCGCAAAGCCGCTAACGCCCGGGCGCAGCGATGTTTGCGCCGCTCGGGAACTTAACTTGACATTGTGCGGCGGCGCTAAAACTTACCGCTGTGACCACCTGCGCGCGCAGATTGTGACGTCATTCCATGGTGCAACGCCCTTGTGGCGCCCCGGAGCAGAAATTGAGTGGCGCCCCCTGCCTTACCGCCTGGCGCTTCCAACGACCAGAAGACTGGAACGCTATCAATCGCTGTGGGGCTGGGGGGGGGGGGCGCTATTTAAAGGGGGCCTCTTCCTGTCTTTTATTGTTGGTGGCATTTTTGAACTACGCATTCTGAGAGAGAGAGGGAGAGACTTCTGGAGAGATTCAATGTTGTGTGAAGGAGTTTTGGGTACTGAGCAGCACTTTGCAGGTTCATTTTGATTTGCCATTCCTTGTATCGATTTAGCAGAGACTGTGGGAGCTGCACTCTGAGCTCTTTGCCTGGTACTCTCCATTGTTCTTTCCAGCACATTTGATGTGCAAATCTCTCCAGGCCGAGATTCAAGGCTGCAATGAACAGGATGTGGATGGAAAGCAAGATTAACCATCCCCTTTAAGAACTGGCCCGTGCCATTGTGTGTGTGTTCCATTGCTGACTGACATTACATGAGCTTCGCCAGCGCTCTGAGTTAGCGCCTCACTGCTCGGCCTTTGCGCCTTAAGACAGGTGTGCAGCGCCTGCTTTAGCGCTCCACTCACCTCCCGGGGCGGTAAAAGTGAAGTTTCCAGTCAGTGCCGATAATTAGCGCCAGGCGCTAATATTTGCGTCCAGACGATATTTGCGCCCCCAAATGGGGCGCGACCTAATTTCTACCCCGTACTATTTTAAATGGATTATACCTCCTCTAAAACAGCGGGCAGAGGAATTTCATACAATTGTGCTATCGCCAACAGTAATTTCTAGAGTCAGGTCATTTTAAACATTGCATCATGGCTATTGTACTATAGCACAACACATCCCACACTCTTCAGTTGAGCAGGTTGTACAATTTGAACCAATACGCAAAGAATTGAGTATGCACCCTTCCTGAAATATCTTGTTTGTTCTGTTCGTGGGCACTGCCTGACCTGCTGAGTGTTCCCAGCATTTACTTTTTTTGTCCCTGTTGCAAAATAGCACCATTGCCTCAGTTGTTAACTCCACTGTCTAGCGTGCAAGTGCGCCAGACTAGGAAGGTTCCAGGTTCTGTGTTGTTAGCTGATCTCAACCAGACTACCAGCAAGGGTGATCCTAATGCCTTCAATACCCCGGGGTTACAGAAGGGAAGATCAACCAGGGCTCCTGTTCCTCCTTATCTTTGTCCAGTGATTCCTGTAAGTGCACATGTGTGCATGTGAGGTGAGGACAGGATTCAGCTAGGGCTGTAACGCACTCCATCGTGAGCGCCAACACTTACTATCTAGCCTCACATATGAGGAAGTTGGATGAGGCACAGGTGGATGGCCAGTATCTATGTAGAGCTATGGGGAAAGAGCAAAGGAGTGGGACTAAATTCGGGGGCTTTACGCCACCAATTACCGTCAAAAAATCGCGAAAGAGGGCGGCCGCCACTCTTTTACTAGCTGGTGGCGGGTTCCGTGGCGTCCTCCATTTTCTAGGCCCAGCAGTGTTGCCGGTAAGATGCAGCGCCCTGCAAAGTAAAATGAGGGAGCGGTGGCATCAGTCGACATGCAATGTTGACTTAATGACCTTTGTGCTGGGGTCAGCGCTGGGTCCTAAGCTCGCCATGTAAACCCAGCATGCAAGCAGACTCAGAGGTGCTGTCAGCACCACTGAAAGGGACACATATATCTTTCAGGTAAGTTTGCACTTAAGCTTTTCGACTGGGTTTTTTTGATTTTACTGAAGTAGTGGCTTGCTGTAATAAATGTTAAAAGTTTTTTAAGTGTGTAGGGAGTGCTGCTGGATGTTTGAAAGGCCTCAGATGGTAAAGGAAGGCTTCTGAGAAGACAGAAAAAGCTTCAAACACTCAGCAAGTCAGGCAACATCTGTGGAGAGAGAAACAGAATTCATGTCTCAGGTCAAGATGCTGCCTGACCTACTGAGTATTTCCAGCAGTTTATGCTGTCATTTTAGATTGATAACATCTGCTCGCAAAGGGAAGAGGAAGGCGCCGCAGAGGAGGAAGCCGAAGAGGAGGAAGCAGAAGGAAGGATGCAGCCCAGACAGCCTCTTTCTGGCCGGGATATCCGAGATGGAATCATCTGCCTGCTGGTACCAGTGACCACAACCCCAATTCCCCTTTCAACATTCGTCCCACACCTTACCTTCCCTCTGTTACTGACCATCATAGCGTTCTCTTGGCCATGATGCTGAAATAAAAGCCATCACAAAGCAAACTTTCCAATCCACCTATATACATCTATCCATCCAATATGAAATCAAAAAATCAACTCATCACCCTTATGCATTCTCTTAGTGACTGTCTTGTGTGTGCCTTTGCCTATCCTGCTGATGTCACACAGTGCTACCCCAATGACTGTAGCATGGCTGGTGGAAGGCTGCTGACTTTCAGTGGGGAACACTGAAGATGGCCTTGCTGCTCGACCTTGAGGAGCTGGTGGCTGGGAGTGTCAAATCAAGTGAATGTGTTTCTTCTTCTTCTTCTTCTTCACTCTCCTCTCCCTATTCTTGGCCAACCACTGGCTGGGCAGGCTGCCTTTCTTGGGTGTGTGAAATGAGGAAGGCACAAGGATGGAGTTGTGGTAGGGGCGGGCAGGAGCTGGAAAGCAAGAGGTGCATGCCAGAAGGAGGATAACGTGTGAGGATACCAGCATCATTTATCTTTTCTGCCCCGCCACTGGCCAAGGGCTCAGCCATGCCCCTGCCAAGAATGGCTTGTACCGTCTCCTCCAAGGGGGCGAGGTGAGGCTAGGAATGGGAAATATACCTCTGATTGGTACAGATTGTTGGTAGGTGAGTGATTCCGGAGGGGGGCGGTGGGGGGGAGTCGTGCATTGAGAAGTGTGTGAGGCTAGTTGTACAGTTGGTAGGAGATGGCTTTTGAAGATTCATTGACCTTGACCAGTGGTCTGAGGTCATGAAGCTTCTTTTGGCACTGGAGCCATTGGTGGGGTGACACTGCTGGCAGTGACATCCTCGGTGATGTGGTCCCACATCATTCTTTCTGGAGGGCCTCCTGGCCCCTGTTGGTAGAGGACCTCTCTTGCAGTGTTGACCCCCTGCACAAAGCTGGGAATGCTGCATGCGAGACCGTGGGTGCCCCTTCCCTGGCTTGCTGAGCCATTTGTGTTAGTTTTCCCATTTTTTGAGGTTCAGACGGGAATTCAGCTTTTAAGAGCTGAAGACTCCTATTTAGGATTTCTTTTTAATGTTAATTTTTTTTTTAATGCAGTGAGGGCTGAAAACTTTTGATTTTTATTAGTTCTGAAAACATTGCCCTTTTAATTCATTGCCCTTTTAATTTCCCATAATTCCTAGCAAGCTCCATAGCCTCGCTTCCAGAGGCTGTTCGAAGCCGGAACGCCGCTCCTGGACGGGAACTTCGACTTCTATGCCTGCACTAACACCACCAGGAGGGCATTATCACAGTAAGTTAGCACTCGGCTAAAAATCTTTAGCCCCCAGCGCAAATTTTTTCCTGGTAGCGCTTCGTTCATTTTCAGCGGCCGTTAACCCGAGTTGCCAGTGACACCGGCAACTCTCGTGGCGGCCACAAATTCCTCCCCTATGATTCTTATTGGACCCCAGTAGGAATCAGCACTTTCAGGAAAGGAAGGGAGAATTGGAAAAAAAAAGTCAGTTTTGGAGATTAAATCGTTCATTTATTATTTTGTTGATTAAGAAGAGCATAATCAATGTCTTTACTATTATTAGGATGAAAAGAAAGTTTATGAATCGTGCCTCAAGCTGAAAACTAGTAAGGAACAGTAAAATATTGAAATTCTTGTTAGCAACAATTGATTTTAACCTTGGTCTACTCACGCTGTTTATTATATTCATCATTTTTATAATATAACGGATTGTTAACAGCGATATCTTCTGCAATTACTTTATTGATTAAAGTGGCCAGGCAGCGATCCCACCACAGCACAACATGCTCCTGGAGCTCTGCCGTTATTCAGCTTGAAATTAATTCTTGCAGTTCACTCGATACCAAACAACACCATTACAATACTAATATATGTATATCGCATCTAACACACATTTATCACACTTCACACTTTGTTACAGTTCAAAACAATCATTACAAAAGAGAAAGAAGTTTAGTCATTTCATTCTGGGTTCTGGAGTCTGAATTTTACAAACAATTTAGTGGCCTCCAATTGTAAATCCCTGAGGTCAAGCGACTGATTACCTCGAGTCCCACAGTGATTACTTGAGCAGAAGCCTTAAAGGGAGAGTTTTGTGTTAGTAACAGAACATCACAACTGTGCAACGCATGGGAGATCCACCAGTGTCGGAGATTCACAGCTTTTTCTCCTTCCGGAGTCACATTGTGTGTGCCAGGGAGTCTTGGGTTTACATTGTGCTCCATTAATTTGCATATTTCTCAAGATGTGGATACTAACAGATCTATATGTGCTGATTTAGAATTTATCCACTGATGAGACAACAGTGCTAAGAACAGTCATTTCTAAACCTCCAGGTCCACAAAAAAAAGCAAACAGGACAAACCAATGTTAACTCTGGGCGGGTTTTCGACAGGTAGGTGGTGAGGTGACTCACCCCGCTGCTGCAGAAATCAGGCCCAAGCTATTTTAACTCCCGGGCCTCCTTAACATGCTGCCAGACTGGGCGGAAATCAGCCGAAAAATAACCCTCCAACTAGCCCCACAAAGGAAAGAAAAACACTTACCTTTTTCAGCCTCCTCGGGGTTGATTCCCTTCAGTCCTGGGTTGGCCTGGGCAGAAAGCTGTAGCAGCTTCCCCGCTCAGGCCTGAGTTAAAATTGCAGTCAGGTCCTGATGGCATCATCGGGACCTGAGATATATATGTAAAGGAGGACCCCGCGGGTGTCCTTGCTGTCGGCTCAGGAGAGCAGGTTAAAATCGGAGACAGTGGGATCCTGGTGGCTCCAGGGTGGGTAAATAACTTGGGGCATTTTAACTAGCTACCCGCCCATTTTCCGCCATGCAGGTAGGGTTAAAATCACCCCCAGTGAGTAAGAAATATGAATGCCAATAGATGCCTGGGCTTCAAGCTCTGGATCAACAGGTCTCAGGGGTTGCATGTGACTCACAGGCTGTAGCTTGGATGCCCTACACCAGTATAATCACCTGACATCCACACATGTACACAAACAGAATCAAGAGAAGGAAAAATAATCTGAAATACTTTCATAAGAAACAAAATAGAAATGTAACTTGCATACATGAAGATAGAATGCTGACTTTAAAAATGCACAACAGATCTTTAATACACTTGTTCTGCAAATAAAATGATATAATAGAATCCAAGCCAAATTTTGGTTATTGATGGCTGTTGTTAAACAAGAATGGAGTGGTTGAAGTGTCTGTAGGGCACATTCCAATCTAAATGAGCGATGTTCAGCCTATGCCTGCAACTGGAGAAATACCAAGTTGTCTGGGATCTGTTCTTGGAGGTTCACTCAGCACACCACCTCCCCCCACCCCTCCAAATCATGTCAGGAGGAGAAGGCAGATCAGCAACAGGAAACAAAACAACCATTTAGTACACAGGACTCCCCACTCTCTCCAAAGACCCAGAGCAAAGCACTACAGCCCTTACACATGCATCGCTCCTGGTGTAGGCATAACCATGGCAAGAAATCTTAAAGCAGCCATTTATTGTTACCTCTGCTGATGCCCCTGGATATTCTGCTGGAAACAGTGGCAGAGGTTCCCAACAGGTGGAACCAGCACTTAATCTGGGATCGATGGGCCACAAATTTTCAGGCACAATTTCTCTGTCTTTAGATGCTCTACACTCCTGCTGCTGGTCTTCATTTACATTACACACACATAACATTATACCTAACCCTACATTCTCCCTTTCTAAGAAGTACGAACATACATGTCAGATTTCCTGACAAACTTCAAAAAAATAATAGGATCCTGATTTCACAGATGTTTGTACATTTCTCTGAATCAATTTCAACAACGGTATTCCAGTAAAAGTTTACATTCCCACAAGTTATGGCCCCAAAATTCCACAGGGGTTCTACCAGTCAACTGTCGTAACTTTGGTGAAAAACCAGCAGAACCCCCAAGGAATTTGGGAAGACCTGGTTATATCAGATCTTTACTGTTTCTGATCTGACTTGTAAAAGGCGGAGCTTCTATCCACCCATAACAAGGCAAATGATGGGCCGGGGGCGGGGCCAGTGGCAGGGAGCTCCCGGTCCTGACCATGGATGAGGCTCTGGAGTAGTCGTGCCGGCTGGTACACATTGAGAAATTAGGTCTACTGGCATTCACAAAGGGGCATGTGGGTCCCACTGGTGATCTTCCGCTACAGCAAGTGGCCTGGACCCCCAAAAATGACATTTTATTTTAAAACTTCCTGGATTGACCCTTTTACTCAGAGGCCGAACAGAGAGGCGGCAGGGTCAGGTGGGAGGGAGGTGGATGGCCAATTTTATGGGTGCAGGGGGCAGGCAAGCACCAAAGGTGTGCACAAAGTGCCACTTGTGCCCATCTGCCCCGTGCAAAAGAGAGCCCTCCAGCTGACCCCATGAACTCCAGCGGGGTCAACGCTGGCGGGCATCAGCCGGCATGATCGGGATCAAAGCTCGTGGAATTTAGGGACCTATAAATCCAGTCTTTTTTGGGAGATAGCTGGTCTCCTGGATCTTATCCCAGTAACTGCCACCTTCCTGTCACTCAGGATTATGATGTAGTCTGTGATCGGCAGTACTTTTGTCTGCTTTGGTTATCTTTATCCTCCACAGTGCTATGTTGAGGCTCACTGGGTCTGTCTTTCTCGGTTGGTTTGGGATTGTGAACAATCCTTCTGCAACATTTCTTCTTGCAGAATCAGTTGGTGTAACTGGTATAACATACAATTGAGGTGCTGAGGTTTTTTGTTGCACTATTCCTGTTTTTTTGAATTTTCCACCCAGTATTTGGCCACCTTTACTCAGACCTCATAATACTGATTTGATGTCAGAATACTGCCAGCTGTGGCTCAGTTGGTAGCAGTCTTGCCTCTGCGTCAGAAGGTTGTAGGTTCAAGTCCCACTTCAGAGACTTGAGCACAAAAATCTGGGCTGACACTTCAGCGCAGTACTGAGGGAGTGCTGTACTGTCGGAGGTGCCATCTTTCAGATGAGACGTTAAACCAAAGTCTGCGCTCTCACGTGGATATAAAAGATCCCATGGCACTATTTTGAAGAAGAGCAGGGGGAGTTATACTGACCAATATTTATCCCTCACTCAACATCACTAAAACAGATTATCACATTGCTGTTTGTGGGAGCTTGCTATGCACAAATTGGCTGGCGCGTTTCTTACATCACAAAAGTGACTACACTACAAGATAGGAACAACATAGGAACAGGAGTAGGACATTTAGCCCCACGAGCCTGTTCCACCATTCAATGAGATCATGGCTGATCTGCGGCCTACCTCCATATACCCACCTTTGCCCGATATCACTTAGTACATGTGGTTAATGAAAAAGTATCAATCTCCGATTTAAAATTAACAATTAACCTAGCATCAATTGCCATTTGCGGAAGAGAGTTCCAAACTTCTACCACCCTTTGTGTGTAGAAGTGTTTCTTAATTTCACCCTGGAAAGATTGGCTCTAATTTTTAGGCTATGCCCCCTAGTCCTAGAATCCCCAACCAGCGGAAATAGTTTCTCTCTATCTACCCTATCTGTTCCTTTAATATCTTGAAAACTTCGATCAAATCACCCCTAACTTTCTAAATTCTAGGGAATACAACCCTAATTTGTGTAATCTCTCCTTGTAATTTAACCCTTGCACTACCTCCAAGGCCAATATATCCTTCCTAAGGTGTGGTGCCTAGAACTGCTCACAATACTCCAGGTGTGGTATAACCAGGGCTTTGTATAGCTGCAGCATAACTTCTACCCCCTTGTATTCTAGTCCTCTAGATATAAAGGCCAGCATTCCATTAGCCTTTTTGATTATTTTCTGTACCTGTTCATGATATTTTAATGATCTATGTACCTGGATCCCCAAGTCTCTTTGGATCTCCACTGTTTTTAGCTTTTTGCCATTTAGAAAGTACCCTGTTCTATCATTTTAAGGTCCAAAGAGGATGATCACACATTTGCTTACATTGAAATCCATTTGCCACAGTTTTGCCTATTCACTTAATCTATCAATATCCCCTTGTAATTTTATGCTTTCATCTACACTGCCTACAATGCTGCCTATCTTTGGTTCATCGGCAAATTAGGATAGATGACTTTCTATGCCATCATCTAAGTCGTTAATAAATATTGTGAATAGTTGAGGCCCCAACACAGATCCCTGCGGAACGCCACTAGTCACATCCTGCTAATTAGAGTACCTGCCCATTATCCCTACTCTCTGTCTCCTGCCGCTCAGCCAATTTCCTAACCAGATCAATAACTTGCCTTCAATTCCATGGGCTTCAACCTTAGTTAACAGTCTCTTCTGAGGGATTTTATCAAATGCCTTCTGGAAGTCCAAATAAATAACATTCATAGATTTAGATTAGCTATGGAAAAGGACAGTTTAACTGGGGGAAGGCCAATTTCAGTGGGAGGAGAACAGATCTGACCCGGGTAAACTGGAATCAAAGATTGGCAGGCAAAACTGTAATGGAACAATGGGCTGCCTTTAAAGAGGGAATAGTTCAGGTACAGTTGAGGTACATTCCCACTAGGAGGAAAGGCAGGGCAACTAAAGTCAGGGCTCCCTGGATGACGAAAGAGATAGAGAATATGATGAAGCAGAAAAAGAGCGTGTATGACAGATGTCAGGTCGAGAATACATCTGAGAATCAGACTATATATAGAAAGGTCAGGGGAGAAGTGAAAAAGAAAATAAGAGGGGCAAAGAGAGGGTATGAGAATAGAATGGCAGCCAACATAAAAAGGTAATTCAAAAGTCTTCTGTAGGCATATAAATAGTAAAAGGGTTGTAAGAGGAGGGGTGGGGCCGATTAGGGACCAAAAAGGAGACCTATGCATGGAGGCAGAGGGTATGGCTGAGGTACTAAACGAGTACTTTGCATCTGTCTTCACCAAGGAAGAGGATGCTGCCATAGGCGTAGTGAACGAGGAGGTAGTGGAGACATTTGATAGGATAAAAATTGATAAAGAAGAGGTATTCGAAAGGCTGGCTGTACTTAAAGTAGATAAATCACCAGGACCGGATGGGATGCATCCTAGGATGCTGAGGGAATTGATGACGGAAATCACGGAGGTACTAGCCATAATCTTCCAATCCTCCTTAGATAAGGGGGTGGTGCCAGAGGACTGAAGAATTGCAAATGTTACACATTTGTTCAAAAAAGGGTGTAAAGATAAACCCAGCAACTACAGGCCAGTCAGTTTAACCTCGGTAGTGGGGAAGCTTTTAGAAAAGTAATCAGGGACAAAAATAACAGTCACTTGGATAGGTGTGGATTAATTAAGGAAAGCCAGCACGGATTTGTTAAAGGCAAATTGTGTTTAACCAATTTGATCGAGTTTTTTGATGCAGTAACAGATAGGGTGGATGAGGGTAATGCAGTTGACATAATGTACATGGATTTCCAAAAGGCGTTCGACAAAGTGCCACATAATAGGCTGCCAGCAAAGTTGAAGCCCATGGAATAAAAGGGACAGTGGCAGCATGGATACGAATTGGCTTAGTGATAGGAAACAGAGTATTGGTTAATGGTTGTTTTTCAGACTGGAGGAAGGTATACAGTGGGTGTTCCCCAGGGGTCGGTTCTAGGACAACTGCTTTTCTTGATGTATATTAATGACTTGGACATGGGTGTACAGGGCACAATTTCAAAATTTACAGATGACTCAATACTTGGAAGTATAGTGAACAGTGAGGAGGAGAGTGATACACTTCAGGAAGACATAAACAGGCTTTTGAAATGGGCGGACACGTGGCAGATGAAATTTAACGCAGAAAATTGTGAAGTGATACATTTTGGTAGAAAAAATGAGGAGAGGACATACAAACTAAATGGTACAATCCTAAAGTGGGTGCACAAACAGAGAGACCTGGGGGTATGTGTGCACAAATCGTTGAAGGTGGCAGGGCAGGTTGAGAAAGCAGTTAAAAAGGCTTACAGGGTCCTGGGCTTCATAAATAGAGGTATAGAGTACAAAAGTGTGGAAATTATGATGAACCTGTATAAAACACTGGTTTGGCCCCAACTGGAGTACTGTGTCCAATTCTGGGCACCACACTTCAGGAAGGATGTGAAGGCCTTAGAGAGGGTGCAGAAAAGATTTACGAGAATGATTCCAGGAATGAGGAACTTCAGTTATGTTGATACACTGGAGAAGCTGGGGTTGTTCTCCTTGGAGCAGAGAAGATTGAGAGGAGATTTGATAGAGGTGTTCAAAATAATGAGGGGTCTGGATAGAGAGAAACTGTTCCCAATGGCAGAAGGGTCGAGAACCAGAGGACACAGATTTAAGGTGATTGGCAAAAGAATCAAAGGCGATGTAAGAAAAACCTTTTTACGCAGCGAGTGGTTAAGATCTGGAATGCACTGCCTGAAAGGGTGGTGGAGGCAGATTCAATCACAGCTTTCAAAAGGGAATTGGATAAGTATCTGAAGAATTTTTTTTTTGCAGGACTACAGGGAAAGGGCGCGGGAGTAGGACTAGCTGAAGTGCTCTTGCAGAGAGGCGGCACGGGCTCGACGGGCCGAATGGCCGCCTTCTGTGCTGTAACCATTCTATGATTCTGGACATTCCCCTGTCCACTACTTTAGTCACTTCTTCAAAAAATTCAATCAGGTTTATCAGGTATGACCTACCTTTCACAAATCCATCTCTCTGATCAGCTGAAAATTTTCAAGGTGTTCAGTCACCCTATCCTTCATTGCAGACTCTAGTAATTTCCTGACAACAGATGTTAGGCTAACTGGTCTATAATTCCCTGGTTTCACTCTCTCGCCATTCTTAAATAGCAGAGTGACATGCACAATTTTCTAATCTAAAGAGACAGTTCCTGAATCGAGAGAACTTTGGAAGATTATAGTTCGGGCATCTGCCATGTGCTCACCTACTTCCTTTAAAACCCTGGGATTTAAACCATCTGGTCCTGGGGATTTGACACTCTTTAGTGCCATTATTTTCTTCATTACTGTCATTTTGCTTACATTACTTTAATTGCATCTGATTCAATATTAGTTTCCTTGGGATTTCCAACATGTTCTTCCTCTGCTGTAAATACTGACGCAAAGTAATTATTCAACATGTCCGCCATTTCCTTATTATCATTGACAATATCACCGTTATCAGTTTTCAAGGAGCCAACATTGCTCCTGACCACCCTCTTTTTCCTAATATAATTGTAAAAATTCTTCGTGTTGATTTTGATATCCCTTGCAAGTTTCTTTTCATACTCCCTTTTTGTAGCTCTTACTATCTGTTTTGTGACACTTTGCTGTTCTTTGAATCTTTCCCATTCACCAGGATCTGTGCTATTTTTTTGCATTTTTGTATGCTTTTTCTTTTAGTTTTATGCTCTCTTATCTCTTTAGTCATTCATGGCTGTTTTTTTTGGCAAGTAGAGCTCGTGCCCCTCTGGGGTATAAACTCGGTCTGTATCACATTAAATTATTTTATGAACACCTTCCACTGATCTTCTGTCATTTTACCCATTAACAGATTTGCCCAGTTTACTGTGGACCGTCTCTGTCTCATCGCATGGAAGTCAGCCTTACCTAAATCTAGAATCTTAGTCGCTGTTTCGCATTTCTCTATTTCAAACATTACGTTGAACTCGATCATGTTATGATCGATATTAGATAAATGTTCACGTACTGTTAGGCTGTTACCTAAATCAGGATCATTACTCATTACTAAATCTAATATGGCATGCCCTCTTGTTGGTTCTAGGACATATTGTTGTAGGAAACTATCTCGGACACACTCAAGAAATTCACTACCTTTCTGACGGGTGCTCGTCTGCTTATCCCAATCTATATAAAGTTAAAATCCCCCATTAAAACTACCCTGCCTTTGCTACACGCTTGCCTAATCTCTGCATTTATAGAATCTAGCACTTCACAGGTGCTATCAGGGGGCCTATACATCGCTCCCACGACAGTCTTAAATCCTTTCTTATTTCTTAATTCTACACATAAAATCTCCACTGCCTGCTTACTTCTCATTATATCATCTCTTATCATTGAAGTGATATCATCCTTAATCACTAAGGCTACTCCTCCTCTACCATTTTCCCTATCTTTCCTGTAGAACTTATAACCTGGTATATTTAGTTCCAAGTCCTGACCATCTTGCAGCCATGTCTCAGTAATGGCTACCATGTCACACCCTCCAAGTTGAATTTGCACCTGCAGTTCATTCAATTTATTCCTTATACTCTGTGCGTTTGCATATAGGCTTCAATGGCTCTAAAGCGCTTTGTGATGTCCTGAGGTTGTGAAAGGTGCTATATAAATGTAAGCCTTTCTTTTTATTATAAGTTTTCCGCCAGATGGGACTTACACTCTCATTTTCCTGGAAGTTGGCTAAATTTGGCCACTGAGGAGTGAAATTTGCTGTAAATCTGGCACCATTGTTCTCCGCTGTCTTCCCAGTAATAATTCTGTTGGGTTGGAGCTGTTTGCCAAAGGCTGTCTGCTAACAATTCCAAATATGAGTCTGTTGATTGCTTCAGCAGATCCTTTACGGTTTGCTCCATTCACTCTGCTTACCCTTCAATCTGGGGATTTAGGGAAAATTGCAAGGTGAGCAAACTCACATTCCTTGTGAAACTTCACACATTCTTCTGTCAAGAACTGAGTTCCATTATCAGTCAGTAATGTCTCTGGGATTCTCTGGTGGGTAATATGGATTCCATATGCATTACCACTACTTGTGAAATATAAACAGAAAATGCTGGAAATACTCAGCAGGTCAGGCAGCATCTGTGGAGAGAGAAACAGAGTTAACAGGGGGAATTTTGCCAGCCCTGGGGAGGCGGGTATGGAGGCATGACTGCCGGGAAAATGGCAGAAACTGGGAGCAGGTACCGACCCCACTCCCAACCCGCCTCCGTGCCATCTTCCCGGGAGGCGGGTCCCCGAGTCGCACAGGGACCCATCTCCTCGAGGCGGGAAGGGGACTAGAGAAAATTGAGGCTTTTCCCCATTTTACGCCTGCAATTGCGGGCTTCCCGACGGCTGTAAACCTCACCAGGGTCAGCGAGCAGTGGGTCTGCGGGGGTGAGAGGGGTCGAAATGTCAGCTGTAGAGGTGAGTGATGGGTGCAAGTGTGGACAGGTAAGTATGAGAGGTGAGTATAAAGTGTTGGAAAGAGTTTCCTTACCTTTGCTTCTTTCTGCAGGCCTAAACTTTTGAGGATCCAGAGGTGCCTCATCTCAACAGCAGAGATGACAGAATGGCTGCTGCATTCTCAGATGCAGCAGCCATCTGCTTTCTGCTGAGGAGAGAGGTCTCGGTGAACCTTCTGTGCAAGGGCTCACCTTAGAACAGAGATTGTCAGTGTTTGACAGCTTCTCAAAGCTGTCAAACGCTGACAATTCATCTGTCAAAATGTTTTCGACAGATGAAGCGTCATACGCTGACGTCATCTGTCACCGGCTTTCCCTTAATTGGCCGGTAAGCCCGCTGGGTGGGCTTAACAAGGCCAATCAAGGGAAAATAGCATGAGTTGGTCAGACGTCGCTGGGGGTGGGTCTGAAACCCGGAAACCAGAAGTCCCGCCTCCAGCATGTCTCCATTGATAAAATCCAGCCCAATATTTCAGGTCTATTTGTGATGTAGCTATAGTTGCTGGAATGGGTGTAGACTCGTTCCATGTTATATAGCAACAAGTAGTTATGTTACTCCGTTCAATGCAAATAAGTGAGATCCGACCTTGTGTCACAGATGCTCTGGTAGAACAGAAGGACTACCAGAGGAGCCTTGGTGTCTGTCTGGGAGACTGCTCTTTTTACTGTATCTACCAATGATATCATTCCAAAGGCTCGAATAGCAGGAGAGTCGTGCACATTTGAACTCTCATACTACATATATTTCTTTCGACATCACTTTGAGCTGTTGGAGGATAGGAACCCTTAGAAACACCCTTGTACATCTAAAACATTACCCTGGACCATATCAAATTTTGTTTTGCAATTGCGGATTGGAAGTGTGCCGCCTGCCATATTGGTAAAAGCTCCTCCATAGGTGTCCAGGGCACATACCTGAAACAGGTGTTCTGCCCAGAGGGGGGGTCTAATACCTGGTTACAGGCTCCTTTACAAAATTTGTTTACACCAAGCCTGCTGCGGTCGGTATTCTCAGGCGCTTGGCAGTCAAACCAACGGTCCTTATAGGTAAGTTATCATTTCTTTACTCACCGTATTGTGGAACCAGGAGGAGTGCTCTTGCTCCTCCCAGCTCCACATTTAAACTGCGAGATGCTGCTGGACACTGCTCACTCCCGCCCAATTGACTCGCTTCCCCCTCCCCAGCCCCCAGACTCTCCTTACGAACTGGGCCAGTGTCTGAGCCGGCTGATCTTGGTGCCTCCCGGGGCCAGCGAGCTGCCTCTGAGGTCGCGACTGTCGCCTGCAGCTCGCGGGTATTCAACAAATGAATCTGGAAGGACATTTGTCTGTCGTCCTGCCGCCGGCCTCTTTGGGAGCGGGCAGCGTGTGCTGCCCCCGGATTTCACGCCTATCTGGGCCACGATCCAATTTCTAGGCCTACATTCCCTGTATTTTCTTGAATATGACTCATTATCGTATCTTCTTCAATCTGCTCAACCTACACTGTTTACCATTTTAGCTTCAATCCAACTGGAAACTATTCAATTAGCAGCTTTCAGTATGAACTGCATTTGTGAAAGCCATACAAACATTTTCAATAATAAAGTTAAATAAAGGTACAAATTCCCTGTGGAACCCATGGCAACAATGAGATTTATAATTACTCTAAATACATTGAAAATCAAACCCACACGTATTTACAATACATGTAGAATGTGAAGTAATCGCTTTGACTGATCAGAGCTTTTGTTTATTCCTGATATAAATTTGGACGGTTGCAGTGATCTTGTATTTTAGGGGTGTCCAAAGCAAATACGGTTGTGAAAAGAGAGGCCTCAAATCTCTACCTAGCAGAATATTTAAAGTGGCAGAGCACTA
This sequence comes from Squalus acanthias, assembly GCA_030390025.1. NCBI lineage: Eukaryota > Metazoa > Chordata > Chondrichthyes > Squaliformes > Squalidae > Squalus > Squalus acanthias. The sequence continues at coordinate 39,114,029 of CM059425.1, forward strand.
GGTCAAAATACCAAATTCAAAATAGTGAATTCTGAGCCATAGGATACACATGTGCCGCATGTAATCTATCCCCAGACTGTGCAAATTAAGAGGTTTTAACTGTTCACTTCTATTAGAAAAAGCAATTTGTTACGAGCCTGTGCTGTATATCCTGGTGGGTTCTGCTCTTACCCTTAAAATAGAAGCAATAGCCAAAGACAATTTATGTGTCGACTCATTCATTCCCAGGCTGACCTGAAAGAGTGCTGTTTTATATTTCTATGAAGTATGGTGTGATACCAACAGCAGCAGCAAGTGAAGGGCTGTTTTATTCCTATCTAGAATGGTGTAGGTCTGATTTGTCTCGCAGTTTCAATTCGATTGTCACTTTTTTTTGCCTACTTGTTTTCACCCTTTCTCTCTCACTGGGGGTAATTTTTACTGTGCAATAGTGTAAAACAGGTGATTGTGAATCAGCAGCAATGGAAATAAAAATTAGGAGAGATGTAAAACAGGCTGTCGATTCTTCATCACCCATTTTACAAAGTCAAAATTACCCCCATTGTCTTTGCTTAGATTTTGATTTTCTTGCTTTCTCCATAATAGCCTCTCATTACATTTTTCCTATTCTGGACCCTACTTTCGGTCCTTGCCATTTATTACAATTTGCCATCTCACAGGTATTTTCTCCTCCTTTTCTGCTTCTTTCCACTATTTCTACTGTCTAACTCCCTGTTTCCTGGCTTTTCTCCTTCTCTTCACTGTTTGTTTGTCTTGCAATAGCACAAGACAACTCATTCCCCAGTCAGGTATTGTTGTGTTAACCTCAGGATCGAGTTCTGACCTTGCCGAGGGTTAACACAATAAGGTCATGCATTCACGTGGGTTTATAACAATTAGTTGGATTGGGTGAGGGGCAAACCAGTCATGCTGCTGAACTGGACTATTTTGCGCTTAGACTGGGAATTGTTTTGGCACAGCTGCTCTATTTGCATATCCGCCATAACGTTCAAGGAAATTAATTGCTTACTGGGACATTTATGCTACAACCGTGTTAATGAGATATGCCCAAATTTCTCACTTATGTCATGATTAGAACTGAGCTCCAGCTGGGCAGCAATTTTAGTTGAGCTTTATGAGAAATATGTGGAGATTGTGGTTTTTCAGCAACAAACATCTTTTTTGTAGCTTTGGTTGCGTTGTGTTAATAGAGCAGAAAAGAATAAACTAGCTAATTTAAAAAATAAAACAATAGGCATAGGTTTTAAAATGCTAAAGGATCTGTATCCAAAATGTCAACTTAGCTTTGCTATTTTGAGACACTGCCAGATCTTCACTGTATTTCCAGCTTTGTCTGGTTTTATTTGATATTTTTGTAAACCCCAAGAAATGTATATTTATGAGTGTGAGAGTGAGCAGGACGAATCGTGCTCTTCCCTCCAGCAATCTGCTGTCAGAATAAAAATCCGCTAAATGGGGATTTAGAAAATACCTCAAAGAAAATTTGCTTTGATAGTTGGTCATTTAACTGGTTAAAATATTTGGCACAGTAATTTTGGAAATACTTTTTGGAAACAATTTCTTATTTCAATCTGAAAATATTAGCACTAAGAAGGTATTACTCAGTCTTCCCCAAGGATTCCTTATGTGAGCTAAGGGCTCTTTAAAACAGAAATGTGTGTAAAGCGCTATCAATCTGATCCAGACTTACTTATTAAATTAATTTACTATTTTTGTTGTTCTTATACAGTTATAAGATAGAGAGAGTTCATTTTCTTTACAAAAGCAGAAAATTGTTCCAAATTATAGATGCAGAATTCCAGGAATTAAACTGGACAGCTAGAAAACAAATTATACTACACGTTGTAAACCTTTTGAAAACCATTATTGTCGGCTTACTCGTGGTTTAGTGAGTTTATCCAGTGAGTAATTGAGCAGGAAGGCCTCATGTTTGACTCTAAATCTATACTGACTTCGATGATCTCTGCTCACGGCCACCGATTTTACATCTGAAAAGCGTGGGGTCAGCAGTTGGAAATCGAGGGTGGGGGGGGGGGTAACGGGGCCCTCAGCCAACCCTTTGACACCCACGGCCCCCCGATACAATATACAGGTGGTCCTGTAAATGTGTGAGCAGCCCACTCGCCTGAAACAGATGTCAGGTTGCTTAAATATGCAAATATGGGTCCTACGTTGAGCCAAAAAATAAAATAAAGAAGAAAGATGGGGAGGCATATCAGCATTTATGACAAAGATCCTCACCCAGATATCTCAAATTTCCTATGACAAGTAAGGTTAATTAGACATGATTTGCTGCTGTAATACTAGGAATCAAAGGCTAGGGTTATAAGGAGACCATTGTGTAATTCTCAAGTTTTAAAACATCTCTTCAAAACCATAAATTACAAACTGTGATTAACTGTAATCATGCAGCATGGGTGAGTGAAATTCATTTTTATTCTTGCAGTTACTGAGCTTTTCAAGCTGTTTATTTTTCAGCAACATCAAACATGACTGGAATCCAAATAGCTGCCTGTTCCTAGCTGGAATCACATATAGCCAGAAGTTACTAGGGCCAATGTTTACTCGCTCTGCCACAGTAGTGGCCCAAAACTGGTATCGGGTCATTCACCGCCCTGCTTACAGTGGACTTCCTCTGGGGTAGGGTCCTTAGATGGGCAGCCGAAGAGCTGGAGACCGTGTTCATTCTATCTCCCGCACTTCTGCCCTCACCCCTGCCCCTCCCTCCCGGAACCACGATAGAGTTCCCCTTGTCCTCACCTTTCACCCCACCAGCCTCCACATTCAACGGATCATCCTCCGCCATTTCCGCCACCTCCAGCGTGATCCCACCACCAAACGCATCTTCCCCTCACCTCCCCTTTCAGCATTCCGCAGGGACCGCTCCCTCCGCGACAACCTAGTCCACTCCTCTACCACCCGCAGCACCCATTCCCCTTCGCCCGGCACCTTCCCGTGCAAGCACAGGAGATGCAACACATACCCTTATACCTCCCCCCTTCCCACTGTCCAGGGCCCCAAACACCCCTTCCAGGTGAAACAGCGATTTACTTGTACTTCCTGCAATTTAGTATACTGTATTCGCTGCTCACGATGTGGTCTCCTCTACATTGGGGAGACCAAACGCAGATTGGGTGACCGCTTTGCGGAACACCTCCGTTCAGTCCGTAAGGGGGACCCCGAGCTCCCGGTGGCCTGTCACTTTAATTCACCGCTCCATTCCCACTCAGACCTCACCGTCCTCGGCCTCTTACACTGTTCCACGAAAGCTCAGCATAAGCTCGAGGAACAGCACCTCATCTTTCGATTAGGCGCTCTACAGCCCTCTGGACTCAACATAGAGTTCAACAATTTCAGATCATAACCCTGGCCCCTATCACATATATATATATTATTTTATTTTTTTTATCTACACTTTTGTTCGGCCTTTTTTCTTCCCTCCCACATGGCAGCTGTCTTTCATTCGGCCAGCGCAATTCACACTTCATTTGGAGACATCCTTTGTTCCTCAACCTGTCCCTTTTCCACCTCCTCTTGCCTTGAATATCTCTTAATGCCTCTCAATGTCTCTTAATCTCTCCTGCTTTCTATCCTATCACTGACCTTCCCTTTTGTTCTTTCATCCCCTCCCCCTTTTCCCAGCCCTAACTTGCTTTAAAATCTATTTCATTTCCTGCTTTTTTCTCAGTTCTGACGAAAGGTCTTCGACCTGAAACGTTAACTCTGTTTCTCTCTCCACGGATGCTGCCTGGCCTGCTGAGTTTTTCCAGCGTTTTCTGTTGTTATTAGCCGGAGAGCTTGCCTGGTTCAGGCGGGAGGCCACTTTTAATATGCAAATCAGGATCCTATGACGTACATAGGACCCCGATTGCAATTTTGAAGTACAAATGAGCGGACCATGCGTAGTCTATTTGTACCAGGTATTGAGTGACCGAACCAGTACTCCTTACAGGGACCACTGGCAGCTGCTCAGAAAATATTTTGGTGGGGCCAGGGAGGAGCAGGAATGCCCCTCCTGCTCTCTCAAAAAAAAAACTCCGGCCCGTTGCCAGCCCGTGCAAGAGTGAGCACATCCACCCCCTCCTCCCCACCCCCGTTCCCCCCCAAACAGGCTTTGACTGTCAGCCAGCTCAGCATGGGGACTGGTCGATTCCCCACCTCCCCACAACCGACGAACTGCAAGGGGGTGCTCATTTCATGCCCACAGCTTGCCGGCGGCACGTAATTGATCCCCGGGCCTCAAAGGGGCGCAGTCATTACAGTGGTGGAAGTGAAGCAGAGGATAAGCATTTGAGGCTACATACAGACGGTCATATTCGTCTGAAATGTAACTTTTGCCTCAGTATTAGTATACAAAATAAAGCATTTCCAGGAAATCAATCCAGTTTATCTCAAAAAAAAAAGGACCATCAAAAGAAATAATCCATCATTGTGAAACGCTCAATTAATAGTCTGGTTTGCACATAAATTAAGAGAATTTTTCCAAAAGAATATGCTATCTAAAAAGAATTAAAGTGAAGCTACGATAGAACTGAAGTCAGGAAAAATACTACAAAGGCCAAAGGCCATGAAGCAAAAGATTTGTGACCAAATTAATTCATTAAAACATTGTTCAGTGTAAAGGGAAAAGATGACAGCAATTCCTCATAAAAATGTTACCTATTTTAAGATAATTGGCAAAAGAACCAGGGTGGGGTGATGAGGAGAATTTTTTTAACGCAGCGTGTTGTTATGATGTGGAATGTATTGCCTGAAAGGTTGGTGGATGTAGATTCAATTATAACTTTCAAAAAGGATTTGGATATATACTTGAAAAGGAAAAATTTGCAGGGTTTTGGGGAAAGAGCAGGGGAGTGCGACTAATTGGATAGCTCTTTCAAAGAGCTGGCACAGGAAGATGGGCCGAAAGGCCTCCTTTTCTGCTGTAGATTCTATAATTCCATCATTCATAGAATCATAGAATCATAGAAGATAGGAGCAGGAGTAGGCCATTCGGCCCCTCGAGAGACAAGCAGGCTGAGCAAGCACTGGTTTGCAATGTATTGCAGGCTTCCCCATGGTGCAGGGTGCCATTGACTGCACGCACATTGCCTTGCATTAGCCTCATGTAGACTTGCCCAGTATCATGCAGGTGAATGACCGTTATCCTGGCACCAGTCACGATTCCTTCCTTCTGTGGCACTCCTCTGTGCCATCTGTATTTGAACCACCATGGCAAGTCAAAGGCTGGCTACTGGGCAGCAAGAGTTATCCACTCATGGCATGGCTCATGACTCTGGCCCAGAACCCATGTACATGAGCACAGCAGACCTAAAATGAGAGCCATGTTGCCACAAGGAACATTATAGAGCACATCATCGGCATCCTCAAGCAAATCTTGCGCTGCCTGGACTGCTCTGGAGGAGCCCTGCAGGACTCAGCTGAGCGGGTATTAAGATTGGGAGCTGCATGCTGCACAACTTCGCCATTATGACAGAACAGCCCTTGCCAGCACATAACAGGCGAGAAGCTAAGGAGCAGGAGCACAAGGAAGAGAGGGAGGAAGTGGAGGAGGTGGAGGAGGAAGTGCAACAGGAAGTGGAGCAACAGGAAGAGGAAGGGCGTCTACAACGTAGACAGCCCCTTTCTGCCCGGGCGCTATGTGATCAAATTATTCATGAGCAATACCAGTAACATAGAAACGTAGAAACATAGAAGATAGGAGCAGGAGTAGGCCATTCGGCCCCTCGAGCCTGTTCCACCATTTAATGAGATCATGGCTGATCATCCAAATTCAGAACCCTGTCCCTGCTTTCTCCCCATATCCCTTGATCCCTTTAGCCTTAAGAAATATATCCAACTCCTTCTTGAATATATTTAATGAATTGGCCTCTACTGCCTTCTGTGGCAGAGAATTCCACAGGTTCACCACTCTCTGGGTGAAGAAATTCCTCCTCATTTCTGTCCTAAATGGCTTACCCCTTATCCTTAGACTGTGACCCCTGGTTCTGGACTCCCCGACCATCGGGAACATCCTTCCTGCATCTAGTTTGTCCTGTCCTGTCAGAATTTTATAAGTTTCAATTAGATCCCCTCTCATTCTTCTAAACTCCAGAGAGTATAAGCCCAATCGACCCAATCTCTCTTCATACGTCATTCCTGCCATCCCAGGTATCAGCCTTGTGAATCTTCGCTGAACTCCTTCCATGGCAAGAACATCCTTCCTCAGATAAGGCGACCAAAACTGCACACAGTACTCAAGATGTGGTCTCACCAAGGCCCTGTACAACTGCAGCAAGACATCCTTGTTCCTGTACTCAAACCCTCTCGCTATGAAGGCCAACATACCATTTGCCTTCTTAACCGTCTGCTGCACCTGCATGCTTACCTTCAGCGACTGGTGCACAAGGACACCCAGCTCTCGTTGCACTTCCCCTTTTCCCAATCTATTGCCATTCAGATAATAATCTGCCTTTCTGTTTTTGACACCAAAGTGGATAACCTCGCATTTATCCAAGTTATATTGCATCTGCCACGCTTCTGCCCAATCACCCAACCTGTCCAAATCATCCTGGAGTTTCTCGGCATCCTCCTCGCAGCACACACGCCCACCCAGTTTTGTGTCGTCTGCAAACTTGGAGATATTACATCTAGTTCCCTTGTCTAGATCATTAATATATATTGTGAATAGCTGGGGTCCTAGGACCGATCCCTGCGGTACCCCACTGCCTGCCACTCGGAAAAAGACCCGTTTATTCCAACTCTTTGCTTTCTGTCCACCAACCAGTTCTCTATCCAAGTCAATACCTTGCCCCCAATCCCATGTGCCTTAACTTTATACGCTAATCTCTTATGCGGGACCTTATCAAAAGCCTTTTGGAAGTCCAAATACACCACATCCACTGGTTCTCCCTTATCTATTTTACCAGTTAAATCCTCAAAAAATTCCAGTAGATTAGTCAAGCATGATTTACCTTTTGTAAATCCATGTTGACTTTGTCCGATCCTGTCACTGTTTTCCAAGTGCTCAGCTATTACATCTTTTATAATGGACTCTAGCATTTTCCCCACTATCGATGTCAGGCTTACCGGTCTGTAATTCCCCGTTTTCTCTCTACCACCCTTTTTGAATAGTGGGGTAACAGTAGCTACCCTCCAATCCATGGGTACTGTTCCAGATTCCATCGAATGTTGGAAGATGATCAGCAATGCATCTACTATTTCTAGGGCCACTTCCTTAAGTACCCTAGGATGTAGATTCAGGCCTTGGGGATTTATCGGCCTTCAAACCCTTCAATTTTCCTAACACCATTTCCCTACAAATACAGATTTCTTTCAGTTTCTCCCTTTCATCAGACCCTATGTTCCCCAACATCTCTGGGAGGTTATTTGTATCCTCCTTTGTGAAGACAGAACCAAAATATGTATTTAATTGGTCTGCCATTTCTTTGTTCCCCATTATAAGTTCCCCTGATTCTGACTGCAAGGGACCTATGCTTGATTTCACTAATCTTTTTCTCTTCACATATCTATAAAAGCTTTTACAGTCAGTTTTTATGTTCCCTACAAGCTTACTCTCGTATTCTATTTTCCCCTTCTTAATTAATCCCTTTGTCCTCCTTTGTTGAATCTTAAACTGCTCCCAATCCTCAGGGTTACTGCTTTTTCTGGCCAATTTATATGCCCTCTCCTTGGATCTTATGCTATCCCTAATTTCCCTTGTTAGCCACGGTTGAGTCACCCTTTTTGTTTTATTCTTATGCCAAACTGGGATGAACAAATTCTGTAGTTCGTCCATGCAGTCTTTGAATGTTTGCCATTGCCTATCCACCGTCAACCCTTTGAGTGACATTCCCCAATCAATCCTACCCAACTGGCACCTCATACCATCGTAGTTTCCTTTATTTAAATTCAGGACCCTAGTCTCTGAGTCAGCTACTTCACTCTCCATCCTAATGAAGAATTCTATCATATTATGATCGCTCCGACCCAAGGGGCCTCGCACAACAAGATTGCTAATTAATCCTTTCTCATTGCATAATACCCAGTCTAAGATGGCCTGATCTCTGGTTGGTTCCTCGACATATTGGTCCAGGAAACCATCCCGTAAACACTCCAGGAATTCCTCCTCCATAGTATTGTTACTAATTTGGTTAGCCCAATCTATATGTAGATTAAAGTCACCCATGATGACTGCTGTGCCCTTATTGCACGCTTCTCTAATTTCCCTTTTAATGCCATCCCCAACCTTCGCATTACTGTTTGGAGGTCTATATATCACTCCCACTAACGTTTTCTGCCCCTTGTTATTTCTCAGTTCAACCCATACAGATTCCACATCATCAGAGCTAATATCCTTCCTTTCAATTGTGTTAATCCCCTCTTTAACCAGCAATGCTACCCCAGCTCCCTTTCCTTTTTGCCTATCTTTCCTGAATATTGAGTACCCCTGGATGTTGAGTTCCCAGCCTTGGCCACCCTGGAGCCATGTTTCGGTAATCCCAATCAAATCATATTTGTTTACCTCTATTTGCGCAGCTAATTCATCCACCTTGTTCCGAATGCTCCTTGTATTAAGACACAAAGCCTTCAGGCTTGTTTTTTTAACGCTCTTAGACCTATTAGAATTAGTATTCACTGTGGCCATGTTTGATTTAAACCGTTGTTTTCTCTGACTGTCACTTTTGTTTTTCTCCTTCCTATCTTTTGCTTTTATCCTTGTTTCCCTTTCCTCTGTCTCCCTGCTCAGGTTCCCAACCCCCTGCCATTTTAGTTTAAACCCTCCCCCAGAGCACTAGCAAATACTCCCCCGAGGACATCGGTCCCGGCTCTGCCGAGGTGTAGACTGTCCGGTTTGTACTGGTCCCACCTCCCCCAGAACCGGTTCCAATGCCCCAGGAATTTGAATCCCTCCCCCTTGCACCATTCCTCTAGCCACGTATTCATTTGAAATATCCTTCTATTTCTACTCTGACTAGTATGTGGCACTGGTAGCAATCCTGAGATTACTACCTTTGAGGTCCTATTTTTTAATTTACCTCCTAACTCCCTATATTCTGCTTTTAGGACCTCACCCCGTTTTTTACCTATATCGTTGGTACCTATATGCACCATGACAACTGGCTGTTCACCCTCCCCTTCCAAAATGCTCTGTAGCCGCTCTGAGACATCCTTGACCCTTGCGCCAGGGAGGCAACATACCATCCTGGAGTCTCGTTTGTGGCTGCAGAAACGCCTATCTATTCCCCTTACAATAGAATCCCGTATCACTATAGTTCTCCCATTCTTTTTCCTCCCATCCTGTGCAGCAGAACCACCTACGGTGCTAGGAAGTTGGCTGCTGCTGTCTTCCCCTGATAAGCCATCTCCGTCAACAATATCCAAAGCGGTATATCTGTTTGAGAGGGGGATGGCCACAGGGGACCCCTGCGCTACCTGCCTGCGCCTATTACTCTGCCTGGTGGTCACCCATTCCCTTCCTGCCTGTACACCCTTTACCTGCAGTGTGACCAACTCCCTAAATGTGCTATCCACGATGTCCTCAGCATCGCGAATGCTCCAGTATGCATCCATCCACAGCTCCAGCGCCGCAATGTGGTCTGTCAGTAGCTGCAGCTGGATACACCTCCCTCACACATGGTTGTCAGGGACACAGGAAGTGTCCCTGATTTCCCACATAGTGCAGGAAGAGCATGTCACAGCACCAAGCTGTCCTGCCATGAGTTACCCTTTAATTAATTAATTAATTTAATTAAAATTAAAATTAAATGGATCCCACCAATTACACTGGAATTAAGTGATATACTCAAGGGCACTTGCTTAACAGTAGTCCCCGCTACACAAAGAGACCGTAGAAACCACAAAATTTAAGTTTAGAAAAATTGAGAAAGAAAACACTCACCAACCAATCACTTACCTGCTTTTTGGTGATGTCACACTACGAATACTTTTTGCTTCCCTCTCCCGGAACCTGGATTTGTAACCCGCCTCGGGGCTCACCTTAAGTACCGCCACTCGCCGCCTCTGTCCCCTCGCAGGTCCGCCACCTCGCCGCTCTAGGCCTCGCTGCCGCCTCGGGGCTCACCTTAAGTACCGCCGCTCACCGCCTCTGTTCCCTTGCAGGTCCGCCGCCTCTATCGCCTCGCCGCTCTTCGATTATCAGACTCTGCTGCCAGATTTGGACATGCTTTACTGTCTTTTGTTGTCATACAGAAATAGCATAGCAATGTTTATGAAGTCATTAAAATCCTTAAATATAATGTCCTGTGTCCACGATTGTTTGCTGTAATCGTAATACATTTTTAAAAAGGTCATTACCAAATACTTAACACTATCTAATATAAATAAACAAACAAGATAACTTTCACTTGTCCGGAGATACCTTGATTTAAGCAACATTTTCCTGGCCTAATGTAGATCAACCAGTTCAGATCTCCACTCACGTCCCAAGCCACTCTGGTGATGTATATCATACTGCATGCATCCTAGATTTTAATGACAGCCAGCTCTTTGCACTGGCCTAGAGGCCAGTCTGGAGGTACATGAACCTAGAATAAAAAATAATTACCGGATGAACATGGAGTTGTACACAGCACTTCAACACATCACTATTATAGATATCACTCATCAGCACTGCCCAAGGGTTATAGCGCTTGTTTAGTCAGAACAAAAATGCAAAGTTGCACCAGCACAATCCCATTTTTTTCTGTCATGCAAATACCTATCACTATAGACGTTAATTACAAAATTTATCCGCAATACTTGCAAATATATCTGGGTATTAAGATGACAAAATAATCCTAAATAGCACACTCATTCTAAGCAAATATTTCATCTGCAGGTTTCTTTGTTTCCTTATTTATAACCATCCTCTTACATAGTCACTCAGTTCTATCTATCTTCAGTCAGGAGAACTACACAGCAGAAATGATCACCAAACCAGGCAAAATATGACTACAGCAATGAAAAAACAAAATCTGACCCCTTATTTACCCCTATATTTTTCATAATTTCACTCCTTAACATGATCTGGCCTCCACGTCTTCCTCAACTGGGAGGGAAACTAGTCAGACTCTGGACTTGGTGCCAGTGCATGTCGGCTCACAGGGCGGGAATTGTTGAGAGTTCTGGAGGAGAGGGTGCCCAGCGGTTCAATCAGTTCAGTAACTGGACACTAACCAATAGATTGTGAGTTCAGCTTCTCGGGCTGTTTGCTGGCACTGGGTGGGTTACTTCAGTTACTCAGACCAGTTAAAATGTTGTAAGTTTCATTTTGGAGAGGAAGCAACTGGTACCATTCAGGCCACTCTGCCTAATTTATACGTTGGCGGATGTTGATAACAGCCATGGAGAACCATCATTCCTTCCTGATTGAAGGCAAATGCATGATGAGTTGATGTCAAAATAAATCTAAACAAGATAATAGTTACATCAATTACTGCAGTCAGATGCTCTGAACTGAACATCTTATTCCACTTTGTACCAGTTATTTAGATGTCGCACTAAATTGCAGTTTAATAAAGTCAGGAAGGAATAAAGACTGTTGCCTGTAACATGCACTAGCCTGAAAGACTGGAAATAAAGGCCAGAATTTTCCCTACCGAGTCGGGTCGGGTGCGTGCGGGCTGCGTAGCGGGTTGGTACCGCAATGTATTGATCAGCCCGCTGTTCAGAGCGACTTTAGCGTAATGGCCCCATTAAGAAAGAGCTTCAATGATCTAATGAGATCAGGAAAGGTGAGTGCAAAGCCACACTCACCTTCATCCTGCTGTGCCTGTCACCACATCCCCAACACGCTGCCTTCCCAAGCCTACTCCTGCACATCATTACTCACACCAACATACCTTGCATGTAACCCATTCCTCTCTATCTATGTACATACTCACATCCCCATCTGACTAACCACCCCTCACACTCGCCCTCATCCTAATGTAATCATACCAAGTAACACCACAGAAAGAGGCCATTTGGCATTGGCACCACACTCCATCATAGTCACCCTCTACAGATGTAACCCATCCATTCCTTACACTCATGCCATCACTCTCACTCTAACTTCTATTCTTTCCCTCCTTACAGGAGAAGAGAGTGCACAACAACAGGGAGAGGGAGAGAACCGGAGGTGGCCCTCCATCCTTCAGTACTTTAACTGCAGCAGTGGAGGTGGACCTGGAGGTCTCAAGAGTTGCAGAGCTGCTGGCGGTGGGAGATGGAGAAAGGGAGACCTCTCAGCAACCTGGTGACAGAATTACATTTCATACAGCCACATGGTATACAGCAGCCAGTGAATGTTCATCATGTGCATAATGGTACCATTACCCATCCTTAATATAACATTTCTAAATCATCTCTTTACTCTCCCACAGGTCCATCAAGAGCCCCCAACCCTGCCCCCCCCCCCTCACCCCCACTGTCCAGCCTAGGAGGAAGATGACTCCCCAGAGGAGCCTCCAGCCTCTGAGGGTGCACCGTCAACAGACGCAAGCGCACCCAGCACCAGCGCAGATACGCACACCTCGGTGGGTCCTGTGCGACATAGAGTAGTGTTGTCACCTGGTGTCTCACACTTCACAAGTGAGCAAGAGCAGATGGTGGAGACAAGGACAGCAGTGGAGACTCCTTGCCGGAGGGTGCAGGACACTCCAAGCTCTGCTCAGCTGCATGCAGACACTGAGCCTCGGGGGCCATCGAGAAAGAGGGCGATCCTGGAGGGTCAGCAAGAAATACAGGAGGCTCTGACAGGTTTTGTAGCCACGATGTCTGCAAATGTGCAGAGAATGGAGGAGTCCATCTCCAACATGAGCAGCACCATCTCGCAGATGATGGCGATGATGTGCTCTTCCATGGAAAGGATGGCCACCTGCATGGAGCAGCTAATGCGCCAGTCACATGAGCACATGCTAGTTGTGGACAACAAATGGCAGAGGCTCATAGACCTCCTGTCTAGGAGGGATCTAAACGTAGACTTGGGGCCTCATGGCCCCACTGCTGTGCAGCAAGGTGCTTTCCAGCTCCTTGTTCACAGGGAAGTGCAGGTGGCCATGAGAGGGATGCTGATGAGAGGGGACATAGAAGTGGGGTTCTTCTCAAAATACTCCCACTTCTCCCCCGTTGCCCCCAGCTCAGTCAGAGCCCCAGATGCTTCTTTGGAACACGATGGCCGAGTTTGCCCCTGCACAGTTGCAGGAGGAGCAGACTTTGGCGGGGCCCTCACAGGCTCCAAAACCCAGAGGATGTCCGCCAAAAGTGTCAAAGCATTCGCAGCAGGGAAGTGAGCAGCCTGCCTCTACCTCTGCTGAAGCCACAGGGGTTGCACCTCGTAGAAGCACGCAAAAAAAATGACATAGAAGTAGATGCACAAGGGTAAGCACATGGGTGTATAAAGAAGTATTATTGATAAGGGTCCATTCCTGTTATGACACATATAAAAGTATTTATTTTCACCACTTTCCAGTCATGCCCATTTTTGTATGCTACTTTGGAAGTGGCTTTGTGATTTGGAGTGAATAGTGAGACATAACATTACCTCCAGCAATGGTGGTCAGTGTGAAAGGAATGGCTTTGACATTGTAGGGATGCTTTATGGTGTTGTTGAGGGGGTGAACTTGGCACAGCATGTGGCAGCCTTATGGGTGCATTACAGGAAGTTAAGTAAATCTGGCCATGGTGAGGCCATCCCTGGCTTCCCGGGCAGCAATGTGCTCGGGTGCTGGTGGGATCTGGACCCGCAGGTTCCTCCTGCTCCGCTTTCTCGTCTTCCAGCTGATGCTCCTCCTCCTCCTCCTCTGAAGAGGCTGGGCGCTTAGTGCCTTGCTCCTCATGCAGCTCTAATCCTCGTCATTGCACTATGTTGTGCAGGGCGCAGCAGACAACAACAATTCTGGAGACCCTGGCTGGTGTTTTCTGAAGGGCTCCTCCAGATCTGTCAAGGCATCTGAAGCGCATCTTCAGCCTGCCTATTGTTTGCTCTATGACACATCTGGTGGACATGTGGCTTTCATTATAGCACTCCTGAGCCTCATTGTTTGGCCTCCTCAAGGGTGTCATGAGCCACATCTTCAGTGGATAGCCCTTGTCTCCAAGCAGCCAGCTGGTAAGTGTGTTTGGCAGTGCGAAGAGCTGAGGGAGGGTGGACAGGCGCAGGACGGAAGAGTCATGATGGCTGCCAGGGAATTTGGCGCACACATGCATGATGATCTTCCTATGGTTGCAGACGAGCTGCACATTGAGGGAGTGGAAGCCCTTGCGGTTCACAAACACTCCTGGGTGATGTGGGGGGTGCCCTGATGGCCACATGTGTGCAGTCAATGATGTCCTGCACCCATGGGAAGCCAGCCAGAGCAGCAAAGCTGCATGCACGCTCAGTAACACTGACTTCATCAGTGACAAGTAATTTGGTGTCATGTGGGAGTATTTATTTGGATTTTCATGCTCTGCATTAATGACCTCGCTCAATGGCCACTGAGCTTCCGCCTCAGGTTGACAGACGTGGTTAGCGAGCTGCGTGATTCCCGTGGTCATCCAATGAAAATCACCTGGTTAAAGTCCCTGTTAAGGGTCTTACAACAATAATTTAGTGAGCTTAATTAGGTCGCTCGCCTCTGCCGTTCAGGTCCGTGGCGCGCTGGCAAACGCGCTCGAGTTAAAGGCGCGAGGAGGCGGGATGACAGCAGGTTCCCAACGCGCTCACATTTTCTGCAACTTTTACTGCTGACCCACCTCCAAACCCACACACACGGCAGCAGGAAAATTCCGGCCAAAGTAGCTGAAACTCGAAACAGCACAATATCAGTGGCATCACGGTAAATAAAACAAACAGATTCTGGGGAGAGCAGGAACGGGCAAGCTTCACCCATTTGTCTTTGAAAGTTGCAATCAGGGTCCTACATCATATATATAGGACCCCAATTTTCAGATTTTCTCTCTGCTCAGGTATTGTCCCCCTCTCCCTCAAAACTGCCAGCATCACCCCGTCCTCAAAAAAACAACCTTTGACCCCTCCGTCAATGCAAACTACCGCCAAATCTCCAACCTCCATTTCCTCTCAGGTCCTTGAACGTGTTGTCGCCTCCAAATCCATGCTCATCTTTCCCGCAATTCCATGTTTGAATCCCTCCAATCAGGTTTCCGCCCTTGCCACAGTACCAAAACAGCTCTCATCAAAGTCACAAATGACATCCTTTGTGACTGTGACAAAGGTAAACTATCCCTCCTTGTCCTTCTTGACTTGTCTGCAGCCTTTGACACGGTTGACCACTCCAGCCTTCTCCAACACCTCTCCACCGTCGTCCAGCTGGGTGGGACTGCACTCGCCTGGTTCCATTCTTATCTATCTAATCGTAGCCAGAGAATCACCTGCAACGGCTTCTCTTCCCGCTCCCACATCGTTACCTCTGGAGTCTCCCAAGGATCTATCCTTGGCCCCCTCCTATTTCTCATCTACATGTTGCCCCTTGACGACATCATCCGAAAACACAGCATCAGTTTCCACATGTACGCTGACGACACCCAGCTCTACCTCACTACCACTTCTCTCAACCCCTCCACGGTCTCTAAATTGTCAGACTGCTTGTCCGACATCCAATTCTGGATGAGCAGAAATTTTCTCCAATTAAATATTGGGAAGACCTGCCACAAATTCCATTCCCTAGCCACTGACTCCATCCCTCTCCCGAACATCTGTCTGGGGCTGAACCACACTTCACAACGTTGGTGTCATATTTGACCCTGAAATGAGCTTCTGACCACATATCCGCAGCATAACTAAGACCGCCTATTTCCACCTCCATAACATCGTCCGTCTCCGCCCTTGCCACAACGTATCTGCTGCTGAAACCCTCATCCATGCGTTTGTTACCTCTAGACATGACTATCCCAATGCACTCCTGGCTGGCCTCCCACATTCTACCCTACGTAAACTTCAGGTGATCCAAAACTCAGCTGCCCATGTCCTAACTCGCACCAAGTCCCGTTCACCCATCACCCCTGTGCTCGCTGACCTACATTGGCTCCCGGTTAAGCAACGCCTCGATTTCAAAATTCTCATCCTTGTTTTCAAAGCCCTCCATGGCCTCGTCCCTCCCTATCTCTGTAAAATCCTTCAGCCCCACAACCCCCCAAGATATCTGCGCTCCTCCAAATCTGTCCTCTTGAGCATCCCTGAATTTAATTGCTTAACAATTGGTGGCCATGCCTTCTGTTGCCTAGGCCCTAAGCTCTGGAATTCCCTGCCTAAACCTTTCCGCCTCTACCTCTCTTTCCTCCTTTTAAGACGCTCCTTAAAACCTACCTCTTTGACCAAGCTTTTGGTCACCTGTCCTAATTTCTCCTTATGTGGCTCGGTGTCAAATTTTTTGTCTTTTAGTACTCCTGTGAGGCGCCTTGGGACGTTTTACTATGTTAAAGGTGCTATTTCAATACAAGTTGTTGTTGTTATTATTTAAACAGCCTCTCCCCTTTTTTGGGGCAAGAGTGCTGGGCGCCCATTTAAAGGCCTGCTGGAAAATTGATTCAGACGGGTAAACGAGTGCACAAGGTCCACACCTTGTGTATTGTGTGCAGTTTTGGTCACCTTATCTGAGGAAGGATGTTCTTGCCATGGAAGGAGTTCAGCGAAGATTCACAAGGCTGATACCTGGGATGGCAGGAATGACATATGAGGAGAGATTGGGTCGATTGGGCTTATACTCGCTGGAGTATAGAAGAATGAGAGGGGATCTCATCGAAACATATTAAACTCTGACAGGTCTGGACAAACTAGATGCAGGAAGAATGTTCCCGATGGTCGGAGAGTCCAGAACCAGGGGTCATAATCTAAGGATAAGGGGTAAGCCATTTAGGACAGAAATGAGGAAGAATTTCTTCACCCAGAGAGTGGTGAACCTGTGGAATTCTCTACCACAGAAGGTAGTTGAGGCCAAGTCATTAAATATATTCAAGAATGAGTTAGATATATTTCTTAAAGCTAAAGGTATCAAGGGATATGGGGAGAAGGCAGGTACAGGGTACTGAGTTTGGATGATCAGCCATGATCTCATCGAATGGCGGAGCAGGCTCGAGGGGCCGAATGGCCTACTCCTGCTCCTATCTTCTATGTTTCTATGTTTCTATGTCCTCGCCAGATTTTCAACTGCTGGTCGTTCGTTTTTCAGACGAGAAACAGATGGTTGGCAATTGAAAGTCTCCCCCAATGGCTTTGAAGTTAGGTTTTGGGATATTAGTGGAAGAATAGGCTACAATTCCTCTCAGCTAATAAAATATTAATAAGTTATTCCCACTCCCAAAGTCTCCACTTGTGACAGAGTAGAAAATATTTGCCTGGCTGACTAATAAAGCAATATTTATACCAAGCAGCGTGTAATAAATCAGATAATGTCACCTGCTTAAAAAAATCCTTATAAAAGTACCACTTCTGCCTTCCTAATACTGCGCTCCACTGTTTTCACACTTAATATAAAATAACATGATCTTCAGCACCACAGGCGTTAACCAATTTAGGTTCTTTTCACGTGATGTTTTGTCTCGGCTGTTTAAACATCGAAGCTGTAAATGTGAAAATTTATTTTTACTTCAGTGATGATTATTCTCAGAAACTGCAACAGTTTTAACTCGGTTTCCTTAAAGTAGTTAATGACTCTCCTGCACTCTGTGCCGAGGCGCTGATACCTGTTCAGTTTTGGATCAGACAATTTGTTTTTTGTGTGATGTGTAGACAGTTTAATGGACACCACAATATCTTTGTTTTAAATAGATAGAAGTCTGTTCTTTCCTTTTATGTCTGTGTCCTGTGATGCAGAGATATTTACTTTCAGGCTTTCAATTGATTTATCAACATCAAAGCAAACATCAGAGGAACAATTTTCCTCTTGGCTCCTCACCAGGTGCCAAACAGGCACAGGGTATCGGAGATGCAATCTGCAGAGGGGGCAGTGTGTCCAAATTTGCAAGGTCCGAGCACCCTCCCCATGGATACCCGGCTCACAGGGTCTTGCACTGGGACGGGTGTGAGAAGGTGCAAAAACAGGAGTGCACCTGCAGGTCTCAAAGGGCTGAATGGCTTGCTCCTGTCCCTATATTCCTGGATGCCTGTATCAGGGACTTCAGGCTGCTGCTCTCTGAAAATCATGCTGGGTGCGGGATGCGGGGGGAGGAGAGAAACAAACTAACCTTCAGTCTCCTTGGATCTTTAGGGTTCTTCCAGCACTGCCACAGACTCTCCAGTCCGTGGAAGGTCCCAGCGCAAGCCATACTTTTGGAACCTTCCATTGACAGAAAAAGAGGGAAGTGAGGTGGGAGGGCAGGGAACAGCCTCTTCTGCCTCATTTAGCCTTCTAACTCTGGACCTGTTCCAACCACAGGTGACGGCTCAGTACCATCCACATAGCGAACCCCTGGAAATCCCAGGGCAATGTTGTGGGGCCAGAGATCTGATACAACTTGTCTCTGTCCCCATTTCCTCTCCACTCTAATACAAAAGCAAAATACTGCGGATGCTGGAAATCTGAAATAAAAACAGAAAATGCTGGAAATACTCAGCAGGTCAGACAGCATCTGTGGAGAGAGAGAAACAGAGTTAACGTTTCAGGTCGATGACCCTTCATCAGAACTGGAAAAAGCTGGAGATGGAACAGGTTTTTAAGCAAGTGCAGGGACAGAGAAAGGGGGGAGGGGAGGAAAGAACAAAAGGGAAGGTCTGTGATAGGATGGAAGGCAGGAGAGATTAAGAGACATTAAGAGATGGTGCAAGGCAAAAGGAGATGGTAATGGGACAAGTTAAGAAACAAAAGATGGCTCTAGATGAAGTGTAAATGGCACTGGCTCGAGGAACAGCACCTCATCTTTCGATTAGGCACTTTACAGCCTTCTGGACTCAACATAGAGTTCAATAATTTCAGACCATAACCTCTGCCCCTATCCCTTTATTTTCCTTTTTTTTTACTCTCTTCACATGGCAGCTGTCTTTCATTCTGCCAGTGCCATTTACACTTCATCTAGAGCCATCTTTTGTTTCTTAACTTGTCTCATTACCATCTCCTTTTGCCTTGCACCATCTCTTAATGTCTCTTAATCTCTCCTGCCTTCCATCCTATCACAGACCTTCCCTTTTGTTCTTTCCTCCCCTCCCCCCTTTCCTTGCCACTGCACTTGCTTAAAAACCTGTTCCATCTCCAGCTTTTTCCAGTTCTGACGAAGGGTCACCGACCAGAAACGTTAACTCTGTTTCTCTCTCCACAGATGCTGCCTGACCTGCTGAGTATTTCCAGCATTTTCTGTTTTTATTTCCTCTCCACTCTGCTTGGGAACTGAGCATTCCCCAGAAGGACATCTACCCTCAGAATTCAAGCCATGAAGCCACGTGCTGCACGCCCTCCCCATATTCTGCCCATTGTCTGGTTTTGGACTTGAGAAAAGGTGCCAGTTATGAACTCTGCTGCAAGTTTCCATGTATTTCTACTAGAAGAACTCATTATGTCCTCATCGTTTGATGATAACATGGGACTCATTACAGGTCTCCACCCCCCACTGCACTGCCTCTGGATTACCTGTGATTCCCCAATGGACAAACTATCTATTATAATGAGGCAGGGGCATTCCTGGTCTGGTGCCTAATTATACAAGGACTGAGAGTCCAATGCCCCAGAAGAAGGGTGTCTGAAGAGATATGAAGCAAGGGCCTGCCCCTGGATTCTTTTGGGTTCCAGGGTCAGCGGAGATAGGCTAAAACCTGCATAGGAAAGTTACAAATTTCTTTTACTAATTCCTCCAGGAAGATCTAAGGGCCTTGGAGCATTCCGCCAGTTCCTGGATAACAGCAGCCAGAAAGCCCTAATCTCAGTGGCCTAGAGCGTCGCTGTAGGCCTAACAGGACTTGCAGAACTTTTGAGTTCTCCCTGGCCATTTCCATGACACAGCAAAGGAATAGTGTGGGCATTTGCTTCTTTAGAGGTGCAGCACACCTCTCCTGAGGACAACTAGCTACCATCCACTAAAGTGCCAGGGATTTGAAATTAGGAGGAGTTGCCAACTGTGGTTGGACATATTCCTGGAGGTTTCATCACAAGACCTCGTGCCTCCAATTGCCCCGCCCAGTCAAACAGTCTTTTTTGCCATTTCCAGTACTTCTGTAACTACTAAACGCAAGTGTTTAAAGAAAATGAAAAAAACACAAAGTTGTTTTTAATGCCCCTGTGATTCTCCTGGGTTGCTCACAGCAGTGTTCAGGAGATTAATCTTCAATTTCTAGGGTTGGCAACCCTAAAATTAAGATTCGACAACATGAGGCCTGAAACCTACCACCAATGAGTCACCACACCTACTTTTTAAGGTTTTCATGCCATTTCTGAAAACACTGCAGTCTCATTTTGTGAATACATTGGATTGCTTCCTGATTGGCCTCTACATAGGGTTATCCATCATATTCAGTCTTAAAATGGCATCATCAATGGACAGCAGAATATTTTGCTCTGATCACTGAAGCATGCCATTATTATTTGTGTGAATTTTTAAAATGTATTTCTTCCCTATCTCCTGCTTATGAATCATACCCAAGCCTCTTGGGTTGACAAAATTGGTCTGTGTCAAATGTGTTTTTATGATGTCTTGTAATTGTCTCAGATTCTGATTCTGTGTCATATTTATCTAACCATTAAACGTGCTTTTAATCATTCTAAAATGAAATATTGTGTTAGCATGCTCTTTTGCAATAAAATGGGTTATGAAAGTTATCTCATTAAAGTTATCTCTCATTTAACAGGCAGAGAATAATTTAAAGACATTGTAAATTATTGCTTCGTATCAACTATGATAATTACATTTTCCAACAACCTATTTATTTTTTATTAAGGTTATTCTCACACCATCCCTATAAACTCCACAGTGTATATGTTTATACGCGCACACAGAGAAGCAAGCACAGCATGAACTTTATCAGTACAGAAATCATACTGACATGCTTAGATTGTCAGTTCAGAAATACAGTTTTCCTAGAGATATCTTGAACAGTTGGAGTACCACTGATTCCCGTTTCACTTGTCAGTTTCAGCAAGAGTTAGGTTTCAGTTGAAATAGCATGGGTTGCCATATCGGAGCCGATTCCTTACCTCTTGGGAAAAATGGCTTCGGGATTGGTGTGCGTGTGGGTGGAAAGTAACATGCACGGAGATCAGGGAGCCAACCTTGCCAGATTCAGCAAGGCAGTTCATATGATTATGTGCAAGCTCCCTGGGCATTTTCCACCAGCACAGGGAGCACAATGACCGAAAGTGGACAGGGAATGAAGACAGCACCAGCTCTTGAAACGTTACTGTTTGCTGTGTTTGAGTGGTGCTTGCCAAAGGCCAGGGACCAGAACTGCCCCTTTCAATGAGGAGACTTTGGATTTTGTTGTAGAGGTGGTGTAACAAGAGAAGGTTGCAATCTTTGAGGCAGAAGGAACCCTGCTCTGCAACTAAATGTCCAGCATGCCTGGCAAGAGGCTGTTGACAGTCGTGGGAGCAGAGGAGGGAAAATATTCTGGTATGAGGAAAAGTGCCAAGGTAAGCTCGCCCACAGGTTCACAACCCAAATGAAACTTATACCCATGGTAAGCCTGTCACAAGCACCATGTCCCCAATATTGTGTAATAGAGCATGGAAAGCTCCAGTATAACCCCTCACATCCTGCACAATAAAACTCCCATGTTTCTAATGCTTCAGCTTGAACTTTGTGGCTGGTAGAGATGAAGACTTCTAAAGTCAAATATAACTGTTGCACATTGCGGCACCATGTCAAAATGCCACCATGAACTACTCAAATTTTGCTGGAATGTAGGCTGGGCACATGGATGAAACCCATGTTAGATCGAAAGCATTAGCATACATTTTGTCTGTGCTTAAAAAGAGAAGGCTGCCTACACTCAGAGAAACCAGATTGGTAATGTTTCATGAGAACCTGTGCCGTTTGAGCTGCCATGAGGAGGCATCTCTTGAAATCATGAGTGTGGAGGCCATAGAGGGTGTGCTTGGTAACTTGGTCCCAGCTCAACAAGGCAAGTGTTCTTGTAAACTTCTTCTCGTTTCCCATTCAAACTCAGTAACATGCAGGCACATTTTCCCAGAAGCAGCAAGCAAACAATCCTCATCACATTTACTGACACTGTTCCCAAATGCCTTTATCCTCTTCTCCATCCACCTATCCAATCTAATCTTAAGTGTTGATATAGTTTCTGCCTCAACCACTAACTTGGGAAGTGAATCCCATATCCTTACAACTCTCTGTGTAAAGAAATTTCTCCTGCCCTCTGATCTAAACCTCTCACATTTAATCCTGTATCGATGACCCTTTGTTCTATACCCTTCAACTACTGGAAACTGCTTCTATCTACTTGTCCCATCCTTTCAGAATTTTAAACACTTCTAACGAAAAAAAAGCCCCTATTTTTCAAGTTAGAAGTGGTCCTAGACTGAACTTTGGAAGTCACCACGACCTATTTCCAATTCTCTGAAAAGCTGCCCTTAACTCTTAGGCCGTGATTTAGCTGGCGCTCAGCGGACCCGATTGGTGGCGGGTCAGCTGTGAAGTTTAAAATGATTGATAGCGGATTGGGAACCCGCTGTCAAAATGTGCACACCTGCATTTCCTGATGTTGGGTTTGCCAGCGCTAAGCGGCGGGGGACCCAATTCAAATCATTAGTGGCTTTTTTCCCAGCTTTTTGAATTTGACAGGTCGCCCACTGGTTTCCCACTGTGCCTGGACCTCGTCTGTGAAGCTGAGGCGGGAGGTCACTTGCCATTGAATCAACTGATGAGTTGACAGCTTCAAATGTCAAGTCAAAGCTCCCAGCTGATTGAGAAATGTTCCCTTAACCACTAGCTTCTCTAAACTGCATTTCCACTACAGATTCACCATGCTGCAAGTCTTTACACAAGTCTCCATCCAGTCTGACCTCATTCCCTCACCCACCATTGACAGATCGCTTCTGTCATCTCTACTTCACCTGTCATCTATTCCATCAGCATGGGTGCACTTTATACTCTCTCACCTTGGTCCTCAGAATCTGACCACCATCAGCCCCAACACCAGCAGCACCAGGCACACCAGCAGCACCAACTACCACACCAGCCTTCTCTGCAATCACCTGATGCTGTGCAGGACAGAGGGGACCAGCACCCAACCACATTGCTACAAGGGATGCCAGGGATGGCCTCACCATGGCCATATTTACTTCACTTGATGCTGCACACCCTGGCTGCCACATGATACGCCAGGTTGGCACCACTCCACACCAACAACATAAAGTATCCCTACAATGCCCAAGCCATTCCTTTCATATTCATCAGCATTGCGAGGGGTACTGTTATGTCTCACCATTCACTGCAACTCACTAAACCACTTCCAAGGGTGCACACAAATCTGTCCAAGAACGCAAAGCATTAAAAATAAAGATTTCAATGTTTGACAGCACATTAACAGAAACTTCACATGAATATTGGCTAAAACACACAAGTGCCTACCCTTGTAGGTTGTTAGTTGGTATGATTGGATTAGGATGAGGGTGTGTGAGAGGGGTGGCTAGTGAGATGGGGAAGTGATAATGTAGATAGAGAGGGATGGATAGAGGTGCATGGTAAGTTGGTGTGAGTAAGGATGTGTAGGAGTAGGGTAGGGAAGGCAAAGTGAAGGGGATATGATGAGTGGCACAGCAGGATGAGGTTGAGTATGGCGTTGCAGTAACGTTTCATGATCTACTGAGATCATTGAAAGGTTTGTGCCACTGCAGCCTGGTCCTCCTGATGACATCCCTGCTTGTGCCCTCCTGTGCAATGTGCAACCAGGCTGCGTTGGTCTCCTGGGGAGGTCTCTTCCTCCCATTGGAAGGGAAGAGAACCTCCCTGCGTGCTGTGAATCCCTCCATAAGCATATGGAGGGAGTCATGGGAGAGCCTGGGTGCAGCCATGCACCTCTGTGCAGTGCTTGTCGGTGTTTGCAGCACCTCAATGCTGTAGAACACTGACAGCACAAATGTCAAAGTAAATTTGCGCATGGTCCCTTTAAGGAAACCGGCTGATGACACGTCATCAAATGACATCATCAGACCTACTTCCTTCAATTGGCCGGGAAACTCACTGGGTGGGCTTAACAAGCCCAATCAGGGGAAAGTCATGTCGGTGGCCAGGATGGAGCCAGCAGCGAGGCCGTGACCTGCCACTGGCATCGCCTGCCATGGACCCGCCGAGGTAGGGAAAATCGCGGTCTTGCTTTCTGTTTTCTCCCTTCTAACCAATTTTTAATCCAGTTTTCAATTGCCCTCTTAATTGCATATGCCTTAATCTTCTCTAATAATCTTCCTTGCAGCACTTTGTCAAAGGCTTTCCTAAAGTTCATGTACACAACATCTACTCCATCTCATCATCTATCATGTTTGTTATCTCCTCAACGAATTCTATGAGGTCTGTCAAGCACGATCGTGAAAATTGTGTTGGATTAGCTCAGTCTCCCTTTTTTAAAAATGGGTACTTTTTAAAATTGGCCACTCTCCAGTCCTCTGGCACATATCTACACCGAATCGAGCCCAAAAATATAATTTCTAGAGCCTCTGCAATATCGTCCCTCATCTCCTTCAGGATCCTAAGGTAAATGTGACCCCTCCTTCAAAAAATTCAAAAGGATTAAGTTAGGATCATATACTCAAGTTAGTTTTACTTCTGTTGTTGGTAAACTACTAGAATATGTAATACAGGATGATATTACTAAGCACTTGGAGAAACATGAATTAATCAGAGCCAATAGACAATTTTCTAAAGTGCAGTGTGACTAAACTGGAGAATTCTTTTGTGTGTTACATCATTTTAGATTCTGCATTGCTGGTCCCAGCATACAGGACTCCCAGTGATTTCAAATATCTGTTTCAGCAAGTTACAGGAATAAAGGTTATATTCTGACAGGCAATTAATCTGTGTCTGAGTTTTGATCTCTTGTCAGGAGTTTAATATGCTAATATCGATTGAATGCAGACTCATTGATGTTGTTCTGCCAAATAGTGACCTTGATAGCTGGCTGGATATTGTGATAATTACCAGACATCGCAAGTAATTCAAAGTACAGATCAATGAATCAAACTATCGCAGTCAATACCAACCATCTTAAGTGATTTGCATTCTGGATGTAGTCATTTTCATAGAATCATAGAATAGTACAGCACAGAAGGAGGCCATTTGGCCCATCGAGTCTGTGCCAGCTCTTTCGAAGAGCAATCCAGTTAGTCCCACTCCCCTGCTCTTTCCCCATATCCCTGCAATTTTTTCTCCTTGAATTATTTATCCAATTCCCTTTTGAAGGCTACTATTGAATCTGTTTCCACCACCCTATCAGGCAGTGCATTCCAAATCCTAACCACTTGTTGCGTAAACAAGATTTTCCTCATGTCGCCTCTGGTTCTTTTGCCAATCACCTTAAATCTGTGCCCTCTGGTTAACGATCCTTCGGCCATTGGAAACAGCTTCACTTTATTTACTCTATCTAAACATTTCATGATTTTAAACACCTCTATCTAATCTCCTCTTAGCCTTCTCTGCTCTAAGGAGAACAACCCCAGCTTCTCCAGTCTATCCAAGTAACTGTAATCCCTCATCCCTGGAACCATTCCAGTAAATCTCTTAAGTACCCTCTCCAAAGCCTTCACGTCCTTCCTAAGGGGTGGTGCCCTGAATTGGACACAATGGCTGGAAGTTTGTTTGTGGAGGTGGGTTGGGGGCGGGGTGGGGGCTCTGAGGCGGGCAGGAAACACAGCAGGCCGGGTATCCCGCAGGCCCTGCCGATTTTACCAGCAGGGCCTAATTTGAATGTGAGGCCTTGGTTTCCTGCCCGCAGCCAGCCAGCTTGAGAAGATCAGGGGGGTGGGGCGGTGCGATTGCAGGCTCGGCAGGGAATTGGCAGGCGATGGGGGTGATCGGGAAGGTCGGGGATCGGCAGGCAAGCGGGGATCGCGGGGGGTGGTCGGGGATCGCAGAGGGAGATCGGGGATGGCGGGGGTGGGGGGGGTGGGGGGGGTACAGCCGACACAGATCAGTTTTGACAACTTGTCAGAGCTGTATGCAGTATCCCCTTAATCTGTCCAGTCAGATAAATCTCTGCTTCTCCACGTTAATTTGCTTCCCCTGCTTTTGAGCTCCTTTTTCTCCATTACTGTCATCGGAAGGCCCAATGGAATGCTAATGAAGCAATAACTCGAAGGTACAATAAGGTCCACACACATGTGCACTGCCTCCAAAATCTTCCAAAATTTTTGTGCCATTGAATTCGGCACCTCATAATTTGAGCTTTTGGGCCTTCTTGCCTGATTCAGTGAAGCGCACTGCAGACTGTTTGAGTGCACTCTCAGGGCAATTCACCCCATAGACAGCAGGGAATTACACTTTAAACTGACAACAACAGCACAAAAGAACATATCTAATGCAAAATGAAATTGTTTGAATGAAATTATAAGCTAAATTAGAAAAGTTTGCCTGCAGCAACAATTTAAACCTTTCCAGGACAAATTTAAATGCTGTAATGTACAGAATATTTAGGAAATTGTGGCGTAGAAATTCGGGCACGGCCAGCTTTGGTACAATCCCTGCGCCTGAATGGTGAGGCCGAGGTGCCCCCATTATTGGGCCTCGGGCCTCATTTCCATGAAGCGGGTGAGCTGCAGAGAGAGGCAGCTCAGACGGTGAAGTGTCGTTGAAGATCGAGCCACTGCAACACTAGCACTCCTGCTCCTCCCGGCTCCACATTCAGGTAAGTATATTCTAAAATCTTACATTGTTGGTTAAGGCCTGTTCGACTGCATGTAGGCCTGGTTGTCCTGAGTGAAGCTGGCACTGGCTGTCTCAGGGCAATCCAAAGTTGCACTGGGGGCCTCAAACAGGCATGAGGCCCCTTACGTCCATATCCAACTGCTAAATTCCAGCTCGTTATAGAGTGGAGCTTGAGTGGCTGGCTGGCAAGAAGAGAATTGAAAAGTCGAGTCTAGAAGTAATGTGGATAAGGGTTTCAGCAGCACTATAAAACTGCCACAATGATTTTTTTTATACGCAATGTGTGCGTGTACGTGCACAGTGGGCTTATGTTGGCAGCAATATCTCTTGCATTCTAAATCATAGGATAGTTAAATTAACTGGATCTTTCTGACAGCCCTTTTCTTTCAGCCTTTCAATCACTGTGATTTATTGCTCGGAAGAAAATGACATCCTTTATTGCATTCTCTCCAGAGCAGCAAGCCTTCTAATTTAAGATGGCTTGGCAGGATTAATGTGTGAAATGATCTGATTCCTGGAAGAACTCTATCCTTGCAGTACAGTTCACCTCAACAAAACAGCTCTTAAGATGCGAGTTTTCAAGCAGTGTGCTTTCACCATTTTTTTGCTCTGAAACTGCTGAAACTTTATGAAGCAAATTCAGTAGGATTGAACCTTGCCATTTACGTAAGTACTTTGGCGGTCTTCTAATGCGGAAATGAATTCTGAATGAATGCCTAGGTTAAATGAGTCTCAGTTGTAGGATTATATGTATTAGTTTAATTATGCACATAATTGTCCTTTCCAAATAACAATGCTTTGGTAATAATTTGGGAACTAATAAACTGTTGAAGAAAATTATTTTGGTGCTTTCTGTTTCTGTTTCACTTTTAAGTCGCAACCTTTAGTCCATGACCTTAGAATTATCCACTGGTGTGACAAAGGAATAGTAGCTGAACATAGTTTTTTTTTAAATCAGTAATTTAAATTTAAATTCAAACAGTGAGTAGATTCTAGTAACTTAGTTGGACAATAATGAGAACATTTTACAAAATTTGAAGAAATGATAGAAAGACATAACAGAAAAAGGTAATGTACCTCTACGTGAATCAGACACTAACCTTGACAGGTTAATCAAGTTAATGTGAGGCTAGAGGGCAGGATGTTCCTTTGAAAAACCACCTATTTTCAGATGGTTTTGAAGTGATAACAAGAGTGAAATAAAGCGGTGTGCCTGTCTTGATGACCACCCGCCTTGTGCCCACCCACCACATGTAAATGAGGTCGGGTGGGTTTAGCCAAGCTGTCCCCGCAACTTCTCCCAATTAGTGCCCCTAACCTAACATCAAGAAACACCATGATACAAAGCAGCACAGCGGCGTCCCTGAAAGGCACAGCACGCAGGGGAGACCATCTTTGGTGAAATGATTGCAGAGTTTTTTTGCCTTTGATCTCTGGAATCTCACAAAATAATTTAAAGTGAGTACTGAATATTTTTACATTTTGGATTAGGGAAATGCATTTCCCAATGGGGATGCCTCTCTTCCTGTGTTATGAAAAGGAGGAGGATGAGAAAATGGAAGTTGATAGACTGGAAGAACTTAAGAGTGCGGCATCAGAGAAGACATTTGTTTCCAACACATATATACCCACTCAATAGGGTTTAAAGACCTAGAAGATCGTATTTAGATTTCTTTAGCCATCAATGCCTCAGAAGGCTGTGCTGTTGAGGAGTTATGAAAGCTGCTAGCTGAAGATCTGCAGCTCACTGCAACAAGGAGCACAGCATTATCCGTAGCAATGAAAATGACCACTGCCTTGAGCTTTTACGCCACTGGATCTTTCCAGGCAGTCTCAGATGACCTTTGTTACATTAGTCAGGCAGACCTCACCATTGTATAAAAGAGATCACTGAAGCTCCCTTCAGGCGGACTTTGCAGTTCATAAATTTCTCAATGAAACCCGGAGAGAAAGCAGTCCAATTCTACAGATTAGCATGATCCCCACAAGTGCAGGTAGCAACTGATGGAATTAATGTGACATTGAAAGCTCCATACAACAATCCCCTCAGCCTTACTCCTCAAAAAAACAGGGTTCAGTATAGGGCAGGAAAAAAAGAGACCCAGATTCCATTAATTTAAGCTATGAGGTAAAAATAAGGAGCTTGTATTTGTTAATGTTCAGTTTACCGACTAATTAAAAGGGCACTAGCATTATCTTCTTTTCCAGTTTGTTACATCTGGTTACTTCGACATATTAGCTATTTTGAGCTGGTAGTAAATATCAAACAGAAGTGACAACCTGGTACAATCACATATATTGGATAACATAGGATTACATAGGATATACGGCACAGAAACAGGCCATTCGGCTCAACCAGTCCATGCCGCGTTTATGCTACACTTGAGCCTCCTCCCATCTTTCCTCATCTAACTCTATCAGCATAACCCTCTATTCCCTTTTCCCTTATATGCTTATCTAACCTCCCCTTAAATGCATCTATACTATTCGCTTCAACCACTCCCTGTGGTAGCGAGTTCCACATTCTCACCACTCTTTGGGTAAAGAAGTTTCTTCTGAATTCTCTATTTGATTTCTTGGTGACTATCTTATATTGATGGCCTCTAGTTATGCTTTTCCCCACAAGTGGAAACATTCTCTCTGTATCTACTCTATCAAAACCTTTCATAATTTTAAAGACCTCTATTAGGTCACCCCTCAGCCTTCTCCTTTCAACAGAAAAGAGACCCAGCCTGTTCATCTTTTCCTGATATGTATACCCTCGCATTTCTGGTATCATCCTTGTAAATCTTCTCTGCACCCTCTCCAGTGCCTCTATATCTTTTTTATAAAATGGCAACCAGAATTGTACACAGTACTCTAAGTGTGGTCTAACCAAGGTTCGATACAAGTTTAGCATAACTTAACTACTTTTCAATTCTATCCCTCTAGAAATAAACCCTAGTGCTTGGTTTGCTTTTTTATGGCCTTGTTAACCTGTGTCGCTACTTTAGTTTATTTGTGTATTTGTACTCCGAGATCCCTTTGCTCCTCTACCCCACCCAGGCTTGCATCCTCCAAGTAATAAGTGACCTCCCTATTCTTCCTAACAAAATGTAATGCCTCACATTTATCTGTGTCAAAATTCATTTGCCAATTATATGCCCATTCTGCAAGTTTATTAATGTCTTCCTGTAATTTGTTGCAGTCCTCCTCAGTATTGACTATCCCCACCAATTTGGTGTCATCCGCAAATTTAGAAATTGTGTTTTTGATTCCATATAATATAAATTGTGAACAACAGTGGTCCCAGCACTGATCCTTGTGGAACACCACTTCCCACCTTCTGCCACTCTGAATAACTACTCTTTACCCCTACTCTCTGCTTTCTATCTTGAAGCCAGCTAGCTATCCATTCTGCTACTTGTCCCCTGATTCCGCATTCTCTTAACTTATTCATTGTCTATTATGTGGTACCTTATCGAAGGCCTTTTGAAAATCTAGATAAATTACATCTACTACATTACCCTTGTCAACCATCTCTTCGCTTTGGGTCCCAGTGCTTTTAGGAATTCTGGGTAAACACCAGCTGCTGGACCATTTTACCCTGCAGAACAACGATCCACCTTCTCAACTCCATGTTTAGCAACCGATGCTTCCGTGTGTACTCTGGCACCCAGAAGAGCAGATACAGGACATTGAACAATGGACTCCCACAGGGTTCTGTCCTAGCACCCATGTTATTCAACGTTTACACCAGTGGCCTGCCCGAAACAAAGTCCCGCAAGTTCGTATACGCTGATGACATTGCCTTGGCCACGCAAAAGATGATTCTGTCCATCACCGAAGAGGCCCTAACCAGTGATTTACAGAGGATGGAGGCCTACTTCCGCTGATGGCGACTTCTACCAAGCCGCAAAAGACTGTCACTTCGACATTCCACCTCAACACCCATCAAGCAAACCAAGCTTTGAAAGTCTTCTTTTGCAGCGCAGGGGTAAACCATGCCAAAAAACCCTCCTATTTAGGAGTCACGCTTGATCACACCCTGTCATATAGACAACATCTCTAGAACCTTGGGAAGAAACTAAAGAGTAGGGTCAACTTGATCCAGAAACTTGCCGGATCCACATGGGGAGCAGATGCTCAAACCCTCCGTACGGCAGCACTCACCCTGGTCTACTCTACAGCGGAGTACTGCTCTCCAGCATGGCTATCAAGTCCACATGTCAAATCCATTGATGTCCAGCTGAATTCTACTATGAGAATTATCACTGGTACGCTTTTATCAACACCAACACCTTGGCTGCCCGTGCTTGCAAACATTGCACCACCACACCTACACCGCGAATATGCAGTCTCCAGAGAATACAACTGCTACACCAGCAAAGACATGCTGATTCAGGCCGACTTGAACAACCTACCACTAACCCGTCTCAAATCTAGAAGGCCATTTTGGACCATCGCCGAAGCCCTTCAGCGATCTCCCCTCAGCCTTGATGACCGATGGCAAAATGCTTGGAAGAACTGCGACATATGGAATGGATCCCTCATAGAGGACCCCACAGTACAACCTGAAGGATCAAACCTTCCTCACAAACAGTGGACAACCATCAACCGCCTCAGAACCGGTCGTGGTAGATGCTGCCACCTTCTCCATAGATGGAAGATTAAAGCATCCCCATCATGCAACTGTGGAGCTCCTAATCAGACCCTGGAGCACATCATTGAGCACTGCCCTCAGAGGAAATTCACAGGCAGCCTACAAGATATCCACGCTGTTACAACGGAAGCTTTGGTCTGGATATCCAACTTAGATATTGACATTTGATTTGCTTTGCTACTACCACACAAAAGAAGAAGAAGACTCTCACTGTTACCTCTTCAAAAAATTCAATGAGGTTGGTCAAGCAAGACTTTCCCTTTTGAAATCCATGCTGACTATTCATTATTATATTTTTGGTTTCTAGATGTTCTTCTATTTTCTCCTTTAGTAGGGATTCCATTATTTTTCCTACCACCGATGTTAAGCTGACTGGTCTATAGTTCCCTGGACATGTTCTACCTCACTTCTTAAATATAGGTATTACGTTAGCTATCCACCAGTCCTCTGGCACTACACCTTATTCTAACGAATTATTAAATATGTGTAGTAATGCCTCTGCTATCTCTTCCCTAGATTCTTTTAAAATTCGCAGATGTAATGCAGGGGTTTTATCCTCTTTGAGTTTGATTAGTTTATTTAATATATCTCCTCTTTTTATTTTAAATGCAGTTATCTCATTACTAATCTCATCATCCGATGTCATGTCCACCTGTTCTATCTCCCTGGTAAATACTGAAGCAAAGTAATTATTTAATATTTCTGCCATCTCTCTATCGCTGCCTGTGGTATTATTCTGTCTATCCCTTAGTGGTCCTATTCCCGTCCCAACCTTCCTTTTTTATTTATGTGCCTGTAAAATATTTTACTATTTTGTTTTATGTTCCTTGATAATTTAATTTCATAGTTCCTCTTTGCCTTCCGATTGTTTTCTTGGCTTCTATCCTAATCTTTTCATATTCTCCCTCATCCTGCTCTCCCCTGCTGTCCATGTACTTAATGTATGCCTCTTTCCTTACCCTCAATTTTTCCCTTCTGGCTTTATTCATCCATGATGTCTCATTAGTATTTAGCTTGTTCTTGTTTTTTAGCGGAATATATTTATCCTGGACTCTGTTGAACACCATTTTAAACGTTTCCCATTGCTGTTCTACTTCATTGTTTGCCATACATAATATCACAAGTGAAAATTTCACCCTCAAGACAAATCTGTAAAACATTTGCATAAATTCATGCCAACATGTTTATTGATCCAAAGTTATAATTAAACTTGATTAAAAGTGTTATTTCTGCATCGCAAAAAATAGTTACTTTACACTGCTGCTCTTGTACTTTTGCATAATAAATGAAATAATGTGACCTGTGTGTTTTCAAAAAGAAACCCACACAAAGTGAAAATATGATGAAACTGTAAAACATCTCTACAAACACAGTGAGAAAATCCTACCAGGAACTCAACAGTTTATCAACACAGTACCGGTTACAGTTTTACAAAGTGAAATAGCAATTAACAGACCACAGCCATTTACTGAGCAAATAAGATACAAGCTCAGCCTCACTAACAGACCGAAAAACAGTTTGGCAAACTCCACTAGATTCCTCGGCAAGGAAAAGGGGGGAGGAATGAAGAGAAATAATTGCAAGCTTACTGCCAGGCAAAATGTAGGACAGTAATAGCAGATAACAACAAAACAGAGGATTAAACATTACGTGGGGGAATTTAACTCCCAGATAGTCCAAGATGTGTGGCGGGAGGCCCAGTCCATTTTAATGACTGGCCCTCATATAAATGGAGCAGGCAGGCTGTCCGCCCCAAACGGGCATTCACAGGCAGCCCGCCTGGTTCGGGCCGGCTCGGAGATCACCCATTTGGCAGCAAGTTAAGTCGTCAGAAGCGGGTGGGGTGAGGTGCGGGTGGTTTGGGATGATTTCCGGAACACGGAAGTGGGGAGCCCGGGGCGGCAGCAACCAAAACTATTTTTGTGGGGACCAGATGAAGTTTATTTTTACCGACCTTTTTACCAGAGCCTCTGCTTCTGGTCCAGCTTCTACTGAGCGGAGCAACCACCCAGTAGGCCGTAAAAATGGCTTTGGGGTGCTATCTATGCAATAGGTCCCTGATTAGCATAAATTCATGGCCCTCCCACTTGAGTCGGGCGGCACCTCAGCTGCCAGTCTTTAAGATGGCTGCCGGATGGAAAAAGCAGCAAGTGGACCGCTTAGATTTTAGCTCCCATACCACCTAGTTTCCACCAGGCAGCGGGTGTTAAAATCCCCACCTTGCAATTTTGAAAAAAATCATTTTAATAATTTATGTATACCTATAGTAAGGAGCAAAGAAAAAGTAGATATTACTAAATCTAAAATTAATGCGCACAATTAAATGTAAAAAATTCATACCATCTGTCTGACTAAAGAAGTGCAAGGTCAAATGGAGTTCTTATTTATATGTTCCAAATAACACAATGGCCCAGAATTTCCTGCAGCGACGAGATAAGCTATTTGAGCTGTAAATTTCTCCATTTTTCATGCTGATCTCGCCGTTGCTAATTTACTCCAAAAGTTTAATTAACATTTGCTGCAGTTAGCATAGCAGCTAATCAGAAGTGGTGCAGCCAATGGGCAAAGTTTGCTGTTAGACACCTGTGTCTTGAGCAGCTTATTACCTGACTGATCTCGATATTCAAGGGAGCACGCCGCCACTAATTTATGTTACATAAATGTTTAACTCATACCTGCATCCAAAAAAGCTTTCCTATTGAAGAAAAAAGACAATAACATTCCTATTGTACAAAAGATTCAACCTTGATAAAATATTAGAATCAGAGCTTGCACTTTTCTATTAAATTTAGTGAGTTGTTGTACTTTATATTCTTTGATACGCTGCCAGATTTTCACATCGTCCCCTCTATGTGACTCGGAGGGGTAGAAATTCAGGCATGGCCATAATTGGAGTGCGGGCGCAAGGTACTGTGCCTGCACCTAAATGGCGAGGCCTGAGGTGCCCCCAATATTGGGCCTTCGGCCTCATGCAGTTAATCCCAATGCGACCATGGAAAAAGGCAGAGGCCGAAAAGTTGAGGGAGGAGGGGACCTTGACTGCCACTGGCAGTGCTGTCACTATAGTGTAGGCTGGCTACATTTATCCTTGCAGCAGATGGCGCAGCTCTGCAGCTGGCTCCTTGCTGACCCCTAGCCTGCAGAGCTAGATTCCCTCCATCATTTTCAGGTAGGTATGCTTGGGCATGCATGTGTGGTAACAGCAGATGCAGGCAGTCTAGCTCTGGTACCTGATGATCTCCCTGCCATTCCTTCTTTCACCTTATACCACTTGAATGAAGAAATACTGGAGCAGTTTAAAACCAACCCCATCATTAATTATAATTTGACTTACTGACTCTATGGACCGTTGGTTAGGCTACATGTAGACCAGGTAATCCTGAATAAGCCTGATACCTGCTGCATTTAGGGTAAACCAATTTCCGGTTCCGGTCTTAAATCAGGTGCTAGGCTCCTTATTAGCCTATTCAAATGCCCTAATGCCTGTTTTAGGTGGCCACCAGGGAGCCATGGCAATGGATGTATTTCTGACGGTGTTTGGGCGCGAGAGGTTGGCCCCCTAAATTGGAACACTTTGCATCCATTTTCTACCCAGAAAACAGGCGCAACGAAGTCCAATTTTATCCCCCATGGTTTCTTATTTAGTTGAAGTTAAACAAAAAAGTCATAAATTTGTTTTGCATGGATGATGGCATGGCAGATAGAGTTCAATGCAGTGAAGTGCGAAGTGATACACTTTGGGAGGATTAATATGGAAAGACAGTATACTATAAATGACACGATTTTGAAAAGTGTAGATGAGCAGAGAGACCTGCAAATCCTTAAAGGTGGCAGGGCAAGTTGATAAGGTGGTAAAAAAAGCAGATGGTTTACTTGGGTTTAAAAATAGAGGAATAGAATATAAATAAAGAGATCATGCTAGAACTTTATAAATCACTGGTTAGGCCTTAGCTGGAGTATTGTGGACAATTCTGGACACCACACTTCAGAAAAGATGTAAAGGCCTTAGAAAGGGTACAGAGGAGGTTTACCATGACGTTACCGGGGATGAGGGACTTCAGTTATGAGAGAGGTTGGAAAAGTTAGGATTATTCTCCTTGGAACTGAGAAGGTTAAGAGGTGACCTAATGGAGGTTCTCAAGATGATGAGAGGTTTTGATAGAGAAAAATTATTCCCTCTGGTGAGTGGATCAATAACCAGAGGTCATAGATTCAAAATCATTGGCAAAAGATCTAGAGGGGAGATGAGGAGAAATGTTTTCACTCAGAGTGTCGGGATCTGGAACGCTCTGCCTGAAGAGGTGGTGGAAGCTGATTCCATAAATAATTTTAAAAGGGAGTTGGACGGGTAGTTGAGGATGAGGAACTTACAGGGTTACGGACAAAAAGTGGGGGTGTGGGACTGAGCACGACTGCTCTTTCAAAGAGCCAGCACAGGCACAACGGGCCAAATGCCCTCCTTCTGTGCTGTAAGTTTCTATGGAGGAAATATTGGGTTGCTTTGCGCCTCCCGTTGGCACCTCCGGGGGGCGCTAACGGGGCGCAAAGCCCCTAGCGCCCGGGCGCGGCACCGCTAACTCTTCCTGCGAAATTCAGCGGGAGGTTAGCAGCAGCGGTAGCCGGTAGCGACCCGCTTGCGCCCCGGCCACAAACTTCCTCTTGAGTGCCGGGCTATTTTCCTGGCACCCCGCTCCCTGGTGGTCTAGCAGGGCCCCGGTGCGCGCAGCGCTAGGCCCCTCCCCTTTGATCAGGGGAGTGAGGCCTGCAATGATGCGGCACTATGCGCTGCCACTCGTGGCGCTGTTGCACGTAGCGCCTCGAAATTCATTGGTAGCGCCCCAAGAAGGAGGGGGAGCGCTTTCCAGTAGCGCTCCGCCTCCTGCTTGGGGCACTACTACTGAATTTATGGCGCAGGGGCGCTAACTTTTTCGGGGCGCTAAAATTAGGGCGACCTTAGCGCTCCAAAGGGGGCGCCACCAAATTTTTCCCCCTATGATTCTATGATCTGTGTTGCGGATTTGGATCAAACATGCTTGATGTAAGTACTTAACCTCTTGAGCACTCCAGTATTATTCTCTCCTATATTAGATTCTTCTCAGATTGTATTAATAAATATTCCAGTTACTGAATGTAAAGTCAATAGTCTTCAGAGGTCGCTGAATCTATACCCATTTCACTTATTAGTTTTTGCTATGTAGACAGCTGGCCATTTTTTTCACATGATACAGTGAAAGAAATTGCTAAAAATGCAGGAGGATTTCAGTGATATAGCTAAAGCCTGAGGGACCTCATTATCTCGGTGTGGGGGAGATGAGTCTATGTATAAAATAGCAGACTTCAGTGCAATGAATGAAACCTACAAAAGTGGAAGTTTGCTATAGGTTTAATAAAACTAGGAATTTTCAGTGGTTTGTGTGGGAGGGGGCGCTGCGGGTAACAGGGAGCTGCAGTAGAAGACAATAAATGGTTTGGAAATTTTGCATAATGGGACTTAAAAGAGAAATATTGGGAACATGCACATTGAAGAATGAAAAAAAGAGTTCACAATTGAGATGGTAACCTTTCATCAGAATCCTAAAGTGACTGCTCAGTATTGTCATGCAGAATTTTACAGTAGGAGAGTTTCATATGGTAATTCTGAAAGAAACTAGAATTGAATGGATGCAAGGATGAAAGCTGTTAGCAAGAGACTTTGATCATGAACTGGGAAGGTTATGGGGAGTTCATAGAATAGTTGAGATTTTGGCCCATAACTGGAGCTGAAAAACAAAACAACTTTTTGAAAAAAAATATCTAATTTCCTCCCATTTTTGAAGGGAAAAATATGGTTCAAAGGCCATTGGAAGCCCTCTGGTACCAATCATTTATGTATGAGCTTAGTAAGGACACTGGCATCATAGCTAAATCCAATCCTATTCCCAATCTCTCTCTCTCTTGAATGGACACACATTCAAAAATGGGGTCCGAGATGCGCATGCACACTTCCAATGGGAAGTGCGCAGAACAACATCTTGGTAAAGGGGTTTGCACACGTGCACCTAATGACCGCCAACAGCATGCAGAGCAGGCAGATCATGACACGAATCAGTGTGCAATGCTGATTTGATGCCAGTGCTACCATTTTCCAACTGCACACTTTAACCAACGCCCTGTCTTAACCTCGCACAGGCACAGCTGAACACGACGCTAAATGGAATGAAGGACCCCCCACCAGCGCTATTTAAAGGGATCATGAACTACTTACAAGTTAGTTGCTGGATTATTTCTTCTTGCTGCTGGTGCAATTGTATGTGTTTTTGGAGCTTTTCTATACTTGACTAAAGTTTGAATAGTCTACAGGGAGTGGTCTGGCAGGTGCTGAAGTACCTTTTTGTTCATTTAAAAGCTTGTGCTAAAACAAGTTACTTCCAGACTGGGTGGCATGGTAGGGCTTCCTCTGGGAATTGAACATGACTGGGAGAAAGAAGAGAGGCCGCCCAGAGCAGAACAAGCTTCTAGAAGAGGGAGAAGGAGGAGGGGGAAAAGGGCTCTCAGCAGAAGGCCATATCTGCCGAAGGTCTTCAGGGAGCAAATCTCTTACCTTAGCTTCAGCAAGGATCAAAGCATGTGACATCTTCACTTTAAAAAAGAGGTCATGACTGAAATCTGCCAAATGCTGCAGCCACAACTGCAACCTCAAAGCAGAGCAAGGACAGCAATGCCTGTGGCTATCAAGGTGTCTGTGGCTCTTAACTTTTATGCGTCTGGTTCCTTCCAGGCTGCTGCTGGAGATATAAGGAACATTTTGCAATTTGCAGTCCACCGCTCACTGAGGTTCTCTATACACAGAGAAACAATTTAATCTCATTCCCTCTTGCCAGAGACAAGCAGGCTGAGCAAGCACTGGTTTGCATGTATTGCAGGCTTCCCCATGGTGCAGGGTGCCATTGACTGCACGCACATTGCCTTGCATTAGCCTCATGTAGACTTGCCCAGTATCATGCAGGTGAATGACCGTTATCCTGGCACCAGTCACGATTCCTTCCTTCTGTGGCACTCCTCTGTGCCATCTGTATTTGAACCACCATGGCAAGTCAAAGGCTGGCTACTGGGCAGCAAGAGTTATCCACTCATGGCATGGCTCATGACTCTGGCCCAGAACCCACGTACATGAGCACAGCAGACCTAAAATGAGAGCCATGTTGCCACAAGGAACATTATAGAGCACATCATCGGCATCCTCAAGCAAATCTTGCGCTGCCTGGACTGCTCTGGAGGAGCCCTGCAGGACTCAGCTGAGCGGGTATTAAGATTGGGAGCTGCATGCTGCACAACTTCGCCATTATGACAGAACAGCCCTTGCCAGCACATAACAGGCGAGAAGCTAAGGAGCAGGAGCACAAGGAAGAGAGGGAGGAAGTGGAGGAGGTGGAGGAGGAAGTGCAACAGGAAGTGGAGCAACAGGAAGAGGAAGGGCGTCTACAACGTAGACAGTCCCTTTCTGCCCGGGCGCTACGTGATCAAATTATTCATGAGCAATACCAGTAACATAGAAACGTAGAAACATAGAAGATAGGAGCAGGAGTAGGCCATTCAGCCCCTCGAGCCTGTTCCACCATTTAATGAGATCATGGCTGATCATCCAAATTCAGTACCCTGTCCCTGCTTTCTCCCCATATCCCTTGATCCCCTTAGCCTTAAGAAATATATCTAACTCCTTCTTGAATATATTTAATGAATTGGCATCAACTGCCTTCTGTGGTAGAGAATTCCACAGGTTCACCACTCTCTGGGTGAAGAAATTCCTCCTCATCTCAGTCCTAAATGGCTTACCCCTTATCCTTAGACTGTAACACCTGGTTCTGGACTCCCCCGCCATCGGGAACATCCTTCCTGCATCTAGTCTGTCTAGTCCTGTTAGAATTTTATAAGTTTCAATGAGGTCCCCTCTCATTCTTCTAAACTCTAGCGAATATAAGCCTAATCGACCCAATTTCTCTTCATACGTCATTCCTGCCATCCCAGGTATCAGTCTGGTGAATCTTCGCTGCACTCCCTCCATGGCAAGAACATCCTTCCTCAGATAAGGCGATGAAAATCGCACACAATACTCAAAGTGTGGTCTCACCAAGGCCCTGTACAACTGCAGCAAGACATCCTTGCTCCTGTAGTCGAATCCTCTCGCTATGAAGGCCAACGTACCATTTGCCTTCTTAACCGCCTGCTCATCTGCATGCTTAGCTTCAGCAACTGGTGCACAAGGACACCCAGGTCTCGTTGCACTTCCCCTTTTCCCAATCTATTGCCGTTCAGATAATAATCTGCTTTCCTGTTTTTGCGACCAAAGTGGATAACCTCGCATTTATCCACATTATACTGCATCTGCCATGCATCTGCCCAATCACCCAACCTGTTCAAATCATACTGGAGTTTCTCTTCATCCTCCTCACAGCACACACGCCCACCCAGCTTTGTGTCGTCTGCAAACTTGGAGATATTACATCTAGTTCCCTCATCTAGATCATTAATATATATTGTGAATAGCTGGGGTCCAAGGACCGATCCCTGCGGTACCCCACTAGTCACTGCCTCCCACTTGGAAAAAGACCCGTTTATTCCAACTCTTTGCTTCCTGTCTGCCAACCAGTTCTCTATCCAAGTCAGTACATTAGCTACCCTCCAATCCATGGGAACTGTGCCAGAGTCTATAGAATTTTGGAAGATGACCAGCAATGCATCTACTATTTCCAGGGCCACTTCCTTAAGTACCCTAGGATGTAGATTATCAGGCCCTGGGGATTTATCGGCCTTCAATCCCGTCAATTTCCCTAACACCATTTCCCTACAAGTACTGATTTCATTCAGTTCCTCCCTCTCATTAGACCCTATGTTCCCCGACATCTCTGGGAGGTTATTTATGTCCTCCTTTGTGAAGACAGAACCAAAGTATGTATTTAATTGGTCTGCCATTTCTTTGTTCTCCATTATAAATTCCCCTGATTCTGACTGCAAGGGACCTATGCTTGACTTCACCAATCTTTTTCTCTTCACATATCTATGGAAGCTTTTACAGTCAGTTTTTATGTTCCCTGAAAGCTTACTCTCATACTCTATTTTCCCCCCTCTTAATTAATCCCTTTGTCCTCTTTTGCTGAATCCTAAACTGCTCCCAATCCTCAGGT
Source organism: Squalus acanthias (assembly GCA_030390025.1). NCBI lineage: Eukaryota > Metazoa > Chordata > Chondrichthyes > Squaliformes > Squalidae > Squalus > Squalus acanthias. The sequence continues at coordinate 39,154,586 of CM059425.1, forward strand.
TTGCTGCTTTTTCTGGCCAATATATATGTCCTCTCCTTGGATCTTATGCTATCCCTAATTTCCCTTGTTAGCCATGGTTGAGTCACCTTTTTTGTTTTATTTTTATGCCAAACAGGGATGAACAAATTCTGTAGTTCATCCATGCGATCTTTGAATGTTTGCCATTGCCTATCCACCGTCATCCCTTTAAGTAATGCTACCCAATCCATCCTAGCCAACTCACGCCTCATACCATCGTAGTTTCCTTTATTTAAATTCGGGACCCTAGTCTCTGAGTCAACTACTTCACTCTCCATCTTAATGAAGAATTCGATCATATTATGATCGCTCCTCCCCAAGGGGCCTCACATAACAAGATTGCTAATTAATCCTTTCTCATTACATAATACCCAGTCTAAGATGGCCTGATCTCTAGTTGGTTCCTCGACATATTGGTCCAGGAAATCATCCCGTATACACTCGAGGAATTCCTCCTCCACAGTATTGTTACTAATTTGGTTAGCCCAATCTATATGTAGATTAAAGTCACCCATGATAACTGCTGTGCCCTTATTGCACGCATCTCTAATTTCCCATTTAATGCCATCCCCAACCTCTGCATTACTGTTTGGGGGTCTGTATACAACTCCCACTAACGTTATCTGCCTCTTGGTATTTCTCAGCTCTACCCATATAGATTCCACATCATCAGAGCTAATTTCCTTCCTTACTATTGTGTTAATCTCCTCTTTAACCAGCAATGCTACCCCACCTCCTTTTCCTTTTTGCCTGTCCTTCCTGAATATTGAATACCCCTGGATGTTGAATTCCCAGCCTTGGTCACCCTGGAGCCATGTCTCCGTAATCCCAATTATATCATATCCGTTTACATCTATTTGCGCAGCTAATTCATCCACCTTATTACGAATGCTCCTTGCATTAAGACACAAAGCCTTCAGGCTTGTTTTTTGAACACTCTTAGACCTTTTAGAATTATTGTTTACTGTGGCCATGTTTGATTTACACCCTTGATTTCTCTGACTTCCACTTTTGCTTTTCTCCTTCCTGTCTTTTGATTCTATCCTTGTTTCCCTTTCCTCTGTCTCCCTGCACAGGTTCCCAACCCCCTGGCATTTTAGTTTAAACCCTCCCCAACAGCACTAGCAAACACTCCCCCTAGGACATCGGTCCCGGTCCTGCCCAGGTGCAAACCATCCAGTTTGTACTGGTCCCACCTCCCCCAGAACCGGTTCCAATGTCCCAGGAATTTGAATCCCTCCCCCTTGCACCATTCCTCTAGCCATGTATTCATCTGAAATATCCTTCTTATTCTACTCTGACTAGCACGTGGCACTGGTAGCAATCCTGAGATTACTACCTTTGAGGTCCTATTTTTTAATTTACCTCCTAACTCCCTATATTCAGCTTTTAGGACCTCACCCCATTTTTTACCTATATCATTGGTACCTATATGCACCACGACAACTGGCTGTTCACCCTCCCCCTCCAGAATGCCCTGCAGCCGCTCCGAGACATCCTTGATCCTTGCACCAGGGAGGCAACATACCATCCTGGAGTCTCGTTTGCGGCCGCAGAAATGCCTATCTATTCCCCTTACAATAGAATCTCCTATCAATATAGCTCTCCCGCTCTTTTTCCTCACGTCCTGTGCACCAGAACCACCCACGGTGCCAAGAAGTTGGTTGCTGCTGCCTTCCCCCGGTAAGCCATCTCCCTCAACAATATCCAAAGCAGTATATCTGTTTGAGAGGGGGATGGCCACAGGGGACCCCTGCACTACCTGCCTGTGCCTACTACTCTGCCTGGCGGTCACCCATTCCCTTCCTGCCTGTGCAGCCTTTACCTGCGGTGTGACCAACTCATTAAACGTGCTATCCATGACGTTCTCAGCATCGCGAATGCTCCAGTATGTATCCATTCACAGCTCCAGCGCCGCAATCACACCTCCCCATTTACCAACAGTCCCACACTCCTTACCTTTCCTCTATCACTGACCATCACGTCATCCTCTTTCCGACAACATAAAAATAAAAACCACCAGAAAATGCACATTCCAATCCAATTTTATGAATTCAATCATTAAATAATGCAAACAAAAATAAACTAATCACGCTTATGCATTTTCTTCGTGCCGGTCTTCTGTGTGCCTTTATCTACCATAGTGCTCCTACGAGGTGATTCCCCAGTCGTTGCAGCATGGGTGGTGGAAAGCTGCTGACCTTCAATTGAGGAGACTGCAGATGGCCTTGGAGGATGACCTCAAGCAGCTCTGGGCCTAGGGGCCTGGCTTCAGACTGCACCATCTCAGCTTGGGCTGCAGCAGTCTGGGCTGGCTGGCTGACAGGCAACAGCAAGGGCACCAGCAGTGTGGCAGTGGTGAGAGCACGAATGCTGTCATCCTGAGAGAGGGCAACAGGTTTGTGTCCCATGGAGCCACTGACACTCTCCCAGGGCAGCCCCTCAGTAATCCTACTGATCTGTTGGAGAACAGATTGATGCACTGCTGTGATGCCCTGGAAGCCCCTTTGACCAGTTGTATCCAGAGCCACGATGGCAGCAGTCTGAGCTTCCACTGCAGCACTTAGACCTTTGATGGAAGCTGTTTGTGCTGCAATGGAAGCTGTGACACCAGCCATCATGGTGGGTTCCACAGGTGTGCTGATGGAGGTGACCACCCATTCTAGGTTGGAAAGGATGGGCTCCAAGCTCTGCGCAAAGCCCTTTGCCAAGTTGGTGCTGGACTCCTCCATGCTCCTTGACAATGTGCGCAAGCTTTCTGGCAAACTTTCCAGTACACCAAGCATTTGGTTGTGTACACCCATCTGCATTCTTATGTAGCCTGGCCCATCAAATTCCTCATCTGACTCCTCTGCAGCCGTACTAGTGTGCGACCTTGCTCTCTGGCAAGCTGGTACCTCCGCTATCCTTTCCCCCCGCCCTGGCTCCTGCACACTTGTGCCCGGTGTCTTACCACATGCAGATCCCTCCTTTACCCTAGCCTCTAAAATACGTGCAGTGTCAGTGTCTGAGCTGGTGGCTATGAGTGTAAGATCGAGTGACGGTGTCTCTTCATCTTCACTGTCTCCTTCCTCGTCCTCTGACTAGGAAGGATTCAGTTCTTGGATATCTGAAATGAAAAACGGACAAGGATTGGGTTGTGGTAAGGGGAGAGGAGAAAGTAAGAAATGCATGTTTATACCATCTGCAGCTTGTGCTTCAGAAGATATTGTGGGGTGAGGGAGAAGTGAGATGAGAGAAGGAAGATTAGGTATGCAGATACACTCATCATCGATCCTCCTACGCCACCAGTGGGCATGACCTCAGTGATGCCCCTTCCCATGATGGCCAGCACTGTCTCCTCCATGGGGGTTAAAACATGCAGGCGTGCTTGTCCTCCTCCAGTTCTTTGCCGTTGCCTGCTCTTATGCGCCACCTTCTCCTGCAAGAAAGAGGGAAGTGTGTCAGTGAGTGTCCCGCAATATGTTTCGGTGATATGGCTGCCATGGTGAATAGCTGCCAGTTTGTGCGAGCTGTGAGTTGTGGGTGCGAGGCTTGCAATTGTGTGAGGGTGAGGTAAAGGATATGAATTGAAGGGTTGAGTACTGATTGATAGAGATTGTTGGTAGGTGGTTGTAGTGAATTGAGCAGTGGATGAGGCTAGTGGTGCAGTTGGTAGGATATGCCATTTGAAGATTGAAGTCACTCACCTTGACAACTCATATCAGATTGTTAAACTTCTTCCTGCATTGCATCCATGTCCTTGGAATTGTCCTCCGCCACTACTTTTTCCCACTGCCTTTTGAGCATATGTCTGGAGGGCCTCCTGCCCCCCTGCGGATACAGAATGTCTCTCCTTCTCTCCACATCTTGCACCAAGGCCTCCAGTGCATTGTCAGAAAACCTTGGCGCACGCTCTCTCGCATGTTCAGCCATTGCTCAAAGTATCACAGCCCAGATTCACTTTTCAAAATACTCCCACCACTTCTTGCAGACACAATGCACCTCCCCTTTAAGAGGTGCAGGCTGCCTTTAAGCAACTCTAGCCACTCATGATATCATAGAATCATAGGGGGAGAAATTCAGTATCGCCCCATTTGGGGCGCAATTATCGGCCGGGCACAAAGATTAGCGCCTGGTGCTAATTATCGCCACCGACTGCAAACTTGACTTTTATCGCCCCTGGAGGTGATTGGAGCGCTAAATCAGGCGCTTCACACCTGTCTTAAGGCGCAAAGGCCGAGGAGTGAGGCGCTACCTCAGAGCGCTGGCAAAGCTCATGTAATGTCAGTCAGCAATGGAACACACACACAATGGCACGGGCCAGTTCTTAAAGGGGATGGTTAATCTTGCTTTCCATCCACATCCTGCTCATTGCAGCCTTGAATCTCGGCCTGGAGAGACCTGCACATCAAATCTGCTGGAAAGAACAATGGAGAGTACCAGGCAAAGAGCTCAGAGTGCAGCCCCCACAGTCTCTTCTAAATCGATACAAGGAATGGCAAATCAAAATGAACCTGCAAAGTGTTGCTCAGTACCCAAAACTCCTTCACACAACGTTGAATCTCTCCAGAAGTCTCTCTCTCTCTCTCTCAGAATGCGTAGTTCAAAAATGGCACCAACAATAAAAGGCAGGAAGTGGTCACCTTTAAATAGCGCTCCCCCTTTCCCTTCATGACTGCAGAACGCTCCCCTCAACCTGTTGTTGCTAGCATCAGGCGGTAAGGCAGGGGGCGCCACTCAATATCCGCTCCGGGGCGATACCGGGGCGTTGCGCACTCGACTGACGTCACGATCTGCCGGCGCAGGAGATCGTGGTGGTAGTGTTTAACGCCGCCGCAAAATGTCCAGTTAATTTTGCGAGCGGCGCAAACTTCGCCGCGCCTGGGCGCTAGATGCTTTGTGCCCCATTAGCGCCCTCTTAAGGCACTAACGGGAGGCGCAACCAACTGAATTTTTCCCCCATAGAATCATAAAATGGTTACAGCCCAGAAGGAGGCCGTTCACCCCGTCGAGCCCGTGCTGGCTGTCTGCAAGGGCATTTCAACTAGTTCCACTCACCTGCCTTTCCCCATAGCCCTGCAAATATTTTTCCTTCAGGTACTTATACAATTCCCTTTTGAAAGCCACAATTGAATCTGCCGCCACCACACTTTCAGGCAGTGCATTCCAGATCCTAACCACTTGCTGCGTAAAAAAGTTTTTCCTCATGTCGCCTTTGGTTCTTCTGCCAATCACCTTAAATCTGTGGCCTCTGGTTCTCGACCCTTCTGCCAATGGGAACAGTTTATCTCTATCTACTCTGTCTAGATCCCTCATGATTTTGAACACCTCTATCAAATCTCCTCTTAACCTTCTCTGCTCTAAGGGGAACAACCCCAGCTTCCCCAGTCTATCCACGTAACTGAAATCCCTCATCCCTGGAACCATTCCCGTAAATCTTTTCTGCACCCTCTCTAAGGCCTTCACATCCTTCCTAAAGTGCGGTGCCCAGAATTGGACACAATACTCCAGTTGAGGCCGAACCAGTGTTTTATAAAGATTCATCATAACTTTCTTGCTTTTGTACTCTATACCTCTATTTATAAAGCCCAGGATCCCGTATGCTTTTTTAATTGCTTTCTCAACCTGCCATGCCACCTTCGACAATTTGTGCACACATACCCCAGGTCTCTCTGTTAATGCACCCTCTTTACCATTGCACCCTTTAGATTATATTGCCTCTCCTCGTTCTTCCTACCAAAATGTATCACTTTGCACTTTTCTGCGTTAAATTTCATCTGCCACGTGTCCGCCCATTTCACCAGCCTGTCTATGTCTTCTTGAAGTCTATCCCTATCCTCCTCACTGTTCACTATACTTCCAAATTTTATGTCATCTGCAAATTTTGAAATTGTGCCCTGTACACCCAAGTCTAAGTCATTAATATATATCAAGAAAAGCAGTTGTCCTAGTACCGACTCCTGGGGAACACCATTATACCTTCCTCCAGTCGGAAAAACAATCGTTCACCACTACTGTGCAAAGATGGAACTGATGTTCTCGGGGTAATTTTTGATAAAGCAGTTCGGGAGCATTTAAACTAGTATGGCAGGGGGCTAGAAACCTATGTAGTGAAATAGAGGAAAGTGAAAGGCAGACAGAAATAAATGGTAAAAGGGTGAGGAACAAAAAACAAAGGGCCAAACTAATTCATAAAAAATGTGAGCATAAAAAAAGCCTGAGGGTTTTATACCTTAATGCGAGAAGCATCAGGAACAAGGTAGATGAATTAGCTGTGGAAATAGAGGTTAATAATTATGATCTAATTGGGATTACGGAAACATGGTTGCAGGGTGAGCAGGGCTGGGAGCTTAACATATTCAGTATTTAGGAAGGATCGACAAAAAAGAAAGGGAGGAGGGGTAGCATTGCTGGTAAAAGAGGGGATAAATGCAATTGAAAGGAAGGATATTAACTTCCTAGTCTGGCGCACTTGCACGCTGGACAGTGGAGTTAACAACTGAGGCAATGGTGCTATTTTGCAACAGGGACAAAAAAAATAAATGCTGGGAACACTCAGCAGGTCAGGCAGTGCCCACGAACAGAACAAACAAGATATTTCAGGAAGGGTGCATACTCAATTCTTTGCGTATTGTTTCAAATTGTACAACCTGCTCAACTGAAGAGTGTGGGATGTGTTGTGCTATAGTACAATAGCCATGATGCAATGTTTAAAATGACCTGACTCTAGAAATTACTGTTGGCGATAGCACAATTGTATGAAATTCCTCTGCCCGCTGTTTTAGAGGAGGTATAATCCATTTAAAATAGTACATGTCTTAACATAGTGGATAGAGGAATGTTGTCGTAACACATTAAGGGGGAAAAATTGGGTGGTGCCCCTTTTGGGGTGCTAATGTCACTGGGGTGCTAATTTTAACGTCCCGAAAAAGTTAGCGCCGCTCCGCCGTAAATTCAGTACGAGCGCCCCAAGCAGGAGGTGGAGCGCTTTCCAGTAGAGCTCCACCTCCTGCTTGGGGCGCTATTACTCAATGTCGCGGTGCTCCGTGCAGCGGTGGCACGTAGCGCCGCGTCATTGCAGGCCTCCTCCCCTGATTAAAGGGGAGGGGCCAAGCGCTGTGTGCACCGGGGCCCTACCGGACCACCGGGAAGCGGGGTGCCGTGAAAACAGCCCGGCACTCAACAGGAGTGCTGGGCTGAGCGATCGCAGCCAGCACCCCGCATACAAAAGTGAAAGGGGGCAGGTGCTGGCAGTCGGCCAAAATAAAAATGGCCGCCTGACACCTGCCCCTTTAAGTAGTGCCGCCGCCACTGCAAAACCGCCCCCTGACCCTGTTGGACAAATCGTCCGGCAATAGGTTAGGGGCGCAAGGGAAGTTTGCGGCCGAGGCGCAAGCGGGGCGCTGCGCACGGCGATGACGTCATCACCGGCGGCGCAGCGCCACAGGGCGCTACCGGCTACCGCCGCCGCTAACCTCCTGCTGAATTTTGCAGCAGGCGTTAGCGGCGCCGTGCCCAGGCACTAGGGGATTTGCGCCCCGTTAGCATTCCCCGAGGGCGCTAACGAGAGGCACAAACCAACCCTATTTTTCCCCCTAAATGTTCGTCTAATAGTGCCAACAGTAATTTCTATCTGAAAGTTTAATTGAAATTTGGTATCAGAAATCATTTACCCCTTGCTTCTGTTTAGTACGTAATGGCCTTTATCCAAGGAGTAATTAAGGAGTACATTAAAATATCTTAAATTGGAATGGAAATCAACTCGAATTAAAATCAGCTCTTGGAGGCATAAACCTCAATTTTTCTGTTGTTACTTGTGAGATACAAATGTTCAATACAACAGAAGATTAATAATTAAAAACTTACCAGATAAACCAGTAAAGAATTTAAAATAGTATCACTGATTATTACTATAAGACAGGATTTAAGACATATTTAAAATAATTCTGCCCTTTGACAGTATTTATATTCTGCTTTGTGACAGCTGCCAAGCAGATCTCAGTGTATGAGGAGAGCTGAATGTATAGAGGTCCCTCCTGAAGCACGTTCTCAGACACTTATGTCCGTTTTCATGCATTTCATTTTCCAGGTTTGATTTTTTTTCTTTTTATGTAGTCAATCGACTTGGCAAAATGAATAACATACAAACTGATTATGGATTATGTTCCCATTACTGCAGGTGAATTTTCCTTTACATTTTTGAATACACTAGCTACTATAACACCAACAACTTGCATTTATACAGCATCTTTACCGTAGAAAAACATCCCAATGCACTTCATAAAAGAGCAATTAGACAAAAATGAATGCCGAACCAAAGAAGGAGATATTAGGAGGGGTGACTAAAAGCTTGGTCAAAGAGATGGGTTTTAGGGAGGGTACTAAAGGAAGTGAGGAAGGTGGAGAGGTGGTGAGCTTTAGGGAGGGAATTCTAGAGTGTAGGGTCTAATCAGGTGAAGGAGTGGTTGTGGGGGAAGCATAAAAGGCCAGAGCTGGAGGAATGCAGGATGTTTAGAGGGTTGTAGGACTGGAGGAGGTTACAGAGATAGTGAAGGGCGGGGCCATGAAGGTATTTAAACACAAGAATGAGAATTTTATATTTGAGGCATTAGGGGACCGGGAGCCAATGTAGGTTAGCAACAACAGGGGTGATGGGTGAGCGGGATAGGATATGGGCAAGAGAGTATTGGATGAGCTAGTTTATGGAGGGTAGAGGATGGGAGGCTGGCCAGGAGAGCATTGGAATAGTCGAGCATTGCCAGTTCTGACGAAGGGTCATCGACCTGAAACGTTGGGCTGGATTTTGTCTTGGGGTCGGGTTGGAGTCGTGTCATCCGCATTTTGTGTTATCCTCCCGCCTGAAATTGGATGTGGGAGATTGATGCAATTTTGACTTAATTGGGCAATTGAGTTCCAGCATGTGGGAACCCATGAACCAATTAGTGGTTTGCATCTGAAAGTTGCCTCTGATGATGTCATCATTGCAGGTCAGAGACTGCCTGGTCTCAGAGAATGCCTGGCCTTTGCTGTGAAAGGACCTGGATGCAAAATGAGCAGCATCAGAGAGAGAGAGAGAGAGAGAGAGAGAGAGAGAGCCAGGTCCTCCAAAGGCCCCGGCAGTCTCTGAAGACATTCAATGCAGCAGCATCAGAGGCGACTTTCAGACCTAATACTACTACTACCTTCATCACATCTCCGTTGTAATAGTGGACCTGCAGCTGATAGTCAGCTATCCACTTGTGCTCCCACCAGGTTTCACTGGCGTGTTTCACATTAGGCGTGCTTCACGTCAGAAAAGAGTTAAACTAGCTAAAACGTTTCAAAATGGCATTACAGAGCCAATTTAGGGCTTGTTAAGGGCTTTAATGGCCTCTCCCGCCTCCTGGAGGCGGGACGGAGTCAGGAACACCGCACACAATTTTATCAAAATTGCGTGGAGGCGGGTTGGAGGCGGGATGGGGTTGGGACCCCCGAATCTGCAACTTTAACCCCCTACACGCCTCCAAACCTGACTCCACGGGTCATTGAAAATCCAGCCCGTTAACTCTGTTTCTCTCTCCACAGATGCTGCCTGACCTGCTGAGTATTTACAGCATTTTCTGTTTTTATTTCAGATTTCCAGCATCCGAAGTATTTTGCTTTTGTATTGGAATAGTCGAGTTTGGAGGTGACAAATGCATGGATGGAGGTTTCAGCAGCAGATGGATTGAGGCAGAGGTGGAAGTAGGTGGTCTTTGTAATGGAGAGGACATGGGGTTAGAAACTCAGCTCAGGGTCAAATAGGTTGCTGAGATTGCGCCTGGTTCAACCTATGACAGTGGCCAGAGAGGGGGATAGTATTGGTATAACCTGTGAAGCTGAGAAAAGTAAAATGTAGCTGTGGCAGATGAAAATAGGGATGGACTACATTAGGATCAATAATGAGGACTCCATGGGGCTGGGTGACAAAAGTCCTTTCTGAGGCAAATCATGCCAATGTACATGTAGAAATATATCAGACCAGTTTATGGCCAAATAATGATGATTAAACAAACTTCAGTGACCTGTGCATTCATGATATTTAATTGACCACAACTGGCTGGATTCAGTAAGCCACAGTTATACCTCATGGTTGATTTTATCAGAGAATAGGGTTATGTGACTCCATGAATGCTGGCAGTGGGAAATATTATTGCTCTTACAATTTTAAATAATCACTCTGGACAAATTAAATCTTAAAGGCTCATTGAAACTGTTATACACAGAGATCCCATCACACTGATTGAATCATTTGAAACAAATCCAGTTTGAAGAAAGGGAACACGGTGGCATAGTGGTTAGCACTGTTACCTCACAGCGCCAGGGACCCGGGTTCGAATCTGGCCTCGGGTGACTGTCTGTGTGGAGTTTGCACATTCTCCCCGTGTCTGCGTGGGTTTCCTCCGGGTGCTCCGGTTTCCTCCCACAGTCCAAAGATGTGCGGGTTAGGTTGATTTGGCTATGATAAATTGACCCTTAGTGTTAAGGGGATTAAATATGTGGGGATAGGGTGGGATATGTGTCGGTGCAGGCTCGATGGGCCGAAATGGCCTCTATCTGCATTGTGGGGATTCTGTGAATCTGCTGAAGATAAACTGAAATAAAATACACCAGGAGTTAGAAACTCAGTAATGATAAAGCCAGGAACTGCAGTAGTAGATACAGTGACACACAATAGACAAATTATACTAATATTTGTAAAATAAAAGTTTATTAAAATAGTATTAGTATTAAAAAGTATTGTGGTGGTTTTGTGCTCTATCCCAGTTGATTTCTACATGGGCAGTTCACCACAAAATCATCAGGAAAACTGCAGTGTAACATTTCAAATGATATATAGATATATTCAGCACATCTAAGCCAACTGAATAATTCAAAACCAATTTTAGGTAGCACAGTATGTGAAGCAATATACTTTTTCTCTTTACTGGACAAGAAGCAGTTAATGCTGTGTCTGGATAAAATGCTCGATTCCTTAGCACCACGCCGTCACTTGATGAGCACAACAACACCAACAAGAGAAAATAAAAAATCAGCCAGTCTGGATTTTTTAATAGACTTGAGTTTATTAAGAAGCGGCATTGTCAATAAATAGATTGCTACAATAATGCTCAAGAAACATTGTTTTCCATTTTTATGAGATGTATAAAGGATAACAGTTTTGTGGTAGGTGTGACCTATACAAAAGGGACGGTCTACACCTGTGCAAAGATGGAACTGATGTTCTCGGGGTAATTTTTGATAAAGCAGTTCGGGAGCATTTAAACTAGTATGGCAGGGGGCTAGAAACCTATGTAGTGAAATAGAGGAAAGTGAAAGGCAGACAGAAATAAATGGTAAAAGAGTGAGGAACAAAAAACAAAGGGCCAAACTAATTCATAAAAAATGTGAGCATAAAAAAAGCCTGAGGGTTTTATACCTTAATGCGAGAAGCATCAGGAACAAGGTAGATGAATTAGCTGTGGAAATAGAGGTTAATAATTATGATCTAATTGGGATTACGGAAACATGGTTGCAGGGTGAGCAGGGCTGGGAGCTTAACATACAGGGGTATTCAGTATTTAGGAAGGATCGATGAAAAAGAAAGGGAGGAGGGGTAGCATTGCTGGTAAAAGAAGGGATAAATGCAATTGAAAGGAAGGATATTAACTCAGTTAATACAGAATCTATATGGGTGGAGCTAAGAAATAGCGAGGGGCGAAAAACATTAATAGGAGTGGTATATAGGCCTCCAAATAGTAAAATAGAGGTTGGGGAGGGCATCACGAGGGAAATTAGAGAAGCGTGCAATAAGAGCACAGCTGTCATCATAGGTGACTTTAACTTACATATAGATTGGAATAGCCTAATCAGTAAAAATAATGAGGAGGAGGAATTCCTTGAGTGTTTAAGGGATGGTTATCTGGATCAATATGTCGAGGAACCAACTCGGGAACAGGCTATATTGGACTGGGTACTGTGCAATGAGAAGGGACTAATTAGTAATCTTGTTGTACGGGGACCCTTGGGTCAGAGCGATCATAACATGATCGATTTCTCACTCGAAATGGAGAGCGAAGAAATTGACTCAGATACTATGGTCCTGAATTTAAACAAGGGGAATTATGATGCCATTAGACGGGAACTGAGTAGGTCTGATTGGACAACGTTCCTGGGAGGACTGGAGGTAGATAAACAATGGCAAGCATTTAAAGATAGAATGACAAAATTGCAAAAATTGTTTATACCAATCTGGCATAAAAGGAAATCTAAAAAGGTGACTCAACCGTGGATAACAGGGGAAATTAGAGACAGCATAAAATCCAAAGATAGGGCGTATAAAATAGCCAAAAAAAGCGCCAGAGCGGAAGATTGGGAACAGTTTAAGATAGAGCAAAGGAGGACAAAGGGCTTAATCAAGAGGGGCAAAATAGCTTACGAAAGCAAGCTGGCGGAAAATATAAAAACTAACTCCAAAAGCTTTTATAAGTATATCAAGAGGAAAAGACTGGTGAAAACCAAAGTTGGCCCATTGCAGTCAGATACGGGGGAATATATAACGGGAAATAAGGAAATGGCAGACCAACTAAATGCATACTTTGGGTCAGTCTTTACGAAGGAAGACACAAAAAACCTCCCTGGGATATCGGGAAAAATAGGGACATTTGCAAAGGAGGAACTGACGCAAGTCAATATCTCTAAGGATATGGTGTTAAGGAAGCTAAAGGGATTGAAGGCGGACAAATCCCCAGGGCCTGATAACATGCATCCTAGGGTACTGAAGGAGGTGGCCCTAGAGATAGCGGATGCACTAAGTATGATTTTTCAGAATTCATTAGACTCGGGAACAGTGCCCATGGATTGGAGGGTAGCTAACGTTACCCCACTATTCAAAAAGGGGGGTAGGGAAAAAGCAGGTAATTACAGACCTGTAAGCCTTACATCAGTTGTGGGCAAAATGCTGGAGTCCATCATTAAGGATGAAATAGCGGAGCACTTAGCAAATGGGGACAGGATAGGACAGAGTCAACATGGATTTACAAAGGGTAAATCGTGCTTGACTAATCTATTGGAATTTTTTGAGGGAGTAACTGGTAAAATAGATGGGGGAGAGCCAGTAGATGTGGTGTACCTGGACTTCCAAAAGGCCTTCGATAAGGTCCCACATAAAAGATTAGCATGGAAAATTGAAGCTCATGGGATAAAGGGGAAAGTATTGACGTGGATAGAGAACTGGCTGTCAGATAGAAAACAGAGAGTTGGAATAAACGGCTCATTTTCTGAATGGCAGGCAGTAACAAGTGGGGTACCACAGGGATCTGTCCTAGGTCCCCAGCTGTTCACAATTTACATTAATGACCTGGATCAGGGAGTCGGATGCAGCATTTCCAAATTTGCAGACGACACTAAACTAGGAGGGGGGGTGGGCTCAGAGGAGGAGACCAGGAAGCTCCAGAGCGATTTGGACAGACTGGGTGATTGGGCGGATAAATGGCAGATGCACTATAATGTGGACAAGTGCGAAGTTATCCACCTTGGGTGCAGGAACGGGAGGGCAAATTATTATTTAAATGGCAATAAATTGGGAGAGGGGGAAGTACAGAGAGACCTGGGTGTTCTTGTACACCAGTCACTGAAGGCGAGCATGCAGGTGCAACAGGCGGTCAAGAAGGCAAACGGTATGCTGGCCTTCATAGCAAAAGGGTTGGAATACAGGAACAGGGATACCTTGCTGCAGCTGTACAGGGCACTGGTGAGACCACACCTCGAGTGCTGTGTACAGTTTTGGTCGCCTCATCTGAGGAAAGATGTTCTTGCCATGGAGGGGGTGCAGCGGCGATTCACCAGGCTGATACCAGGAATGGCGGGATTGACCTATGAGGAGAGACTATGTAGTTTAGGGATGTACACACTGGAGTTTAGAAGATTGAGAGGGGACCTCATAGAAGTGTATAAAATTCTGACAGGTCTAGACAGACTAGATGCAGAAGGAATGTTTCCCTTGGCGGGTGAGAACAGAACTAGAGGACATAATTTAAGGATAAGGGCTAAACCATTTAGGACAGAAATGAGGGGGAATTTCTTCACTCAGAGGGTGGTGAACCTGTGGAACTCATTGCCACAGAGGGCAGTGTACGCCAGCTCATTAAATATATTTAAGAGGGAATTAGATATATTTCTACAGGCAAAAGGGGTTAAGGGTTACGGAGAGAAGGTGGGGACGGGATACTGAATTGGAGGATCAGCCATGATCTCATTAAATGGCGGAGCAGGCTCGAAGGGCCGGATGGCCTACTCCTGCTCCTATCTTCTATGTATCTATGTATCTATGTACTCTCTGTTTCCTGTCACTTAGCCAATTTCATATCCATGCTGCCACTGTCCCTCTTATTCCATGGGTTTCAACTTTGCTGGCAAGCCTATTATGTGCCACTTTATAAAACGCCTTTTGGAAGTCCATGTACACCACATCAACCGCATTGCCCTCATCAACCCTCTCTGTTACCTCATCAAAAAACTCAATCAAGTTAGCTAAACACGATTTGCCTTTAACAAATCTGTGCTGGCTTTCCTTAATTAATCCAAACTTGTCCAAGTGACTGTTAATTTTGTCCTGGATTATCGTTTCTAAAAGTTTCCCCACTACCAAGGCTAAACTGACTGACCTGTAGTTGCTGGGTTTATCCTTGCACCCTTTTTTGAACAAGGGTGTAACATTTGCAATTCTCCAGTGCTCTGGCACCAGCCCCGTATCCAAGGAGGATTGGAAGATTATGGCCAGTACCTCCGCAATTTCCACCTTTACTTCTCTCAGCATCCTAGGATGCATCCCATCCGGTCCTAGTGACTTATCTACTTTAAATATAGCCAGCCTTTCTAGTACCTCCTCCTTATCAATTTTTATCCCATCCAGTATCTCAACTACCTCCTCTTTCACTATGACTTTGGCAGCATCTTCTTCCTTGGTAAAGACAAATGCTAAGTACTCATTTAGTACCTCAGCCATGCCCTCTGCCTCCATGCGTAGGTCTCCATTTTGGTCCCTAATCGGCCCCACCCCTCCTCTTACTACTCGTTTACTATTTATATGCCTATAGAAGACTTTTGGCTTCCCTTTTATGTTAGCTGCCAATCTATTCTCATACTCTCTCTTTGCCCCTCTTATTTCCTTTTTCACTTCCCCTCTGAACTTTCTATATTCAGCCTGGTTCTCACTTGTATTCTCAACCTGACATCTGTCATATGCCCCCTTTTTCTGCTTCATCTTACTCTCTATCTCTTTTGTCATTCAGGGGGCTCTGGCTTTGGTTTCTCTACCTCTCCCCCTCGTGGGAATGTACCTCAACCATTTCCTCTTTAAAGGCAGCCCATTGTTTGATTAAAGTTTTGCCTGCCAATCTTTGATTCCAATTTACCCGGGCCAGATCCATTCTCAACCCACTGAAATTGGCTTTCCTCTAATTAAGTATTTTTACTCTAGATTGCTCCCTGTCCTTTTCCATAGCTAGTCTAAACCTTATGGGGGTGATTTTCTGACGTCAGAGGAGGCGGGTTTGGAGGCGGGAAAGGCGGGGAAATCAGAAACAATGAGGGCGGGTTCGGAACCTGCCTCCAACCTGCTGAAGGGATAATTACTAGTCCTAGCCCCTTTAGGGCTACCCCGGATCAGGGGTATTCTCCAGACGTTCACTTTCAACTAAAGTTTGAGGTAGCCGAATCCTAAAGACGCTTAATTGGGTCTGAAGGTCCAGACTATTTCTCCCTAAAGGAAAGGAACAACCTGAAGATGTTTCTGTCCTCCAGATAGCACTTTTAATAAGTTTAGCTAGACTGTAACGTTCCGGATATTATGAAGGTCCGGAAAACTCCCCCAGAATTCTGCAACTCCTCACCAAAGAGCGTACAGAGATTGAGTTCGCGAGTTTGATACAGAAGTCTTATGTGAAACAATTCTAAAAATATATAGATTTATTAAAGAACCGACATGTAATTTACAGTTGGTGATTCAATCGCAACATTAACAGTTCCAAAAACAGAAATCTTACAATTCTATTATCAGAGATCCTTATTCTCAGATCTTAACTTCATTACATTTTTACATTTCTTAGTCTTATTCCAGGATATCCATCAAAATCAAATACCTTTGATACCTTTGATCCCTGAGGTCCAAAAAGTTGTAAACTTACAGAGCCTGCTTCTGAAGCCGAGAATCGCTTTGCCCCTTACAGCGAATCTATCATCCCATTTGAAAGTTCAATATATATATATCCTTTCTCAGTGGTATTTCCTTTGAAGTTTTCTGCTGATGTAAGCTAATTATCTCTAGTCATTTTTCTGCTGACCCCTGCTATTTTTACAGTCAGTTCAGCTGGTAGCATTAAGAATCATGTCTCTACCTTTAGGTGTTCGAAGCTTATCATAAAAACGATGTGGAGCAGGTGCATCTATTTGATGTCATTCTTACCAAAGTCTTCTGTTTGTGTCTTTTTATGACATGTAAATTAAAACAACCTCAACCAGGGTGATCTATGCAATTCTTAAGGCACCTCAGCTGGTTGCAACACAAAATCGTGTCTCCTGTCTGTAGGTGTTCTAAGTTTAACATAAAAATGATTTGACGGCAGGTGTTTCTTTTACTTGATGTCATTTTTACGAAGGCATATGTTTCTTCTTCTTTTATGTGCCTGTTTACGAAATGTACTTTAGAACACCTTAACAGGGTGTACCATTGTGTTCTTTCCAAAGCTTCAGACTTTCAGGAACCTCCAACCTCCTGTTTCAATAAGGTTATTGATTCAGTGTCAACAACTTATCTTATCTCAATAGCCTGAATGCTGTTCACAGCTTCTCCATTGTTGAGGCTTTTAGATATTCAAGCCCAGTTTGTCATGTTACAAAGGCCAGAATTATTTCATAGAATGGTGTATTTTTCTGAATATAGCTTATTCCTTCACACCGCCTCCGCGGGATTTTGCCGGTGCCGGTTTTGGAGGTCGGGAAACAGTCCCGCCTCCAGCTGGCCATAGCGCTACTTAAGATCATTAAATGCTCGTTAAGGGCCTCTCTAAGCCTATTTTGAGAGGCCCTCGTGATTTTTCGAGTATTTCGGCGTGCTCCACGCACCTCCTAAACCACACCAGGTAAACCTGGCGGGTTGACTCGTGGAGGTCTCCTCACAGCTGCAGGTCCAACAAGACATTGTTTATTGCATCAAGGATTACTTGCAGGTGCCAGACCTTTGCTTTAAAAGGTCTCTGAGCACTTTTAGAAGGCCTTCTGAAGTTGGAGGTACTGCAGCTTGAATCTATCAATTGTGGGGCCTCCTTGGAAGACCCTCTCCCCGTTTCCAATGAACGCTTCCCCAAAGGAGGCATCTGCAAGCAGCATGGGAACCATTCGTTTTCTTTCTGCATGGACCTCAGTTGAGGATGAGGAGCATGCATAGCAGCAGCAAAACCAGGCAGCTCATCAGCAACATCAGCAGGAGCCCCAACCTCCTGCTCAGCCACCTGATACTGCACAGGGCAGAAGGCGCCAGTGCATTGAGGCACCTCGCTGCAGGAGATACCCCCGACAGAGGGTTTACAGACAGAGGATGAGCTACCTCAACATGAGTGAGCAGCAATGCCAAAGGAGGCTGAGACTTTCGCGAGCGGTTGTCTGAAAGATCTGCGCAATGCTGCAGTAAGACCTGGTGCCCAGAGAAACAGGTGGACACCCCTTACCAGTGGCTGTCAAAGTCACCACCGCACTCAACTTCTTTGCCTCAGGCTCCTTCCAGGGATCATCAGCAGACATCAGCAGCATCTCCCAGTCGGCCGCCCACAGTTGCATCACGCAGGTTACCGATGCCCTTTTTGCTAAGGCCCACAATTACATCCAGTTCTCAAGGGATCAAGCAAGTATAACTGCCCATTCGGTTGGCTTTGCAAATATGGCAGGCATGCCAATGGTGCAGGGCGTCATAGACTGCACACATGTGGCCCTTACGGCACCCCATCACAACCCAGCTATCTTTGTCAACCGAAAGGGCTTCCACTCCCTCAACGTACAACTGGTGTGTAACCACAAGAAGGAGTTCTTACATGTTTGCGCCAAGTTCTGTGGTAGTTGCCATGACTCTTTCATCCTGCGGCACTGTAGTGTTCCTCCGCTTTTCAATCCACCAAACCAACTTAACGAATGGCTCCTTGGTGACAAAGGCTACCCCCTGAAGAAGTGGCTAATGACGCCGATCAGGAGGCCAGCTAACGAGGCTGAAGAGCGCTACAACGCCAGCCACACTTCGACCAGGTCCATCATAGAGCAAACATTGGGCTGTTGAAGATGTGCTTCCATTGCCTTGACCGATCAGGTGGAGCCCTGCAGTATACACCATGCAGGATCTCCAGAATGGTCGTGGTCTGCTGTACACTGCACAACATCGCACAGCATCATGGCTTGCAGCTTCTTGATGAGCAAGTGGCTCAGTTCCAGCCCGCCTCAGATGAGGATGAGGAGGAGGAGGATCTGGAGGCTGAGGAGGAGGAGGATCTGGAGGAGGAGGAGCAGGAGGAGGAGGAGGAGCAGGAGGAGGAGCAGGAAGAGGTCAGAGCGCCGGTGTATCGACCAGCGACAGCAGCAGCACGCGAGCACATGGCTGCCCAGGATTCAAGGGATGAACTTATCATGGCCAGATTTGCATAGGTTGCCCAAGTTGGCACATGTCCTTGGCTCCATCCTAGGACATCATTCACAATGGACATAACTCTCTGGCCTCCTTTCACTCAGGCCACCAACCTGACAATGTAAGTGTGGCGGAGCCCGCAATGTGGAGCTGCCTAAGGCGAAAGAACAGATGCCACAATGCCAACATTTTGGCATCAAATCATTTTAATGCTTTCCAACAGGGATGGCATTTCATCAATACACAGAAACATTCTCCCAATCTGCACACAGATCTGGAGGTTATATCCCTTGCCAGCTGTACCCACACAGCCTTGGTTTCTTTGGCAGGCCTCTTCCTCTCAGATGAGTGGAAGAGCACCTCCATGCTAGCTGTCACCCCCTCAAACAACATTTGCAGCGCCTCATCCGAGAGCCTCGGGGAGGCACTTGGCTTGGAATTGGACATAGTGGTTTCTCAGAATATGTTGCAGGTGGTGCAGCATAGGCAGAAATGCTGTGGAATGAGCCAAGGCAGCAAGAAGCCATAAAATCAGACTGGAAAAGTGATGTCAGCAGAGGTGAGTTTCAGTCCCAAAACACTAATTGACCAAAGGCATCCCACACCTCTGAAATCAAGTGGCCAATCATGGGAAAATCGCAAATTTTTGAAAACTATCAGTGGAGGCAGGTTTCAAACCCACCCAAACTGAAACCCGCCTCCATCTCGCCTCCAGTGAGAAAATCACCCCCAACGATACTGTGATCACTGTTCCCTAAATGTTCCCCTATTGACACTTGCTCCACTTGACCCACCTCATTCCCCAGAACCAGATCCAGCAATGCCTCCTTCCTCATTGGGCCGGAAACATGCTGATCAAGAAAGTTCTCCTGAACACACTTCAGAAATTCTTCCCCCTCTCTGCCCTTTACACTATTACTATCCCAGTCTATATTAGGATAGTTGGAGTCCCCCATTATCACTACTCTATAGATCTTGCAGCTCTCTGTAATTTCCCTGCAAATTTGCTCCTCTATATCTCCTTCTCACTAGTTGGTGGCCTATAGAATACACCTAGCACCTCTATTGTTTCTCAACTCTAACCAAATAGATTCTGTCCTTGACCCCTCCAGGGCATCCTCTCTCTCCAGCACTGTAATATTCTCCTTAATGAATACTGCCACCCCACCTCCTTTCTTTCCTTCCCAATCTTTCCTGAACACCTATATCCAGGAATATTTCGTACCCAATCCTGCCCTTTTTTGAGCCAGGTCTCCGTTATCATCATGACATCATATTCTCATGTGGCTATTTGCGCCTGCAGTTCACCAGCCTTGTTTACCACACTTCGTGCATTCACACACATGCACTGTAAACCTATCTTAGACCTTCTTGTATTCTCTCTTAGTCTGACCCCACCTGATACCGTACTATTTCTTACTCTAGTGCTAGCTGTCTCTCCCAATCCATTGTGCACCTTGTTTCTCCTTTCTAATGCTACATCCTGGTGCCCATCCCCCTGCCAACTTAGTTTAAACCCTCCCCAACAGCACTAGCAAACCCCCCCCCCCCCCCCCCCCCGCCCCGCGAGGACATTGGTCCCAGCTCTGTTAAGGTGCAACCCGTCCGGCCTGTACAGGTCCCACCTCCCCAAGAACCAGTCCCAATGTCCCATATCGGGCCCCCTGCTGATGCATACTACCAATGAATAGCGCGGGTAGCGCTGGCTGCATGCAGCAATCATTTAAAACAGCAGGCAGCACAAATTTAACGTGCTGCCTGCATCGCAATGAATGGGCGCAGGCTAATCAGTACATTACATCGATTCCCATATCTTATTCATCAAAAAGCTACTGATTCTGGCCTCTAAATCTGGTCTCTTGCGCATCCTCAATTTTAATTGCTTCACCATTGATGGCCGTGTCTTCAGCTGTCAAGGCCCTAAGCTCTGGAATTCCCTCTATGTTTCTATAAATATATTCAAGAAGGAGTTAGATATATTTCTTAAGGCTAAAGGGATCAAGGGATATGGGGAGAAAGCAGGGACAAGGTACTGAATTTGGATGATCAGCCATGATCTCATTAAATGGCGGAACAAGCTCGTGGGGCCGAATGGCCTACTCCTGCTCCTATCTTCTATGTTTCTCCCTCAACTTCTCCACCTCTCTACCACTCTCTCCTCCTTTAAGACGCTCCTTAAAACCTACCTCTTTTACCCTCCTGTCCTAATATCTCCTTATGCGGCTCGGTGTCAAATTTGGTTTTATAACGTTCCTGTGAAGCGCCTTGGGACGTTTTGCTATGTTAAAGGCGCTATATAAATGCGAGTTATTGTTGTTGTTGATCTACTCCGAAATAATCACCCTCTCCCTTGTCACAGCCCCATTAAAATCCTCATCCACATCGATTTCACCTTCATGCTTGACTTCTCCAATGCTTTCCTCACTAGCCTCCTGAACTCCATTTTACATAAATTTCAACTCAACCAATATTTTACTGCCTACATCCCATCCTGCACTTGCTTAACTTCCCCAACCCCAAATGCACAGAATTCAAAATTCCTCATCCTAATGTACAGATCCCTCCACAGTATGGACTCCTACTTTTGTAAACTTCTTCAGCACTATGTGCCAATTTGTGTCTCCACTCTTCTGACCCTGGATTCCTGTGCATCCTCCTCCCTCCGTTTCACTTTTAGTAGCAGTTCCTTCAGCTATCTCGGCCCTACAGTTTGGAACTCTCATCCTAAACCCTTCTGCCTTGCTACCTTTCTCCCCACTTTCAAAACCTCTCTCTTGGACCATGCCATTGGATACCTTTTCGACTAATGCTCAGCATCTGATTTTGCTCCTTTGCTAAGTACCTTGGGAATTTACTACGTTAAAGATGCTACATGAATATATATTGTTAAGGGAATAACAATGGAGTTTACCCCTCACTGATAGTATCTGACTGCAAGCAAAAGTATTTGATGGTGAAGGGATAATTACTAGTCCTAGCCCCTTTAGGGTTACCCTGGATCAGGCGTATTCCCCAGACGTTCACTTTCAACTAAAGTTTGAGGTAGCCGAATCCTAAAGATGCTTAATTGGGTCTAAAGGTCCAGACTATCTCTCCCTAAAGGAAAGGAACAACCTGAAGATGTTACCATCCTCCAGATAGCACTTTTAATAAGTTTAGCTAGACTGTAACGTTCCGGATATTATGAGGGTCCGGAAAACTCCCTCAGAATTCTGCAACTCCTCACCAAAGAGCGTACAGCGATTGAGTTCACAAGTTTGATACAGAAGTATTATGTGAGACAATTCTAAAAATATATAGATTTATTAAAGAACCGACAAGTAATTACAGTAAGTGTTTCAATTGCAACATTAACAGTTCCAAAAAGAGAAAGCTTACAATTCTTATTATCAAATCTTAACTTCGCTACAATTTTATAGTTCTAAGTCTTTATTCCAGGATATCCACCAAAATCAAATACAGTACAATACCTTGATCCCCGAGGTACAAAGGGGTAAAAATTCAGTTGGTTGCGCCTCCCGTTAGCGCCTTAAGAGGGCGCTAATGGGGCGCAAAGCCGCTAACGCCCGGGCGCAGCGATGTTTGCGCCGCTCGGGAACTTAACTTGACATTGTGCGGCGGCGCTAAAACTTACCGCTGCGACCACCTGCGCGCGCAGATTGTGACGTCATTCCATGGTGCAACGCCCTTGTGGCGCCCCAGAGCGGAAATTGAGTGGCGCCCCCTGCCTTACCGCCTGGCGCTTCCAACGACCAGAAGACTGGAACGCTATCAATCGCTGTGGGGCTGGGGGGGGCGCTATTTAAAGGGGGCCTCTTCCTGTCTTTTATTGTTGGTGGCATTTTTGAACTATGCATTCTGAGAGAGAGAGGGAGAGACTTCTGGAGAGATTCAACGTTGTGTGAAGGAGTTTTGGGTACTGAGCAGCACTTTGCAGGTTCATTTTGATTTGCCATTCCTTGTATCGATTTAGCAGAGACTGTGGGAGCTGCACTCTGAGCTCTTTGCCTGGTACTCTCCATTGTTCTTTCCAGCACATTTGATGTGCAAGTCTCTCCGGGCCGAGATTCAAGGCTGCAATGAACAGGATGTGGATGGAAAGCAAGATTAACCATCCCCTTTAAGAACTGGCCCGTGCCATTGTGTGTGTGTTCCATTGCTGACTGACATTACATGAGCTTCGCCAGCGCTCTGAGGTAGCGCCTCACTCCTTGGCCTTTGCGCCTTAAGACAGGTGTGCAGCGCCTGATTTAGCGCTCCACTCACCTCCAGGGGCGGTAAAAGTGAAGTTTCCAGTCAGTGCCGATAATTAGCGCCAGGCGCTAATATTTGCGTCCAGACGATATTTGCGCCCCAAATGGGGCGCGACCTAATTTCTACCCCAAAGAGTTGTAGACTTACAGAGCCGCCTCTGAAGCCTGAGAATCGCTTTGCCCCTTTACAGCGAATCTATCATCCCATTTGAAAGTTCAATATTTATATCCTTTTTCAGTGGTATTTCCTTTGAAGTTTTCTGCTGATGTAAGCTAATTATCTCTAGTCATTTTTCTGCTGACCCCTGCTATTCTTACAGTCACTTCAGCTGGTAGCAATGCAGAATTATGTCTCCTGTGTAGGTGTCTCAAGCTTAACACAAAAACTGTGTAACAGCAGGTGCATCTATTTGATGTCATTTTTACTAAGGTCTTCTATTTGTGTCTTTTTACGAAGTGTAAATTAAAACACCTCAACCAGGGTGATCTATGCAATTCTTAGTCACCTCAGCTGGTTGTAACACAGAATTATGTCTCTCTAGGTGTTCCAAGTTCAACACAAAAACAATGCGACGGCTGGTGCCTCCCCCACTTGATGCCATTCCCATGAAGGCATATGTTTCTTAATGTTATGTGTTTCTTTCTGAAGTGTAATTTAGAACACCTTAACAGGGTGTACCATTGTCTTATTTCCAAAGCTTCAGACTTCAGGAGCCTCCAACCTCCTATTTCAATAAGGTTATTGATTCAGTGTCAACAACTTATCTTATCCCAATAGCCTGAATGCTGTTAACAATACAACTTCTCCATTGTTAGGTTTTTAGATTTTCAAGCCCAGTTTGTCATGTTTTAATAAGGCCAGAATTATTTCATAGAATTGTGTATTTTTCTGAATATGGCTTATTCCTTCACAATGGATGTCTAGGCCTCATAACCAGTAGTCATAATTTTTCTGTATGAAAGTGTGCTCAATAGTTTTTGATGTTAGAAATTTGCACCTAGGTTATTGATCTATAAAAGATTGCAACCAAATTATATTGAAGAATCCTTCCAAATCATAAGACTGAGGCCAACTCTAAGCTCCACTACATGTTTATAGTATTCCACAACAGTATACTGTGTTTATTATATACCTGCAAACATTACTTATTTCTATTTTTCTCGTTTGTAGTTCCTCCAGAAACTGTTCAAAGATGCAGAATAAAAGCTTTATTTTATTGCTGAAATGAAACAAGTCACAATTGAACAGACACATTTCGAAAGACATTATTTTCAATTTTACAGCAGTGTGATAAGCAGTATAATAATTTATGGATTGGGAGGCTGATTGCAAAACGATGGATTTTTTTAAGCTCTAGTAGAAACAATAATTCAAGACCTCTTATATCATGCCAAAGCCATTCGTGCAGTTCCAAATAGATACAGAATATTATGAGCTTTCTTCTTGCTGTGATAAAGCCGTTACCATTTCTCATTCCGAAATTTGCAGGAACCGCTGGCATTTCCAATAGTCTGAGGGGATTTGATTTTTGGTGGAATATAAGAATACAAACAATGATAAAACAACATAAGCTAGAAATTCTCCATAGAAAATGAATTGCCTGCATTATATTTATTTTCTGGACCAAAGTCTAAGAAGCAATAAAATCATTACTCCATCAATGTTAAATATTGGGTCACAATATACTCACCTTTGCTAAATATTAAAAATGAATTTTATAGTTTGCAGGTTTTCATATTTTGTGCTCATGCCATTGTATTCACAATAAAATCAAGCCTTCCATCTCAGATATCCTGTTTATTTTTGGGAGTAAATCCAATAGCTTGCTCCAGAATATACTAGTTATATGATATTGTTGGTTGCTTTTCACTCAGGGTTAGAATCAGAGGGGTAAAAATTCAGTTGGTTGCGCCTCCCGTTAGCGCCTTAAGAGGGCGCTAATGGGGCGTTAAGCCGCTAACGCCCGGGCGCAGCGCTGTTTGCGCCGCTCGAGAACTTAACTTGAGATTGTGCGGCGGCGCTAAAACTTACCACTGCGACCACCTGCGCGCGCAGATTGTGACGTCATTCCATGGTGCAACGCCCTTGGGGCGCCCCGGAGCGGAAATTGAGTGGCGCCCCCTGCCTTACCGCCTGGCGCTTCCAACGACCGGAAGACTGGAACGTTATCAATCGCTGTGGGGCTGGGGGGGGCGCTATTTAAAGGGGGCCTCTTCCTGTCTTTTTCTGTGGTCGACATTTATGCACCACTCATTCTGAGAGAGAGAGAGAGATTCGGAGAGAGAGAGAGAGAGACTTCTACATTGACTCAACGCTTTGTGAGGTAGTTTGGCCTAGTTCATCCTAACTTTGTTGCTACTTTAGTTGCTGTACCTCATTACTTTTCTGGCAAAGAGAATATGGGGGCTGCAATGATTGGGGGCGTCGTCCTGCTCCAGCTGAATCGGAGGATAGTGAGACGCAGACAGAGAGTGGCAATGATGGCCAGACGGAGGAGGGCCATCAGGCGCATGTACAGGAGAGCTTACCCTCCCAGGGTATATCGTGAACAGCTCTCCTACATCCATATGTCCGAGGAGCTGTGTTTGCGAAGGCTGCGATTCAGCAAGGAGGTGGTCACTGAGCTCTGCCACCTGCTGCAGCCAGATCTGCAGCCTCAGCTGAGGTCCAGGACGTCTCTGTCGGTGGCAGTGAAGGTCACAGTGGCTTTGAACTTCTACGCCACTGGCTCATTCCAAGCTGCTGTTGGGGACCTCGCCAATATCTCCCAGTTTGCGGTGCATCGCTGCATCCGGCAGGTCACCAATGCCCTCTTCAGAAGGAGACGAGACTTCATCTCTTTCCCTATGACCCCAGACAAGCAGCATGACCATGCTATGGGCTTTGCGAGGGTAGCGGGCTTCCCCATGGTGCAGGGCGCCATTGACTGCACGCATGTGGCTTTGCGTGCTCCGCGAGAGAATGCAGAGGAGTTCCGGAACAGAAAGGGGTTCCATTCCTTGAATGTGCAGTTGGTCTGTGACCACAGACAGGTGATTCTCGCTGTCAATGCCCACTATCCAGGCAGCTGCCACGATGCTTTCATCCTGCGCCAGACTACTGTGGCAGAACTTTTCGAGGCACCGCATCAGCCAGTTGGTTGGCTTCTGGGGGACAAGGGGTACGCATTGAGCACCTGGCTGATGACACCGCTCCGTGCGCCAAACACCCCTGCTGAGCTGCGGTACCAGGAAAGCCATCAAGCAACCAGGAACATTATTGAGCGCACAATCGGCGTGCTGAAACAACGGTTCCGCTGTCTGGACCATTCCGGAGGAGCCCTGCAGTACTCGCCTGAGCAAGTTTCAAAGTTCGTAGTCATGTGCTGCATGTTGCACAACATGGCAATCCTCAGGACCCAGCCAATGCCACCAGGCCTTGTAGCACCACCAGAGGAGGAGGAGGAAGAGGAGGAACAGGCCGAGGACGATGATCATCAGCAGCACCAAGGCAGGAGGGCGGCCCACAATGGTCAAACTGCAAGGGCCGTCCGTCAACGACTAATAGCAAGCCGCTTCTAGGGCCCCTGCCATTGCTACAAACACGAATCAACCCAGCACACAACCCCTAAGCCGGCCAAGGCACCAATAATTCCAACCACCAGCCATGTATATTTTGAATACAGAAACTTATTTATTTTACAAACTCTGTGTGTGTCAATTCCTCATGACAAACTCATAGAAATAAACACAAAAAAACAGTCAATAACATAACTGGTTCTCACAACCTGGAGATAATGTCCAAAACACTAAACAAAAGTTGGGCCATGAACCTCGGCCTTTAATAAAAAAATGACCAGCATTTTGGCACACCTCCTACATTTTGCCCTTCGAGGGTGATCTCCTTCCCTTGCGCACTTCCCCCCTTCTAACCCTACTGCTCCTCCGTAATGGGACCTCAGTGGCTGCAGCAAGGCTGGTGGAAGGCTGCTGCTCGTCAGACCCTGACACTGCAGATGCCCCTGAAGGACGGCCTCGACCACTTCTGGGCCTGGAGGGCCCGGCTGCAGACTGCACCAACTCTGCATGGGCGGCAGCAGTCTGTCCTACAGGCGGTGGCAAGTGCAGTGGAGAAGTGACAGTGTTGGCAGCAGGAATGCTGTCATCGTGAGAGAGGACAGCAACTCCCTGCTCGCCCGACACACTGGCACTCCCACGGGGCAGCACTTCAGCATCCGGAGCAATTTGCCGGAGAACAGATTGCTGGCCTGCTGCGGCGCGGTGACAGCCCCGGGGACATGTGCACGAACCATCGAGGATGGCAGCAGTCAGTGCTCGCGTGGCCTCAATCTGAGTCTGCATGAGAGCAGTCTCAGATGGGTTCCTGGCAGCCAGTGACTGAATTGCAGCACTAAGCTTTAGTGTGGCATCCGCCTGTGCTACAGCGAAGTGCTCCACACTCCTTGCCAGTGCCTCAATGCATTCGGGC
Source organism: Squalus acanthias (assembly GCA_030390025.1). Classification (NCBI taxonomy): domain Eukaryota; kingdom Metazoa; phylum Chordata; class Chondrichthyes; order Squaliformes; family Squalidae; genus Squalus; species Squalus acanthias. The sequence goes on from CM059425.1 coordinate 39,181,971, forward strand.
ACCCTTCCCACTGCACCCATGAGCTCAGTGTGCATGCCCACCGCCTGGCTGTTCATTTCTGCAATCAGCCGCTCCTCCTCTGCGTCCATTGCAGTAGGAGTGTCTGGCATACTCTCCCTCTGGGGAGAAGGCTCCCGTTCTTCCCTCCCCCCCCCATGGCGTTGCTGCAGCCCGCTGGGTCCTGGAGCTTCACCATTATCAGCCTCTTCCCCCCTGCTCCCCTCCGGGGAAGGCGTGTTCCCAGTGTGGCCATGGGCTTCCTCGGGAGAGGGTGGCACTGATGCTCCGGCTTCCTCTTCCTCCTCAGCTGCAGCATCACTCCCAGTGGCAGCTTCAGGGCCCGTCTCCTCAGCTGGTGAATCACCATCTGAAAGCAGGGAGGTACAAGAGTGGCTTTAGCGTGAGGACAGGGTGGCAGTAAGGGAGGAATAAGTGCAGCGAGTTAGAAAGTTGGATTGAAAGTGTCAAAGGCTGGTATTGTGAGGGACAAGTGGAAGGACAGAGGACAAAAAGGTGATGACCTTACCATTGCTGTCCACAACGGGGTCGGCGTCCCCAGTGGCGACGGGACCGATCACCCGGCTTGCCACAATCCTGTGGACGCGCTCCTCCAGATCGCTGAGGGGTTGCAGCTGAAGCCGCCCTGCACCCGTCCGTTGCTGCTGTCTCCGATTATGAGCCAACTTAGCCTGCAAGAAAAAGGACAGCATCTGAGTAAATATACAGCCATGGTCTTGCCTGATGTGCCTCCCATAGGTGAATAGCCCTTACAATATGCAGCCATGGTCTTGCCTGATGTGCCTCCCATAGGTGAATAGCCCTTACTGTATGCAAAGTGTGGAATGTGTGTGTGTGTTTGATGAAAGGGCCATAGGTGTTGCATGAGTGTTGTGCATTGGGGTTTTAAGACCCTCTGGCCATAGAGTGAGGTTGAGATGGAGGGATGGAGAGGTATTGAGAAAAAGCCACTCACCCTGACGACCCGAGTGAGGTCGTTGAATTTTTTGCGGCACTGAACATGGGTCCTGGGCACCATGCTCCTGGAGGAGACGCTCTGAGCCACCTCCCTCCACACTCTTCTGAACTCGCGTGGCAAAGGCCTCCTGCCACTCTCCAGGAACAGCATGCATCGTCTGCGCTCCACTGCGTCAACCAGAGCATCCAAGGCCCGCTCGGTGAAGCGATGAGCACGTTCTCTCACCCTCTCCATGCTTGGCAGCAAAATGGATTACAGGTCTCTCCAGGCTGAGATTCAAGGCTGCAATGAGCAGGGTGTGGCTGGGGAGCAAGTGGTCACCCCCGCTTTAAGAAGTGTCCGGCGCCAGTGTGTCTGTGTTCCCTCGCTAACTGGCAGCAGCTGCGCTGCGCTCGCGCGCTGAGGTAGCGCCTCACTCCTAGGCCTTTGCGCCTTAAGAGAGGTGTGCAGCGCCTGCTTTAGCGCTCCACTCACCTCCCGGGGCGGTAAAAGTGAAGTTTCCTGTCAGTGCCGATAATTAGCGCCAGGCGCTAATATTTGCGTCCGGACGATATTTGCGCCCCAAATGGGGCGCGACCTAATTTCTACCCCATAGAATCTTAGGAGACATTCGGCCCGTCATGCCTGTGCCAGCTCTTTGAAAGAGCTCTCCAATTTAGTCCCACTCCCTAGCTTTTTCCCCATAACCCTGCAAATTAGTCCTCTTGAAAGTTCCTGTGGAATCTGATTCCACCACACTTTCAGGTAGTGCATTCCAGATCTTAGCATACCTGTGTGAAAAAAAATCTCCTCATTTCCCCTCCAGATCTTTTGCCAATTATTTTAAAGCTATGAGCTTTAGTTACTGACCCACTTGCCAGAGGAAATAGTTTCTCCCTACTTGCTCTATCAAAACTGCTCATAATTTTGAACACCTCTATTAAATCTCTCCTTAACCTTCTCTGCCCTAAGGAGAACAATCCCAGCTTCTCCAATCTCTCCATATAACTGAACTCCCTCATCCCTGGTATTATCCTGGTAAACCTCCTCTGTACCCTCTCCAGGGCCTTGACATCCTTCCCAAACTGTGGTGCCCAGAATTGTACACAATACTCCAGCTGAGGCCTAACCAGTGAATTTTAAAGCTTTAGCATGACTTCCTTGTTTTTGTGTTCATTGCCCGTATTTAAAAAGCCAAGTATCCCATACGCTTTCTTAACTGCCTTATCAACTTGCCCTGCATCTTCAAGGATTTGTGAATATGCACCCCCAGGGCTCTCTGCTCTTGCACCCACCTCAAAATAGTACCATTTAGATTATACTGCCTCTGCATGTTGTTCCTCCCAGAGTGCATCACTTCACACTTATCCACATTAAATTGTATCTGCCATGTGTCTTCCCATTTCACCAGTCTGTCTATGTCCTCCTGAAGTCTGCTACTATCCTGTTCATTATTTACTACATTGGCAAGTTATGTATCATCTGCAAACTTCAAAATTGTACTCCCTATACCCAAGTCCAAGTCATTTATATATAACACACATGCGCGGTTTTATATAACCGCACATGTGCATTTTTTTTTTCATTTAAAAGCCGGTGAGCAGCCTGCGTGGGGCCTCCAGATTGCTGTGCAGCCACGAAGCTTAATGGGAATGTTGGTACTAATACCAACCCCTGGGGACCCCACTGCATACTTCCCTCCAGTCAGAAAAAAATCCATTCACCACTACTCTCTGCCTTCTATCCCTTCAATTTCGTACCCAAGTTACCACCGTCCCTTTAATCCCATGTGCTTCTATTTTCCAAATAAGTCTGTGGCACTTTATCAAACGCCTTTTGAAAGTTCGTATACAACATCTGCTGCACTACCTTCATCAACCCTCTCTGTTACTTCATCAAAGAACTCAATCGGGTTAGTCAAACATGATTTGCCTTTAACAAATCCGTGCTGGCTGCCCCTTATTAACCCATGCTTCTCCAAGTAAGAATTACTTTTGTTCTTGAAAATGGTCTCTAGTAGTTTTCCCACCATTGACGTTAGACTTAGTGGCCTGTAGTTACCTGCTTTATCCCTCTCCTCTTTTTTGACCAGGGGTGTAACATTTGAAACCCTCTTGTCCTCTGGCATCTCTCCCATATCCAAGGGGATTGAAAGATTGTGGTTAGAGTTCCTTTTATCTCCACCCTAGCTTCGCTCAGCAACCTAGGATGCATCCAATCTGGACTGGGTGACTTGTTAACTTTGAGTGATGGCAACCTATTTAGTACCTCCTTTCTATCTATTTTTATCCTATCCAATATCTCTACTCCCCCCTCCTCTACTGCAACATTGGGCCAGAAATTCGGTTTTCCGGCTTCCTGCGGGTGCAAGCATCGCGCGCGTACTTACCTACCGCGCCTGCCGTTGTGTTTTCGGCCCACGAGAACTTCGGGTCCTGGGCCTCCTCCAGCTGCCGGCGTGCAGTGCTTGCATGTCCCACGGGCGCAGTTAGTTCGAAGTGTCCCCTGGGATCACGTGGGCCATGGCGAGCCAATCCTAGCAGGGCATTTTCATTCATAGATTTGACAGGAAGACCTGTCAAATCTATGAATTGAAATCGGCCCCAAAACCACACTTACACTTCAAATAATTTTTTTTTTATCACATTTTTAAAATAACTATAAGTTAAATAAATTAACTACTTTAAACAAAAATTTTAATTTTTGAAAAAATTAAAATACTTTTTAACGGTGCTAAAAATAAACTTACCTTTCTTTAAAGTATCTAAAAAAGATAAACCTGTTGAAAATGTTTTTAAACTGTAATTAATTAACCACTTACCTTGTTAAAAACGGGTCTTGCGCATCCTTTTTAAAAGCGCAGCTTCTTCCATACTTACCTTCCCAGAGAAACCTGAAAAAAAAACTAAGTTCGCTGCGTGCGCGCAGCCTCTCCCGAGCACGCGGTTCACCTCTGAACCCCTCCCTTCACGAGACCGGAAGTTCCGGTTTCCCGCGCATGCGCAGTGCATGCAGGAAACCAGCACTTCAAGTGGCCTTACGGGTGAGTACACAACGCGTACTCACCCGACAACTGCCGAATTTCTGGGCCATTAACTTCATCTTCTTATTTTGTGAAGACAGATGCAAAGTATTCATTCAGTACCTCAGTCATGTAGATACCGCGCATGCGCAAAAATTTGAACGGGCCGCGCGTTGGGGGAAGCAGGCCACGCAGGAGGCAACGCAGCTCATGGTGGACATTGCACCCCGAGGTGTCATCACCAATGTTCCCTCTAATTTTTGTTTGAATGCACGGCCCCTTTAACTGGCTGCGCAGCCCATTCAAATTTTCGCACATGCGCATTTTTTTCATTTAAAAGCCGGTGAGCAGCCTATGCGGGACCTCCAGATTACTGTGCAGCCACGAAGCTTAATGGGAATGTTGGTCATCACCCTGACTGGTACTGAACACCAGGTTGTGAGTGCCACACTCCCGGGGGATTACTGCACTGCCTGCCTCTTCCCCCTAGTCTGCCTGGTTGCAATAATTCAGTGGCAAAGAAATACTGTACATGGTGCTCTGCTCCCTGGTTGGCTAAATTTTATTCTCGAAGACAGCAAGGTGAGAGTGTCTAATATCTCCTAAGACTAAAAAGGTTGACAAGTGATTCTATAAAATTGCCAGAAGGTTAATAGAGCACCTAAACACTTTCTAAAATGTACCTTTGCCCCGGGGTGGAGAATATGCCCACTGTAAAGCACAGGTGGTGTGAGATTACTTACTGGAGGTAATTGCACAACTTCCAGCTGGAGAATCAGATACTGCCACTTAAATGTTATAGCCGATCCAAAACTGTCTTGTATAATTGCAGCCCAACGGAATTAAAACCACTCTGTATAATGGCAATCCAATAGGATTACTATTGCTTTTTAAAGGCAAGTATTCCCAGAACCCAGGCAGGCGTTTGTCAGATTGTAACCTGTACTTTGCTGTAGGTCATTTCCTCTTTTCTATGTGCCCATAACCTGAAAATACACCAGAACAGTGTCATATTATGCTAAATAAAGGAGATGGACAATCTATGGGGAGGGGAAGTACACGGCATAGAAAATGTGTCTCAAAAAATCTAGATCACTATATATAGTACATAGTCCCAAATGTTCTTTTATTTTACTGCTCATTATATTTCAATGCGATCTCCTCTGCTTCTTTTGGCAACTGGCAGGTTACAGAGATGATCCCAGTGTGTTCCAGTTAGTTCCTTTGCCTTCTGCAGAAAATTACAGGTTAAAATAATCTAACACGGAGCAAAAGCCTGCCTATGTTTTCGGGAGCACTTCATTTTAAAAACAACAGTAATACTATTATACAAAGTAATTAATGGGAGCCAACAAGTGGGAAAGGCCTTGAGCTCCCCACCCACCCACACCCACACACACAATAAACAATACCAGCTAGGTACTGCTGCATGCTCCATCGGTAAAGGGCCTTCTGGATCTGGCCTGTTCCCTAGGCTGGTCCAAAGTGCAGGTTCCCATATAGTCAATAAATTCTCATGGACAATCCTTGTAGCCTACGTCACCATGGAGGGAAGCAAGCACATATAAGCATAGGGGCAAAATTAGGGCAAAATCATGTAAAACTGAAGATATTTAATTCAGGATAGTAAGCATGGTAATTATTTTTTGAATGTGTGCAAACTGGGAGGGGTGGGGGAGTAGTTCACGCAGAAAGTACTCCCACCAAGACTTTCCTTCTCTAAGATGTTAAATCTACGAGGCATGTCTAGAACAGATAGCTCTAAAGCGGAGCAAACAGCTCCTGTGTCATTTGAGGTTATGGAAACACAAGGTAGCCACTTTTCAGCAGAGTCCAAAGTCCTGTTGATTTGGTAGTTGTGCCATTTTTCTTCCTGGGTCAACATGCAAATTTTTCTTGTATAATTACAGTAATCTTGATAGGTATGCAGCTGAAAGGGGCTGTAGTGTATTATTTTGGTTTCCTGAAAGGATTTATGGAATCAACATCTCTTTTAGCCTGTGCTGGCTCAGAAAACTATCAAATCTGTGTGCAATTCATTGTGACTTTTTGTACCAGGATTTTAAAAATAATTACCGTAATCATCAATGAAACCTTCTGCAGATAATCAGAAAATGCTGGTAATACTCAGCAGGTCAGGCAGCATCTGTGGAGAGAGAAACAGAGTTAATGTTTCAGGTCGATGACCTTTCATCAGAACATCAGGTCATTGACCTGAAACGTTAACTCTGTTTCTCTCTCCACAGATGCAGACCCACCTGCTGAGTGTTTGCAGCATTTTCTGTTTTTATTTCAGATTTCCAGCATCCACAGCATTTTGCTTTTGTGTTGCTGCAGATAATTAGTTTTGATATTGATTCATGAGCATTCCAACTTATCAGAGTGAAAGACTTAAAGACAATCTGTAGAAAACAGGACTGTGTTGAAAAGAATGATGTGCAAATTTTGATTTAAATGCAAAGATGTAGCTTAATTGGATTTTAAAAAGTCTTTTTAATTTCATCCTCAGAATTCAATGTGGCTTCGAACCATTTCCTGAGCCTCAGCTTCCTTGATGTTCCCTCTTGTTCAGAGCAAGCTGATTAACTGCCAGCTGATATTGAAAAGGCAAATCTCACACTTCAGTCTACACTCCCAGATAAGAGACATCTATTTCTCTCATACACAAAAGAACCCAGACAACCCCTTTCAGTGGTCTTTAAATGGACCCATTTTTAATTCCGCTGATTGTGATTCTGGCAAAATCCCGGTGTATTGTGGAATCAACATTCTGCCTGGACTAATTTGTGCTGATCAGATGCGCATTATCAGTGAACGACAATCAACAGGCAGCGTTCATGGATTTTTCAGCACAGCATCACATGGCGTCTCGATTGATATAACTTTGCACTCTGGATGTGGAGAACGCTTTCGATTTGAGATTCATAATAAAGCATGAAACGAAGCAAATCCTTTTCTCAACAGGAGGACAATGCTGTCTCATTAGTCTTTTTGCTGCCACCCGCACCCCCATTTTACTCAACTCTAAGGGTTGCCCTTTTGTCTCTTTCTTTTTGCCGTAATAATTGAGGTGTTGGGCATGCGTGAATGCTAATTCAAATATAAGGTTGAGGACCAGAGAATTTGAGCAAGAGTTTCCCATACACATAATATTATTGTTGTGCATCACAAATCTACTGCCCAACCTCAAACATTTTTACACCATGACTCATTTAAGCAATATTTTGGTAACAAAGTTAACTTGCTCAAAATACAAACTGTGCTATTGTTAGATAATATGGCATTTGATCTGTGGATTGCCTTCTCCTTCAAATGGATTGGCATCACATTGTAACAATCTGTCATGTCTGTACAAATCTAACTGCTTCAGTCTTTTGAAACTCCAGTTTAGCATATGACTTGGAAGCATTTTATTTACAAAGTAGGCACTTCCTTCCTAAATTGAATCGTCTGCTCATGTCCCAGCCTGATTTTTCAGACATGGGTTTAACCTGATGCTATAGCCCTGATTTTAACCACCACCCACCGTCCAGCAGGAATGGGACGAGTTAAAATTTTAAAAATTATAAAATTCTACCTCTCGGCTCTAACCTGCAGCCTTCCCAGCTGTTTAATTTTTTACTGCCCCAAATCAGGCCATCGACGAGGCTCCCACAAAAGGCAGGCGGGGTCCTAGTTAACATTCAAAAGTCTCAGCCCAATGACATCATTGGCGCCGCGATGTAGAATTAACTGAACGTCAGGGGAAGTCTTGAGCTGTCGGCTGCCCGGCAGCAGATTCAAGGTAAGTATTAAAGATCTGCTCCTTTTCGAGCTCCTTGTGGGCCAGGAGGAGAAGCAGCGCCCCCCCCCCAAAGGCTTCCCCAGCACTGGCTTCCCCGCGGATCTCGCTGGAACCCCCGATCGCCGATCTCCTGCAAAGCTCTCCTTCCACTGACTGCCGGAGACCGTCCCCACGGGTTCTCGGCTACAGCCTCCTGCTGCAAAATTCCTATTCCCGCCCGCTGGCCGTGCAGTCAATCTGGCCGGGAGTCAGCGAAGAGTTATTTAAATGAGGCTTTGCTGGGTTCGTCGCACACTACCGGGCTTCCCTGCGTCTTTTCCGCCCTCCTGTTAATATCGAGGCCTATGGTTATAACTCTCATCTCCAACCTCTGACTCTTGCTTTAATTTTAGCCTTTTGACCCCAGAATTTGAACTCTGAGCCAAGCAGCAGTTTCAACAGACAGCACTGCAGACACATTAACAGGACTGATAGGTTGCACTTCAACATCTGTCATATCTCAGGTTTAGGTGTCTGTATGTTTGCTCTCAAAGCATGATTGATGCCCTGGCTACTATTCAGTTGGTGGCTGAATGCTGGGGTAGCTCTCCACCTAGTTGACTCATCTCGCTGACTCCAGCTGCAGCAATTGCTATTCTGTAGCTTTTTCTGAGAAAAATCAAGGTCATAACACACAAAAAAAATGTGCTTACCCTATATCAATGGCGAATGTCAATGGCCTGTGGTTTTGCTTTTCTCTGACACCAGTGAGGCGACTGAGCTACTAAGATGGCTATTCACAGCATGAGTGATGAGCTGCATGTCCGGTACTGATACCGGATAAAAAGAAAAGAGAATAAATAATTATAAGTATCTCTTTTTAAACCCATGGAAAATTGTGTTATCTGGCAGAGAAGAAAATAGTGGGAAAAGGTTATCAATGCTCTCATCGTTTCCGGCTGTCTCTTGCTGTATAATTTAACCTGGGTCTTAGAAAATTTACCTCCCTGCTCCTTAGAGAATGGCAGTGGTGGCAAACTTTTAGGTCACAGATGCTCACCGTGCATCTTAATCAAAGCAGGAGACAAAAGCACATGGACGGAATTTTAAAATGGCCATTGGACAGGGACCACGTTACTAACAATGGAACTGAGTAGCAGGCACTGCGCACAACGGGTGGCCAATCAGATACCACCCGTTTTGCAGAACCGCTCGAGACGAATTTCTACCCCCCAAAGGGAAGGGAAAGCATGAAAGAGTTTGGCAGCAGACCCTGTCATATCTGAAATGCAGCTACTGCTTTATTTGAAATCACATAGATTCACCTTCATTTTGAAATCTTATGCGCATAAACAATATATTCCTCACCATTCTTAAAAGTAATATAAATTTCAGCGGTTCAGCGACATTTTATATTGGCTTTTGTTCTAGTCGTCAAGTTGACATTAATCATATTTTAAAATGGAACGGGATACAGAGGCAGATCTCGGAGAAGAGCATGAACTAAAACAGTCGGAACAAAATTAATTTCTACATTAGCGCTCAAAATACCATGAGATTTCAGGATGTTCTAAATATGACTGAGCAAGGATACGATAGGGAAATTCCTGTCGGCCTCTTTCTGAGCCCAGAATCGTCATTGTGCCAGCAGCACACGTCTAATTATATGGATGGAGCTGGAGAGTAATTGGTAAGGGCCGCTCATCAGCATGAAATAGGTGGGCTGCCAGCGCTAGTCCCGCTGTTGATTGGCAGCTCGCCTAACGCTTGAATATCTGGCGTTTCTGATGATTTTTAAAGGCAGACGGCATCTTTTTTTATTTGTTTGTGGGATGTGGGCATCGCTGGCAAGGCCAGCATTTATTGCCCATCCCTAATTGCCCTTGAGAAGGTGGTGGTGAGCTGCCTTCTACAACCGCTGCAGTCCGTGTGGTGAAGGTACTCCCATAGTGCTGTTAGGGAGGGAGGTCCAGGATTTTGACCCAGTGACGATGAAGGATCGGCGATAGACTTCTAAGTGAGGATGGTGTGTGACTTCTGCCCTTGTCCTTCTAGGTAGAAGAGGTCGCGGGTTTGGGAGGTGCTGCCGAAGAATCCTTGGCGAGTTGCTGCAGTGCATCTTGTAGATGGTACACACTGCAGCCACGGTACGCCGGTGGTGGAGGGAGTGAATGTTTAAGGTGGTGGATGGGGTGCCAATCAAGTGGGCTGCTTTGTCCTGGATCGTGTCGAGCTTCTTGAGTGTTGTTGGAGCTGCACTCATCCAGGCAAGTGGAGAGTATTCCATCACACTCCTTACTTGTGCCTTGTAGATGGTAGAACGGCTTTGGGGAGTTGAGAGGTGAGACACTTGTCACAGAATACCTAGCCTCTGTCCTGCTCTTGTTGCCACAGTATTTATGTGGCTGGTCCAGTTAAGTTTCTGGTCAATAGTGACCCCCCAGGATGTTGATGGTGGGGGATTCGGCGATGGTAATGCCGTTGAATGTCATGGGGCAGTGGTTAGGCTGTCGCTTGTTGGAGATAGTCATTGCCTGTGGCGCGAATGTTACCTGCCACTTATCAGCCCAAGCCTGAATGTCATCCAGGTCTTGTTGCATGCGGGCATGGACTGCTTCATTATCTGAGGAGTTGTGAATGGCACTGAACACTGTGCAGTCATCAGCGAACATCCCCATTTCTGACCTTATGTTAGAGGGAAGGTCATTGATGAAGATGGTTGGGCCTAGGACACTGCCCTGAGGAACTCCTGCTGCGATGTCCTGGGGCTGAGATGATTGACCTGCAACCACCACAACCATCTTCCTTTGTGCTAGGTATGACTCCAGCCAGTGGAGAGTTTTCCCCCCCGATTCCCATTGACTTCAGTTATACTAGGGCTCCTTGATGCCACACTCGGTCAAATGCTGCTTTGATGTCAAGGGCAGTCACTCTCACCTCACCTCTGGAATTCAGCTCCTTTGTCCATGTTTGGACCAAGGCTGTAATGAGGTCAGGAGCCGAGTGGTCTTGGCGGAACCCAAACTGGGCATCAGTGAGCAGGTTAGTGGTGAGTAAGTGCCGCTTGATAGCACTGTCGATGACACCTTCCATCACTTTGCTGATGATTGAGAGTAGACTGATGGGCCGGTAATTGGCTGGATTGGATTTGTCCTGCTTTTTGTGGACAGGATATACCTGGGCAGTTTTCCACATTGTCGGATAGATGCCAGTGTTGTAGCTGTACTGGAACAGCTTGGTTAGAGGCGCGGCTAGTTCTGGAGCACAAATCTTCAGCACGATATCCGGGATGTTGTCGGGGCCCATAGCCTTTGCTGTATCCAGTGCGCTCAGCCTCTTCTCTTAAAGGGAAGGTGCACTTTGGCTTCAAGAAACCGGAAGATAACTCAGAAGATGGCAGGATAAGCAGATGCTTCATGAGCCCCGCGCTTTTCGAATACTGCAGTGGAGGTTCTGGCAGAGAAGTTCGGCAGGAGGATAGATGTCCTCTTCCTGCCAAGTTACTCAGCTGCAGTGGGCAAAGGTGGGAGAGGGCGTCATTGCCAGGGGCATCGCGCTACGGACCTGGCTGCAATGCCTGAAGAATTTTAATGACCTGGCCAAGGCTACTAACTCCTATCTCGTCTCACTCTCTGCATAACACTGCACTACCTGAAGTCTCAGCACTCATCACCCTTCCCTCCCCTGATTACCAGCACTTGTCTCCATTCACTCACCTCCTTTTGCTCCTAATGTCACACTCTGTACCTCCTACTCTCCTCACTATTACTGCCTTCACCTCCACACACCACTGGCACCCTTCACACATCAGCACCACTATCCGACCTTGAAGTCCTCAAAGTATCTCACCAGACAACCACTAACATTCTCCCATCTTTCCTGCAGGCAAAGCTGGTGAACCATAGTAGAGAGGAGGCAAGGACAGGTGGAGGGAGAGCATTGGCGGGAGATTTCCCATTGGAGAACGTGCGGGTTTGGGGGTGGATCGGCGGTTAAAAGCGCGGAAATTGACAGCGCGTCGGGAACCCTCTGTCATCCCACTGACTTCCGCCTTTAACTTGGGCACATTTCGAGGCATGACACGGACCCGCTTGGGAGAGGCGGGCGACCTCATTGAGGTACTTAACTGCTCGTTTACAGACCCTTCATAATTGCCCGATTTACTTAACTTGCACAAGTGCACCCATATGGCCCCAGATGCTGTACCAACTTCCCCCCGCCCCCCACCCCGCCCAACAACACTACAAAGCAGTCCTACAATGACCAAGGCATTCCTCTCACCCAAACCCCCATTGCTCGAGGTTAAGTAATGTCTCACCATTCACTCCAATTGGCAAAGCCACTTCCCAGGTAGCAGGCAAAAATAGACAAGACGGGAAAGTAATGCAAAGAAGTAAATTTATGTGCATCAGAAAAAAAACTGGAACTTAATATTAACATTTGGTCAAACACCCATGTGCATACCCTTGTACATCTAGGATTGTGTCTTTTTTCGTTTCTGCGTGCTTCTACGAGGTGCACCCCCTGTGGCTTCAGCAGAGGTAGAGGCAGGCTGCTCACTTCCCTGCTGCGACTGCTTTGACACTTTTGGCTGATGTCCTCTGGGGTTTGGAGCCTATGAGGGCCCCGCCACTGACTGCTCCTCCTGCAACTGTGCAGGGGCAGACTCGGCCATCAGGATTCGAAGCAGCATGTGGGGCTCTGACTGAGGGGGAGGCAATGGGGGAGAAGTGGGAATGATTTGAGAAGAGCCCCCAGTTCCATGTCCCCTCTCACCATCATCCCTCTCATGGGCCACCCGCACTCCCCTGCTAGCAAGGAGCTGGAGAGCACCTTGCTGCACATCAGTGGGGCGATGAACGCCCAAGTCTACGTTGGTATCCGTCCTCGAGATGAGGTCAATGAGTGTCTGCCATCTGTTATCCACAGCAAGCATGTTCTCGTTCGACTGGCGCATTTGCTGCTCCATGCAGGTGGCCATCCTTTCCATGGAACAGCACATCGTCGCCATCACCTGCGAGATGGTGGTGCTCATGTTGGAGATGGACTCCTCCATTCTCTGTACAGTCGCACACATCGTGGCTGCAAAAGGTGCCAGAGCCTCACGCATTTGCTGCTGCTCCTCCAAGATCACCCTCTTTCTCGATGGCCCCCGAGGTTCAGCATCTGCACGCAGCTCAGTAGAGCTTGGAGCGTTCTGTGCCCTCAGGAGAGGAGTCTCCACTGCTGTCCCTGTCTCCACTATCTGCTCTTGCTCACTTGTGGTTTGTGAGACACCAGGTGACAACACTACTCTATGACTCGCTGGACCAACTGGACAGTGCGGGGGTGGCACTTGATGGACCTGTGGGAGAGTAAAGAGATTAATTAGAAGACTTATGATAAGAATGTGTAACATTATGCCATTTCACTGGCTGCTGACATCATGAGTGACTGTTGTATGCCATGTGGCTGTATGAAATTTAATTATGTCACCAGGTTGCTGGGAGGTCCCCCTCGCTCTGTCTCCCACCGCCAGCAGCTCTGCAAGTCCAGAGATTTCAAGCGCCTCCTTCTCAGCTGGAGTCAAGTTGGTGAATATTGGAGGGCCTCTCCCTGTTGTTCTGGGTTCTCTTCTGCAAGGAGGGAAAGAAGAAACTTTGAGTGAGAGTGATGGGAATGAGTGTAAGGAATGGATGGGCTACATCTGTAGAGGATGACTATAAGGGAGTGGCGTGACATTGCCAAATGGCCTTCCTTCTATGGTGTTACTTCCTATGATTGCATTAGGATGAGAGTGAGTGTCAGTGGTGGCGAGCCAGATAGGGATGTAAGTAAATGCTGAGACAGGGAGGATGGGTGCACCTGCAAGGTAGGTTGGTGTGCGGAGTGATGTGCAGGAGTAGGCTTGGGAAGGCAGAGTGATGGGGTTGGGGTGGCACGCACATCAGAATGTAGTTGAATGTGGCATTGCACTCACCTTTCTTGATCTCATGAGATCATTAAATCTTTTCTGGCACTGGATCAAGGACCACCTTACGACATCCCTGCTGCTGACCTCCTCCGCAATCCCCAGACATGGCCTCTTGGTGTCTCTGGCTGCTCTTTTGTGTCCATCCCCAGTGAACAGGACCTGCCTGCGTGCTCTGACTCCCTGGACCAGCACTTCCAGGGAGACATCAGGGAATCTGGGCGCAGCCTTCTGTCGGTGTGACTCCATGACCCACACAAATCTCAGTGATCTCCAGCAATTTCCACCTCTCCCAAACACCTTTATCTCTCCTCCAACAACCTTCAACTGGGATGTGTGCAAGGCTGCTTTAAATAGCTGTGCTGAAAACGAGTCATCGGTGATGTCAGCAGACCGCTCCATTTAATTGGGCCAGGAAACCCGCGTGACTGTTTCAATTGATGCAGTTGAGTTAAACGCGCCGTGCAGAATGCGCTGTTAAAATGTTTGGGATGGCAACCCACTACACGGCCCGCACGCACCCGCCCCGACACTCAGGTAAAGATTCCGGCCATTGATTCAGTTCCTCTCCCCACTCGAGTAGGAAGTTCCTGGGCTATTCAGGAATTCTTTCACATATAGACCCCTTAACGCCCAACAGAATTCTTGCCAGTTGAGATATGGCAAGAGTTCCATTCAGGGTTTAGTAAAAGGCCTAGGACTGCTCAGGAGAGGGGATCGATTACATCTTCAAAAATGCCTATATGCTTCCTTAGCTGCATTTTACAAATTTTAATGTACTGTCTCTTCAGCCTTCCCCGGGCCTCAGGTCCACCCTTGGGGCACAACAGTGCCACTCCGAGTTTCACCCTGGCAGAACAGGGTGGGTGCCTCTGAAGCACCCTTGCGAGTGTGGGCCAGCTGCCGGAGTATTTAAACACCCCCATCTCCGCAACTTGGGACAGGGTCCGTGTCTATCTCCATGGGCAGCCGGTAGTTCTGCTCCACCACACTTTCTCCAGCAGAGCAGGACTCCCGGAATTCCGGGGCCTAAATATTTCCTTCCTGCTACAATTTTTACTTTATCGCTACTTCCTGACTTACTTTGCCTTATATTTTATCCATTTCAATCTTGGTAGTCATATATGGCAGGTATAAGAGAATATTTGCTCAGTCATAATTTGTTCCAGACATTCACATTCTTGCTTTATTCCTCAGTGCCCATATATACTTTTATTCTATAATAAAGGGTGAAAGAGGAGTTGCTGAATTTCTACTTTTGATACTTTGATAGTAATGTTTTGGACAAATAAATAATGTAGACCAAATTATAACGAGGGGATTTTGAAAATTATTTAATATTATATGTGTTCTAAAATGTCAGCACCTGTGCCTGTAGATTAGAAACAGCAGTCTAATATACTAAGCTGTAATTTATGTAATCATACACTATAAAATTAATTGCAATGTCATGTTATGTATGATTTATCATCTACAGCCAGTAGTATCTCTAATGGGATCATTAAGAAAGCTGTCTTAATGGCCAACCCTAGTCAGTAATGCAAAAGGCACATTGCTGGCCAGAATTAATGTTCACTATTAACAATGGTAGTTGTTAACAAAACTTTCTAATTTTCTATATTATATTCCATAAATTTTCCTTAGATTGTAGTATAGGCAAAGTATATTATATTACTTCTGACAAACTGTTATATCATTCCTGCCATTTGTTGCATGGTAAAATGAATGGAATGGGCACTCAGTACCAGTCAGTCCAAAGACCATTCTCCACAGATTGTATATGTTATAAAACCTTGTTTCTCTGAGACAAACAGATGGTCAGGTACATCCCATCAGGGACAAGACTCTTTTTTTTATACCAAAAACTAACAATTTTGTGATGCACAGTAAAGACCATGCCACTGAATAAGTTAACATAGACGTAAAGTCAGATAGCTAACTTCAAAAATACACAGGTTATGGTGTCAATGACACTTACGTACAATACCGGGTTATTGTATTCAGTGCACGTGGACAAATCAAATATGGTTTATTTCCACATACTGGTCCATTTTTGCCACTGTACGTACTTCAGTGCTAATTCAATAAACCAGACGCCGAATGTAGGAACAGGAGTAGGCCATTGAGCCCCTCGAGCCTATTCTGCCATTCAATGAGATCATGGCTGATCTGTGACCTAACTCCATTTATCCGCCTTTGGCCCATATCCCTTAATACCTTTGGTTAACCAAAAACTATCAATCTCAGATTTAAAATTAACAATTGACTGAACCCTCGGCGTGACTTTGTTCTCACTGAGCTCCTTCAGCTGCTGGAACTCTGCTGAAACTTGACCTCTATCACTGGATTCCTCGCTGACAGGAGCTCGTTGACTACACGGTTTGACTCAGTGGCTGTGGCGCTGCTATGTTTTTCAGTCACTTCAAGTCTTAAGCTGCGGAATTCTTTTGTCAAATTAGTTTCCGATCTCCTGGACTTCTCCGGACATCTAGACTATATTTCTGCTTTGAACTACATTGGATTATACTATGGGCCGAAAATTGATCCCGGGACGCGAGAGTACGCACTGCGTACTCTCGCGTATTCCCACTCCAATTGCCGGTTTTCTGCATGCCCTGCGCATGCGCTGAAAACCGGCAATTGCTCTTCCGAAAAGGGGGCGGGGCCTGAGTGCATCGCGTGCGCGCTACAGGCTGCGCGCACGCTGTGCACTTCATGCTTTGGACGCGCAGGTAAGTAGGGAAGATTTTGGAAATGTAAAAAGGAGGAGTAAGACCCGCTTTTAAGAAGGTAAGTAGTGAATTAAGTATTTTTTTGAATTTTTTTTTACAGATATATCTTTTTTATAGACTTTAAAGACAGGTAAGTTTATTTTTATAACTTTTTAAAAGATTTTAAATTTTTTCAAAAATTTAATTTTTTATTTAAAATGGTTAATTTAATTAACTATACTTATTTTATTAATGTGATGGTTTTTTTTTTAAATTTAATTGAGGTTTAGCTGTTATTTTGGGGGGGTGTAAGATTCATAAGTCTCACAGCCTTATGAATGGAAGATGGTGTGCTGCCATTGGCTCTAACTGAGTCACGTGATCCCACAGCTCGCACGAATTAACTGCGCCGCTGGGATACGCAAGCCCAGCACAGCTGATGTCTGGAACATCAAGTTCGTGCGAGCTGGATCAGAAAAAGCATAAGCGAGGTGAGACATCGCGGGGAAGGCTTACCCCCGCGGGAACAGAGCGAGATCAATTTCTGGGCCTATGTTTCTGCACTGGATTACACTGTAAGACTTAACTGCTGTGTCTCTATCTCTGAAAAGGTAAAAAGATTTTTACCTTTAAACTTCCGGCTGTGTGTCTGCTGAATTGGTTCTACTGGTTTTTCAGCTCTGCTGGCTTGTAGGTAGCAGCTCCACTTGCTGTCCGGTGACTCGTTCTACCGGTTTTCAGCTTTGCTGGTCACTGGTTTATGGTTTTTTCTCCACCGCTTTGATCTACGGTGACTTCCAACTTGCGTCAATTTCACCATCATCTTTCTGCATCGCTACCGACTCTCATTCCTACAGCAACAACCTCCATCCTCGAACTCTCCACCCTTCAAATAGCTTCTGGACTTCACTCACCTGCTTTGGACAGCGGTTCGTCGATGCTCCGTACCGGCCCCATCCTGCTTACGTCTGCTTGTCCTTCCATGGGACCTCTGACTTTGACCCTGGTCTCCCTACTATAATCGCTCAACTTTTGGTGGCCGTGCCTTCTGTTGCCTAGGCCCTAAGCTCTGGAATTCCCTGCCTAAACCTGTCCGCCTCGCTACCTCTCTTTCCTCCTTTAAGACGCTCCTTAAAACCTACCTCTTTGACCAAGCTTTTGGTCACCTGCCCTAATTTATCCTATGTGGATCGGTGTCAAATTTTTTGTCTTAAAATTCTCCGGTGCAGCGCCTTGGGACGATTTACTACGTTAAAGGCGCTATATAAATACAAGTTGTTGTTGTTGTTGTTGTTGTTGTTGAACATCAATTGCCGTTTGCGGAGCAGAGTTCCATACTTCTACCACCCTTTGTGTGTAGAAGTGTTTCCTAATTTCACTCCTGAAAGGTCTGGCTCTAATTTTTAGACTATGCCCCCTAGTCCTAGACTCCCCAACCAGCAGAAATAGTTTCTCTCTATCTACCCTATCTGTTCCCTTTAATATCTTGAAAACTTCAATCAAATCACCCCTTAACCTTCTAAATTCTAGGGAATACAATCCTAATTTATGCAATCTCTCCTCGTAATTTAACCCTTGGAGTCCGGGTATCATTCTGGTAAACCTACACTGCGCTCCCTCCAAGGCCAATATATCCTTCCTAAGGTGTGGTGCCCAGAACTGCTCACAGTGCTCCAGGTGTGGTATAACCAGGGCTTTGTATAGCTGCAGCATAACTTCTACCCCCTTGTATTCTAGTCCTCTAGATATAAAGGCCAGCATCCCATTAGCTTTTTTGATTATTTTCTGTACCTGTTCATGACAGTTTAATGATTTATGTTCCTGGACCCCCAAGTCTCTTTGGACCTCCACTGTTTTTAGCTTTTCACCATGTAGAAAGTACCCTGTTCTATCCTTTTTAGGTCCAAAGTGGATGACCTCACATTTGCCTACATTGAAATCCATTTGCCACAGTTTTGCCCATTCACTTAATCTATCAATATCCCTTTGTAATTTTATGCTTTCATCTACACTGCCTGCACTGCCGCCTATCTTTGGGTCATCGGCAAATTTGGATATGTGGCTTTCGTTCTATGCTATCATCTAAGTTGTTAATAAATACTGTGACTAGTTGAGGCTCCAACACAGATCCCTGCAGGACACCACTAGCCACATAGGATTACATAGGATATACAGCACAGTAATAGGCCATTCGGCCCAACCAGTCCATGCTGGCGTTTATGCTCCACTCGAGCCTCCTCCCGTCTTTCCTCATCTAAATCTATCAGCATAACCCTCTATTCCCTTCTCCCTCATATGCTTGTCTCGCCTCTCCTTAAATGCATCTATACTATTCTCTTCAACCACTCCGTGGTAGCAAGTTCCACATTCTCACCACTCTTTGGGTAAAGAAGTTTCTCCTGAATTCCCTATTGGATTTCTTGGTAACTATCTTATATTGATGGCCTCTAGTTATGCTCTTCCCCACAAGTGGAAACATTCTCTCTGTATCCACTCTATCAAAACCTTTCATAATTTTAAAGACCTCTATTAGGTCACCCCTCAGCCTTCTCCTTTCAACAGAAAAGAACCCAGCCTGTTCATCCTTTCCTCATATGTATACCCTCGCATTTCTGGTATCACCCTTGTAAATCTTTTCTGCACCCTCTCTAGCGCCTCTATATCCTTTTTATAATATGGCGACCAGAACTGTACACAGTAGTCTAAGTGTGGTCAAAAATGAGAAGTCGCACAACACCAGGTTATAGTCCAACAGATTTATTTAAAATTACAAGCTTTCGGAGCTGTCGCCCCTTCGTCAGGTAAAGTTACTGTAAATCTGTTGGACTATAACCTGGTGTTGTGCGACTTCTCATTTTTGTCCACCCCAGTCCAACGCCGGTATCTCCACAAGTGTGGTCTAACCAAGGTTCGATACAGGTTTAGCATAACTTCCTTACTTTTCAATTCTATACCTCTGGAAATAAACCCTAGTGCTTAGTTTGCTTTTTTTAATGGCCTTACTAACCTGTGTCATTACTTTTAGTGATTTGTGTATTTGTACTCCGAGATCCCTTTGTTCCTCTACCCCACCCAGGCTCGCACCGTCAAGTGATAAGTGACCTCCCTATTCTTCCGACCAAAATGTAATACCTCACATTTATCTGTGTTGAACTTCATTTGCCAATTATATGCCCATTCTGCAAGTTTATTCATGTCCTCCTGTAATTTGTTGCAGTCCTCCTCAGTATTGACTATCCCCCCTCCCCCCCTATTTGGTGTCAGCCACAAATTTAGAAATTGTGTTTTTGATTCCAAAGTCTAAATCGTTAATATAAATTGTGAACAACAGTGGTCCCAGCACTGATCCTTGTGGAACACCACTGCCACTGTGAATAGCTACCTTTTACCCCTACTCTCTGCTTTCTGTCTTGAAGCCAGCTAGCTATCCATTCTGCTACTTGTTCCCTGACTCTGCATTCTCTGACCTTGTTCATTAGTCTATTATGAGGTACCTTATCGAAGGCCTTTTGAAAATCTAGATAAATTACATCTACTGCATTACCTTTGTCTACTCTCTCTGTTACCTCTTCAAAAAATTCAATGAGGTTGGTCAAGCAAGACTTTCCCTTTTGAAATCCATGCTGACTATTCATTACTATGTTTTTGGTTTCTAGATGTTCTTCTATTTTCTCCTTTAGTAGGGATTCCATTATTTTTCCTACCACCGATGTTAAGCTGACTGATCTATAATTCCCTGGACCTGTTCTATTTCCCTTCTTAAATATAGGTATTACGTTAGCTATCCACCAGTCCTCTGGCACTACACCTTTTTCGAACGAATTATTAAATATGTGTAGTAATGCCTCTGCTATCTCTTCCCTAGAATCTTTTAAAATCCGTGGATGCAATCCATCCGGACCAGGGGTTTTATCCTCTTTGAGTTTGATTAGTTTATTTAATATATCCCCTCTTTTTATTTTAAATGTACTTATCTCATTACTAATCTCATCATCCAATGTCATGTCCACCTGTTCTATCTACCTGGTAAATACTGAAGCAAAATAATTATTTAATATTTCTGCCATCTCTCTATCGTTACCTGTGGTATTATCCTGTCTATCCCTTAATAGTCCTATTCCCATCCCAACCTTCCCTTTTTTATTGACGTGCCTGTAAAATATTTTACTATTTTGTTTTATATTCCTTGATAATTTAATTGCCTTCTTAATTGTTTTTTTGACTTCTCTCCTAATCTCTTCGTATTCTCCTTTATCATGCAATCCCCTGCTGTCTATGTACTTAATGTATGCCTCTTTCCTTAACCTAAATTGTTCCCATATGGCTTTATTCATCCATGGAGTCTCATTAGTGTTTAGTTTGTTCTTTCCTTTTAGCGGAATATATTGTTCCTGCACTCTGTTGAACACCATTTTAAATGTTTCCCATTATTGTTGCCCATTTTATTTTTCCAAGTTCCATTCTCAGCCCCTCAAAATCAGCTTCACCCTTAGTTAACAGTCTCTTCTGAGGGACTTTAACAAATGCCTTCTGGAAGTCCATATAAATAACATCCATAGACATTCCCCTGTCCACTACTTTGGTCACTTCTTCAAAAAATTAAATTAGGTTTCAATAGGCATGACCTACCTTTCACAAATCCATGCTGGCTCTCTCTGATCAGCTGAAAATTTTCAAGGTGTTCAGTCACCCTATCCTTAATTATAGACTCCAGTAATTTCCCGACAACAGATGTTAGGCTAACTGGTCTATAATTCCCTGGTTTCCCTCTCTTGCCATTCTTAAATAGTGGAGTGACATGCGCAATTTTTCAATCTGAAGGAACGGTTCCTGAATCTAGAGAACTTTGGAAGATTATAGTTAGGGCATCTGCAATGTGCTCACCTACTTCCTTTAAAACCCCGGGAGGAAACCATCTGATCCTGGGGATTTATCACTCTTTAGTGCCATTATTGTTATTTTACTTATGTTAATTTTATTGAGCCCCTGTCTCTGATTCAATATTAGTTTCCTGGGGATTTCCGGCATGCTATCCTCTTCCTCTACTGCAAATACCGACGAAAAGTACTTATTCAACATGTCCACCATTTCCTGTTTATCATTGACAATATCACCGCTTTCAGTTTTCAAGGGGCCAATGTTGCTCCTCTTTTTTCCTAATATCATTGTAAACATTTTTTTGTATTGAATATACAATTGTAAAATATTTTTGTGTTGATTGAATGTTTTCCATGTTGATCAATAAGGTTCCACTGTGAAGGGTTTAATATACAAGGGGAAATTTTAACTCCCGGACCACCTGCCCGGGATCTGCAGTAGGAGGCCCAGTCCATTTAACGACCGGGTCTCATTAACATCTCACCGGCCAACTGCCTGCCCAAAACAGGCTTCCAGAGGCAGGTTGCTGGCTTTGGGTCAGCAAAGATTGGGTGGTCCAGAGGCCGCCAGGCTGGCAGTAAGGTAAATCATGGCAGGGGTGGTGGTTCGGGAGAGTTACGCAGGTGGGAGAACACCACGGCGGCAGCATTGCAACCTTTCTTTTTGGAGCAGGGTCTCCATTGGATGTGCACCAGGTTTTACTGAGCAGGGTGTAAGGGATAGAACCCCCATTTCCATTTGCTGCCGGCAAGGCAAGCAGCCCAATATTGTTTCTAAGTGGAGGCGCCGGCAACTCACACAAAAAGTTTTAATGAAGGCTCAGGCCCAATTTCAGGTCAGCCGCGGGCCTCCCGATTGGGACACATATTGCCAGTGCAGTGCCAAATCTGAGCCTGAAAACAAATTTCCACCCCTCTGTCTGTGCCTCTTCCTTGCCTACATCAACCCTCACTACAGCATGTATTTCCTCTTTAACCAATATTGTCACACTGCAACCTTTCTTATCTTTTCTATCCCTCCTAAATATAATGGTCCAGAGCTTGCTAGAGTGGGGCATCTCGCAATTAGTTTTCCGCACCCTTCAGCTTGAATTTCTTTTGCACTGTAAATGCGAGCTGATATGGCATCATGAAGGCAACAGGGCATAAGAAAGAACATAAAAAATAGGAGCAGGAGTAGGCCAATCGGCCCCTCAAGCCTGCTCCGCCATTCAATAAATCATGGCTGAACATCCACCTCAATTCTACTTTCCCGCCCGATCCCCATATCCCTTGATTCCCCGAGAGTCCAAAAATCTATCTATCTCAGCCTTGAATATTCTCAAAGACTCAGCATCCACAGCCCCCTGGGGCAGAGAATTCCAAAGATTCACAACCCTCTGAGTGAAGAAATTCCTCCTCATCTCAGTCTTAAATGGCCTACCCCTTATCCTGAGACTATGCCCACTAGTTCTAGAAACTCCAGCCAGGGGAAAATAACTTCTTAACATCTACCCTGTCAATCTCCTTCAGAATCTTGTATGTTTCAATGAGATCACCTCTCATTCTTCTAAACTCCAGAGAGTATCGGCCATTCTACACAATCTCTCATCATAGGACAGCCCTCTCATCCCAGGAATAAATCTAGTGAACCTTCGTTGCACTGCCTCCAAGGCAAATATATCCCCTCCCTAGATAAGGAGACCAAAACTGTGCACAGTATTCCAGGTGTGGTTTCACCAAGGCCCTGTACAATTGTAGCAAGGCTTCCTTACTCTTGTACTCAGAATCCCCACAGTGCAGATAGAGGCCATTTCAGGCCCATCGAGCCTGCACCGACACATATCCCACCCTATCCCCGTAACCCCACGTATTTAATCCCCCTAACACTAAGGGTCAATTTATCATAGCCAAATCAACCTAACCCGCACATCTTTGGACTGTGGGAGGAAACCCACGTAGACACGGGGAGAATGTGCAAACTTCACACAGTCACCCGAGGCCGGATTCGAACCCGGGTCCCTGGCGCTGTGAGGTAACAGTGCTAACCACTATGCCACCGTGTTGCTCCAACCCCCTTGCAATAAAGGTCAACATGCCATTTGCCTTCCTTATTGATTACTGTAGCTGCATGCTAGCTTTCTGTATTTCTTGCACGAAGACACCCAAATTTCTCTGAACACCAACATTTGAAAGTTTCTCACCATTTAAAAATATTCTGTTCTTCTATTCTTCCTACCAAAGTGAATAACCTCACATTTCCCTACATTATACCCGATCTGCCATCTTACTGCCCACTCACTTAGACTATCTATATCCCTTTGCAGACTCTTTGGGCTGGATTTTGTGAATGGAGGCGAGTTGGAGGTGGGACAGCTGCTTGGCATGTCAATGTCCCACCTCCATCCTCGCCTGACCAATCAGAGGGATTTTCCCGATTGAGCTTGTTAAGCCCGCCCTGCGGGCTCAGCAGGCCAATTAGGGAGGAAGTCACGGACAGATCACGTCAACGTCAGACGTGCTATCTGTCAAGATTTCTTGAAAGAAGAAATGTCAGCGTTTGACAGCTCTGTGAAGCTGTCAAACACTGACATTCTCTTTAGTTTGATGAGTCCTTGTGTTGAGGACTCATCAAACCTTTCAAATTTGTAAATTCCACATGGCTATTAGAACGGAAGTTCCAACAGCCATTCTGTGAAATTGACAAGCAGGATGTCGCTCTCCCGATCCAGCATGGCTAAAGGCTGTATGAAGAAAACAAGGTAAGTGAACACTTTTTTAAACTAATCACTCACCTTACATACTTACCACTCCACACTTGCACCCATCACTCACCTCTACACCTTACTTCCAGGTGCCTCCGACCACCACAGACCTCCTCCACGTCTCCTCCAACCTGGCGGGGTTCTCCGAGGTCGGGAAGCCTTCACCTGTGAAGGTAAAATGGCACTAATCCTTTTTTCTGCCTGTTAACTACCTGTTAACAGGCAGTTAAAAGGATTAAAAGCCTTTCCCTCCTCCAGGAGACGGGACCCGAAGCTGCACATCTTCCCGCCTCCTGACAAAAGGGCACGGAGGCGGGATGGGGGCGGCTTTGCCATCCACCCCCATTTTCTCCGAGTTTACCGGCTGTCCCGCCTCCATGCCCGCCTCCTCGGGGCCTGGAAAATCCAGCCCTGTGTGTTCTCCTCACAGCTTACAGTCCCACCCAGCTTTGTATCGTCAGCAAATTTGGATACATTACACTCGGTCCCTTCATCTAGGTCATTACTATAGATTATAAATAGCTGAGGCCCCAGCACTGATCCTTGCGGCACCCCACTAGTTACAGCCTACTAACCTGAAAAAGACCCGTTTATCCCTACTCTCTGTTTTCTGTCCATTAACCAATCCTCTATCCATGCTATTATATTACCCCCAACCCCATGAGCCCTTATCTTGTGTAATAACCTTTTATGTGGCACCTTATCGAATGTCTTTTGGAAATCCAAACATACTGCATCCACTGGTTCCCCTTTATCTACCCTGCTAGTTACATCCTCAAAAAACGCTAATAAATTTGTCAAACATGATTTCCCTTTCATAAAACCATGTTGACTCTGCCTAATCATGTTATGATTTTCTAAGTGCCCTGATACCATTTCCTTAACAATGCATTCCAGCATTTTCCCGATGACTGATGTCAGGCAAACTGGCCTGTAGTTCCTTGTTTTCTCTCTCCCTCCTTTCTTGAATAGCGGTGTTACATTTGCGACCATCCAATCTGCTGTTCTAGAATCTAGGGAATTTTGGAAGATCAAAACCAATGCATCCACTATCTCTGCAGCCACCTCTTTTAGAACCCTAGGATGTAGGCCGTCAGGTCCAGGGGATTTGCTTCTCTTGTACTTTTTCTCTACTTATATTAATTACGTTAAGTTCCTCACCCTCATTAGGCCCTTGATTCCCCACCATTTTTGTTATGCTTTTTGTGTCTTCAACTGTGAAGACAGATACAAAATATTTGTTTAACGTTTCTGCCATTTCCTTATTCCCCATAATAATTTCTCCTGTCTCAGCCTCTAAGGGACCAACGTTTACTTTTGCTACTCTCTTCCTTTTTATATACTTGTAGAAGCTCTTACAATCTGCTATTATATTTCTTGCTAGTTTTCTCTCATATTCTATTTTTTCCCTTTTTATCAATTTTTTGGTCATCCTTTGCTGGTTTCTGAAACTCTCCCAATCCTCAGGCTTACTACTATTCTTCACAACATTATAAGCTTCTTCTTTCAGTCTAATGCTATCCTTAACTTCTTTAGTTAGCCACGGATGGATCACTTTTCCTGTGGAATTTTTGTTTCTCAATGGAATGTATTTTTGTTGAGAATTATGAAATATTTCTTTAAATGCTAGCCACTACTTATCTACCGCCATACCTTTTAATCTATTTTTCCAATCTACCTTAGCCAACTCGCCCCTCAAACCTATGTAATTGGCTTTAGTTAAATGTAAGACCATTTTCAGACTTAGATAAGTTACTCTCAAACTTAATGTGAAATTTTATCATATTATGATCACTCTGCCCCAGAGGATCCTTTACTATGAGATTGCTCATTAACCCTGTCTCATTACACAATACAAGATCTAAAATAACCTGTTCTCTGGTTGGTTCCATGACATATTGTTGTAGGAAACTGTCCCAAATGCATTCCATGAACTCGTCCTCCAGGCTACCTTTGCCAATTTGATTTGTCCAGTCTGTATGAAGATTAAAGTCCCCCACGATTATTGCATTACCTTTGTTACAAGCTCCTACTATTTCTTGATTAATATTCTGTCCAACGGTACAGCTACTGTTAGGGGTTTTATATACTAATCCCACCAATGTTTTCTGCCCCTTGTTATTCCTTATCTCCACCCATACTGATTTTACTCCTGATCTTCTGAGCCGAGATCCTTTCTCTCTACTGTCCTTATGTCATCCTTTATTATCAGGGGTACCCCCCGTCCTTTTCAATTCTGCCTGTCTTTTCAAAATGTCAAGTACATTTAGTTCCCAACCTTGGTCACCTTGCAACTACATCTCTGTAATGGTTATTAGATCAAACCCATTTATTTCTATTTGTGCCACTATTTCGTCTATCTTGTTACGAATGCTTCGTGCATTCAGATAAACAGCCTTTAATTTAAATTTTTTATCATTATTCCCTGCTTTGACCTTATTCTCTGCTGCACTGCTACCGTTAAACTCTCTGTCCCTTCCTGTCACACTCTGCTTATTTTTACCCAAATCGCTGCACTGCTCTATTGCCTTGACCTTTCTCTTTAGATTTCTAAATTTCCCCTCACCAGACCCCTCCCCCCTTTTTTTAGTTTAAAGCCCTATCTACAGCCCTAGTTATTCAATTTGCCAGGATGCTTGTCCCAGCCCAGTTTTAAGTGGAGCCCTTCCCGACAGAACAGCTCCTTCTTTCCCCAGTACTGGTACTAGTGCCCCATGAATTGAAACCCCTTCTTCCCACACCACTCTTTGAGCATTTAACTCCCTGACCTACTTGACCCTATGCCAATTTGTGCATCTAGGACCTTAGTGAACGACGGGACCAACAATCTATCTCCTTAACCAATAAGATTTAAAGATTGAAAAATAAACAGAGGAATGATGGAGAAGGAGGGTGAATTAGAGTCAAATCAAGTACAGAAAGTGAAATAAAGAGTGGGAAAGAAAGACTGGATTAAGAGAGAGAGGAAAAGAGACAGAAAGGAGAAGCAAGAGAAGGGAAACCATTTTAACCCTACCCGCCCGGCAGAAACCGGACTGGTGGGCAGTTAAAGCCGCCCAGATAACTTACCTGCCCTCAGCCACCGAGAGCTGACATACTACTATTTTAACCTACTCCACTGAGTCGGCAGCAAGGACATCTGCCCAAAGCTGGTGGGATTGTTTATATCATATACATATCATCTCCTCATCACCGATAGTTTACTCTTTCTTTCTACTCCCATTATTCCTTCAGTAAAACCAAATCTTTTTTGTAAATGTTGCGAGCAACAACCTTTGCATTGTTGGTAGATCTCCTTCTCATTTTAAATTGCTTTTTGTTCCTTACATTAGGTTCTCCTGTAGTGTGACATGCACAAAATTGTGCTCCCAAAAACTGGCATTTTACTGTTCATTGGCTACACCAATACATTACTTTTAGTGCTTTGTTTTTTTTTATCTCAAAGATTGAGTGGTGTTGTCAGTGAGATAAATTAGATGGCATTTGTTCTTGATAAAGTACTGGAACCAGATTCAATCCTGTGGATGCTAGTCAAGGGGCTACAGCTACAACTGATGTTAAAATGTAAATCTCCATCTACAACAATGTCAGCAACACCAGCGACATCCTACCCCCTTCCTGTTCAATTTAATATTACACAATAAGAAGACAAATTGTATAAATGACCTATCCAGAGTTGAATTTGATTGATTGGCAGAGCTTATTTAAAATTGAGGTGTTGGATAATTGAATAGGACTTGTATTCCCATGTACCTTACATTTAAAATAAATGACCCATACTTTTGCTTGGCACAGTTAATTTGTTTTTGTAAACCAATAAAACTGTTGACATCAGCAAAGACACAGAAGTGACTGCAGGAAAGGTCGCAATACTCGTGCCTCATTGCCCACATTGCACAATCTTTACCAATAAGTCTGAGTCATTCTTATTGCATAAAGTTACATGCCTGCAAAATAAATTGAATTTTACTACTTTATCTTGCTTTAGTTTGAATTTCAGAGAAACTAATGTATAGTGTGCAATAAAATGTATTACGTGAAATAATGCAGAACATAAAGGGGGCTAAATTTGATAGCCCCCGAAAACGGGCGCGGGGATCGCGATGAGCGAATAACCCGCGCCCATTGCTTCCGATGCAGGCAGCACACAAACTTCATGCTGCCTGCTCATTTAAATGATTGCAGCATTGAGGCAGTGCTAAACGCACTGTTGAGTGGCTGAACGCCTCAGCAGGGGGCCCAAGTTTGTGCGGGGCTAGCACCACTTAAAGCTAGCCTGCACTACTTAAAACCAGCCTGCACCTCTTAAAGGGGAAGAGAGTCTGACCTGCAAGAAGAGTGAGTAATGGCGCAACAGGGAAGAGAACGTGCTCCAAGGTTCTCAGATGCTACACTGGAGGCCTTAGTGGAGGGGGTGGACAGGAGGAGAGAGGTCCTCTATCCACAGGGGGCTGTCCAGAAAAACTTTGCAAAGGCAGTGGTGGTCAATGCCAGAAGTCAAGCCCCAGGACCTGGATGCAGTGCCGCAAGTAGTTCAATGACCTCACACGAGTAGTCAAGGTCAGTGAATTCATCTTCAAATGCCATATCCCACCAACGGCACCACTTGCCTCACACACTGCTCAATCACATCCCCATCACTCACCTACCAACAATCTCTATCAATCAGGACTCCTACCTCACATTCATAGCTTCACCTCACCCTCACACACTTAGCACTGCTGCCAGCCTCACACCCACATCTCACAGCTTGCACACACTGTCAGCTATTCAATCATGACAGGCACATTTCCCAAACACATTACACCACACTCACTGACACGCTTTCCTCTCTCTTGCAGGACAAGTTGGTGCATAACCGGAGGCAGCAGGAGCTAACGGGTGGGGGACAGCTGCGCCTGCACCTGCTTACCCCGATGGAGGAGATGGTGTTCGCCATCATTGGAGCGGCCATTGCTGAGCCCATGGCCAGCGGCAGTGCTGAAATCATTGAAGATGACGGTATCCTCATACCTAATCCTCTGTCTCACATCCCACTTCCCCCGCATCCCACAGTTTCTTTCGATTTAAAGGCTGCAGATGGTGTAAGCATGCACCTCTTGCTTTTCCCTGCTCCCCTCATCACAACCCTACCCTTGTGCCTTTCTCCTTTCAGATACCCAAGAACTGCCACCTGGCCAAGCAGTGGTGGCAGAGCAACAGGTGGAAGAGGAAGAAGACAGTGATGATGAAGACGCAGCACCGTCACTCAATTTCACACTTGCAGCCACCAGCTCAAATATTGACACGCCGCGTACTTTAGAGCAGGGGTTCTCAACCTTTTTGCTTCTGAGGCCCCCCTCTCGTGTTATAAAAATTCCACGGGCCCCCCTGTAACACAAGTATTTCTCTGTATAAAAATTAGTTATACAATTAAACATATATATTTATTATTATTTTTGTTTTACTTATTTAATGTGAAACTTATTATTGTGCTGAAGTTGAGACTGTCTCCGAGGTTGGTAAAGTTCTGCTTAAGTTAGTAAACTGTCACTGAGGTTGGTAGAGTTATACTGAAGTTAGTCGACTGTCACTGAGGTTGGTAAATTGTCTCTGGAGCTGATAGAATGCTGATGAGACAGATGGTGTGATGACCTTACCAGCTCTCGCTTTTCCTCTTGCCCTTGACATTGAAGCGACGGAGCGCGCCCGCTGAGACTGGACGCCATCACCGTGACAACACGGCACGACCGATGAGCGTGAGCCTCTGGGGCGAAGTGGCGGTTTCCGGTTCCTTACGTCCTGTGCGGGGCTGGAGACTAAAGTGTAACTTGCTTTGGATATTTGCTGGGGAGGTCAGTGGGCCACCAAAACATGTCCTATAGGCCCCCTTGAAACCTTTAACTTGACTATTCCTACACACTCCAGGGTGGCCTCCCACATTCTACCCTCTGTAAACTTGAGGTCATCCAAAACTCTGCTGCCTGTGCCCTAACTCACACCAAGTCCCGTTCACCCATCACCTGGGCTCGCTGACCTACATTGGCTCCCATTTAAGCAAAGCTTCGATTTTAAAATTCTCATCCTTGTTT
This sequence comes from Squalus acanthias, assembly GCA_030390025.1. Classification (NCBI taxonomy): domain Eukaryota; kingdom Metazoa; phylum Chordata; class Chondrichthyes; order Squaliformes; family Squalidae; genus Squalus; species Squalus acanthias. The sequence goes on from CM059425.1 coordinate 39,212,064, forward strand.
TCAAATCCCTCCATGGCCTCGCCCCTCCCTATCTCTGTATTCTCCTGCAGCCCCACAATCCCCTGGGATATCTGCGCTCCTCTAATTCTGGCATCTTCAGCATCCCTGATTTTAATTGCTCAATCGTTTGTGGTCATGCCTTCAGCTGCCAAAGCACTAAGCTCTGGAATTCCCTAAACCTCTCTTTCCTCCTTTAAGACGCTCCTTAAAACCTACCTCTTTGACCAAGCTTTTGGTCACCTGCCCTAATTTCTCCTTATGTGGCTCAGAGTCAAATTTTATTTTTCATTTATTCGTTCACAGGATGTGGGCGTCGCTTGCATTTGAGCCACTGGTACGCCCACAGGTACGCCCACAGTGTTGACTTTGTCATAGCGGTTTGGTACAACTGAGTGGCTTGCAAGGCCATTTCAAGGGCAGTTAAGAGTCAACCACATTGTGGGTCTGGAGTCACATGTAGGCCAGACCAGGTAAGGTCGGCGGGTTTCCTTCCCTAAATGACAATAGTGAATTAGTTTGGTTTTTACGACAATCCGGTAGCTTTTTTTAAAATTCTAGATTTATTTAATAAACTGAATTTAAATTCCCCAGCTGCCGAGGTGGGATTTGAACTCACGTCTCTGGATTGATTATACCCAGGCCTACATAGCCCAGTAACATAACCACTAGGCTACCGTACCCAGAGGTTTTATAACACTCCTGTGAAGCGCCACAATATGAAGGCATCATGACTGCTGCCAGGATATCGGACATTCACCTGCATGATTTGTCGCCTATGTTCGCACACCAGCTGGACACTGAACGAGTTGAATCCTTTTTGTTGTGGTACATCTCTGACTTTATATGCGGCGCCCGCATGCGTACAGTCAATGGCACCATGGGGAAGCCTGCAATCCTCGCAAAGCCGCGTGTTCGCTCCGCCTGCTGCTCTCTGGCCGGAGAGAAGGAAATGTGTTCAGCTCTCTTGGAATACAGAGCCTCAGTTACCTCCCATATGCAACAGTGCATGGTAAACTGGGAGATGTTGCAAATATCTCCTGCACCAGCCTGGAAGGAGCCCGGCGCATAAAAGTTCATGGCCACTGTGACCTTCACGGCCACTAGCAATGCGGTCCTTGCCCTGCTCTGAGGTTGCAGTTGTGGCTGCAGCAAGTGGCAGATTTCAGTGAAGACGTCTGACACACTGTTCCTCGCTGAGGTTCAGGTAGAAGTATTGCTCCCTGAACACCCAGGGCGGATATGGCCTGCTGCTGAGAGCCTTTCTCCCTGTCCTGCTCCTCTCTCTACCAGCAGCTTGTCATGCTCTGTGTCGCCTCTGCTGATTCTACCTGTCATGCTGTAGGTCAAGTGGAATGCCTACTCTTCTTCTTCTTAGGCAGTCCCTCGGAACCGAGGATGACTTGCTTCCACATTAAAAATGAGTTCGCAGGTGACTGATGAGTCCAATGCGGGACCTACAGTCTGTCACAGGTGGGGCAGACGGTGGTTGAAGGGGCGGGTGGGTGGGGTGCTTGGGTTGACGTGCGCTCCTTCCGCTGTTTGCGCTTGGCTTCCGCTTGCTCCCGGCGAAGAGACTCAAGGTATTCGGCGCCTTCCCGGATGCTTTTCCTCCACTTTGTACGGTCTTGGGCCAGGGATTCCCAGGTGTCGGTGGGGATGATGCACTTTTTCAAGGAGGCTTTGAGGGTGTCCTTGAAGCGTTTCCTCTGCCCACCTAGGGCTCTCTTGCCATGTCGGAGCTCCGAGTAGAGCGCTTGTTTTGGGAGTCTCGTTTCAGGCATGCAGACGATGTGACCCGTCCATCGCAGCTGATCGAATGTGGTCAAAGCTTCGATGCTGGGGATGTTGACCTGAGCGAGAACACTGATGTTGGTGCGTCTATCCTGCCAATGGATTTGCAGGATCTTGCGGAGGCAACGTTGGTGGTACCTCTCCAGTGTTTTGATGTGCCTGCTGTACATGGTCCATGTCTCTGAGGCATACAGGAGGATGGGTATTACTACTGCTCTGTAGACCATGAGCTTGGTGCCGGGTTTGAAGTCCTGGTCTTCAAACACTCTCTTCCTCAGGCGACCGAAGGCTGCACTGACACACTGAAGGCGGTGTTGGACTTCGTCATCGACGTCTGCCCTTGTTGACAGTAGGCTGCCGAGGTATGGAAAGTGGTCCACGTTGTCCAAGGCCTTGTCATGGATTTTGATAATCGGGGGGCAGTACTGTGTGGCGGGGGCAGGTTGGTAAAGGACCTTTGTCTTACAGATGTTTAGTGTAAGGCCCATGCTCTCGTACGCTTCGGTGAAGGTGTTGACGATGGTTTGTAGTTCGACCTCCGAGTGTGTGCAGACGCAAGCGTCGTCTGCATACTGTAATTCGACGACAGAGGAAGGGACGACCTTGGATCTGGACTGGAGGCGACGGAGGTTGAACAGTTTCCCGTTTGTTCTGTAAATTAGCTCCACTCCAGCGGGGAGCTTACTGAGGGTGAGATGGAGCATTGCCGCAAGGAAGATCACGAAGAGCGTTGGTGCGATGACACAGCCTTGCTTGACCCCGGTCCGTACATGAATTGGGTCTGTGGTGGAACCATTGATCAGGATCACGGCTTGCATGTCGTCGTGAAGCAGGCGGAGAATGGTGACAAACTTTTGAGGGCAGCCGAATTTGAGGAGGACACTCCATAATCCCTCACGGTTGACAGTGTCAAAGGCCTTTGTGAGGTCAAAGAAGTGGAATGCCTACTACTGCACCCATGTCTTGGAGCAAGTGGTCTGTGCAGAATCCTTGAAGTCAGGACAAAGTCCTTCAGCAATTGCCACACCACACGCTGTAGACTTTAGCAACTTTAAATAACTGTGCAAACCACCAAACACTTCTACAAACTCAGCAAAAGCCAGTAGAAATCAATCAGCAACTAACCTGTAAGTAATTCCCTTTAAATAGCGCTGGTGAGGGGTCCTTCCTGCTGCTGAACACGTGTTCAGCTGTGCGTGTTTAAGAGAGGGCGTTAGCTGGAGCGTTGAGCTCCTAAATGGCAGCGCTGACGTCAAATCATCGTTACGCGTTGACTGATGTCATGATCGGCGTACTCTGCATGCTTCCGGCGCACGCTCCCTGCGCCCGCGCTAATGCCCTACCCACGATGGCGTCTGGCGCGGCTCGCACCAGAAGTGTGCGCACGTGCCCCATACGCCATCTTGGAACTGAATCCACACCCGTAGCGCCCAAACAACGGGTGCTACGGAGCCAAATTTTGCAGCTTAACTTTGCTTCACTGACAGCCGCTTTCAAGATAATATCGAGCAAGTCTGCGAGTTCAATTTTTATGCCTGGTCTGACCCCAAAGCTCAACAACACAATCTACAAGTCACTCACTACCTGTATCTCTCAATTGTATTCTACAGACTAACACCAAATGCCAATCCAACTCTCTCTAAAAATGCTGATGTTTAAACGTTGATTGCCTCCCTGAGCAGGCCATTCCAACTACCCTCTGTGTAAAATAGTTACACCTGATTCATCTTTACACCTTTCCTCTACTCAGCTTCATCCCATGCCCCTCATTATTGTCTCAGGGCCACAATCTACTGTTTCTCAGGGTTTAACATGTTGAAATGCTTAAGGATCTTTATTGCCTCAATAAGACACCCTCTCAGTCTCCTGTCTACTGTAATGAACCTCTATTTCTGTAGTTTGGGTACGATAGTGTAATGGTTATGGTACCAGACCAGCAACCCAGAGGCCATTAGCTTAAATCTCACCATAGTTGTGAAATTTAATTCAATAAATCTGGTAGCACCAGGAAAAATGATGATCAAAGCTACAGATTGGTACTCTGTAAAGCCTAGTAAAACATTATACTGTGGCCCGCCCCCTGGATTCGCGCACACTGTGGTCAGGCAGATAGAAAAATCAGGAATAGTTTTTCATCTTAACCCCACCCCCCAGGAATTTTACAGGTGATCAGGACATTCTGACAGCTGATCTCCACCTGATCTCAGAGGCTCAACACACAGCTACAGGCCGAAGATGCAGCTGCACTTACCTTTCCTGCCCTTCTGCCAGCACTAAGCCTTGCCGGGGAGTGGGCTTGTGATGGGGTGCCCCCAGGCATGCTAATGGCCTAGGGCAGAAAATCCTGGCACTCCTGGGCCTGAGCAGGGGCACAGCACTTCGGGTGCACTACTCCAGTCCAGCACTCGGGCAGTGGGAGCCAGGAAAGTGGCTTAAGATTTACGGCATAACTCGCTTGTGAGTTATCGGAATCGCCCAGTCATGTTCATATGGCATTCTCTGTTTTTTGCCTAAAAGAAGAAATCTCTATAAAATTATACTTCAATAAAACAAAACAATGCTGTGAAAATACTGACTTCACCTGCAATAAATACATTTAAATATTACACTGAAAAAGGATTACTCATTTATGACTTTGTAAAACCATGTAATATACTTAAGATACCTGCATTATTTAAAAATGTAATTATTAGATTTTCTTGGCATTGAAGAATTGAAAGACAGAAATAGATATTGCTGAGAAGGAAAGGTGTATCCACTTCAATCAGAGTTAATTAGACTATTTTATCCTACATAGGGCAATAAGCCCTGTGTTTGATCTCCTATGTCCCACTGTGTGCTGAATAATCCAACGCATTACAGAAAGGCCTGTCTACTAAATAACACTGTTTATAATCTTCTCTCAATGTGAAGTGCAATTATAGGTGGGGAAACAACGAGGGATTTAACAGTTAGCCGTTCACTGTAACTATAGGGACGCAAATTGTCTTCATACGAAATACTCCTGTGATGAATAAATATTAATGAAATTCCCAAGACAGGGATTAAAAGCTATTTTAATAGAGTTGAGATGGCTTCCTAGGAATGAGAAGGAGGAGGTCTGGTGAAGGAATTTTCAGATTTCCTGTAAGAATAATTACCCTTTGGCCATCATGAACATACTAAAAGTACACTCAAAGAAATAGTTATTCTGGAGTGGTCTTCATATGTGTGTCCATTCACTTTGTCAGAATAAATCAATTGTTTTCTATTAGTAAAAGGGAATAAAACTGATGGAAGTCTGAAGCAAAAACAGCAAAAATGCTGGAAACACTTGACAGCTTTTTTTTATTCGTCTATGGGATGTGGGCATCGCTGGCAAGCCCAGCATTTATTGCCCATCCCTAATTGCCCTTGAGAAGGTGGTGGTGAGCCACCTTCTTGAACCGCTGCAGTCCGTGTGGTGAAGATACTCCCACAGTGCTGTTAGGGAGGGAGTTCCAGGATTTTGACCCAGCGACGATGAAGGAATGACGATATACTTCTAAGTCAGGATGGTGTGTGACTTGGAGGGGAACTTGGAGGTGGTGGTGTTCCCATGCGCCTGCTGCCCTTGTCCTTCTAGGTGGTAGAGGTTGCGGGTTTGGGAGGTGCTGCCGAAGAAGCCTTGGTGAGTTGCTGCAATGCATCTTGTAGATGGTACACACTGCAGCCACGGTACGCCGGTGGTGGAGGGAGTGGATGATTAAGGTGGTGGATGGGATGCCAATCAAGCGGGTTGCTTTGTCCTGGATGGTGTCGAGCTTCTTGAGTGTTGTTGGAGCTGCATTCATCCAGGGAAGTGGAGTGTAGATGGTGGAAAGGCTCTGGATTTTCCTCTGAATTACTGCCCATATTGAAGCGGATTTGGATGGATTCAGGGCAGTAAACAGAGCACACTGCGTTCTTAAAGGCTACTGCCTCAAATCCGCTACAAAAAAATTGCACCTGAATTCTCCTCCCTAAAAACTTGCCTAACGTCTTTTGGGCCCACCACTAGCCCATTCTGCCATATTTAAGTAGGGTCAAAAGGATATGTCTAATCCCTCCACCTCATTCTCCTTGATTCTCCTCGTTGATGCCTCAAACCAACCCCAAGTAATTACCATCACTATATCAGTGGTGGTAACACCTGCTGCTAGGTATCCCTGAGCTGGATACCACACTGAAGAGGCCATTTTGTGTGCTGCTCCTGAAGGTTGGCGTTTTTTGCCTGCACAACGATCTTTTGATAACACGCTCCACTGGGGACTGCAAGGACGGCAAAGCTTCTGTGATGCTTCCACAAACGAGAGTCACACCCATCAGTTGCTGCACATCCTCAGAGATTTCACTCAGAGCTTTCACATAGGTATGATGTTCCTGTAACTTCCTTCGTTTCAGGTGAGTACCAATGCCCTCTGGGCCCAACAACCCTGAAGTTACTTTTTGTCCTCCTCTCTTGAATGCACACCCATTGCTGGGTCATGTTCAACAAGTATTGACAGCCCTCCAGTACTTGCACAAGTGACCAGTCTTGAAATATGAGCCATCGACATCACAGGCGAGTCCAATCCTATCCTTATCTAACATCCATACACTTGCATTTTCCATCAAAGAATAGTGGTCAGAAGCAGGACATCTGACTGATTTTATACATCTCTATCCCTGAGGTGCTACAGTCAATTGTAACACCCCAACTGCGATTAGCTAATTGAACATAAAGCAGAAATTGTACCTTGAACCATCCTGGTCTGTTCAGTTCAGCACTGGGCTTTGCATTTAACCAGTTATCCATTGAAGAAGATCCAAAAGTGTATTTCACTCATTTCACTGATCTTTAAATTCTGAACAACAAACTAATTTTGTATATTGTAGATTTTCATTTAATGAACATTAAAATTACCAAAAACCAGTCGTAGCTCAACCTGAAGATGCTTTTGTAAGATTTAATTTCCTCTTTCTCATTCGAGAGGCCAAATATTGCAAAGGCACTGTGTGATCTTAAAGCCAGTATTGATTTAAAAGAATAGTTAGAAACTGCCGCCTGTGATCTGGACATTATGGGTCAAAAGTCTTCAGCCCTTCCAGTGCACTGCCATCGTAACTCCTGTGGGAGTGTGGTGGCTGGGCTCAGATAAGCTGAATGGTGACTTAAAGTCAGAGTTAGCAATGACCTTGGAGCTAATTTTAACCCTACCCACCTGGCGGAAAGCAGGTAAAACCACGCAGCTTACTTACCTGGCAGGATCCCGGCCTTCCGATTTTAACCTATGTCGTTCTTTACAATATGTACGTCGGGACCCGGTGATGTCATCGGCACCCGACAGCAATTTTAACTCAGGCCTGAACGGGAAAGCCATTGCGCCAGGCCAACCTGTGACAGAAGAGGCTGAAAGGTAAAACAAATTTAATCTGTGTGGCCAGGAGCAGCAGGAGTCCCAAAAGGAAAGCTTAGCCCTCGCTTGCCATGGACTTCCTGCCCCTTCCTGGATATAAGACCCCTGCGCGATGGCCCCTTGTCTTGGTGGGTGGCCTCCAGGCTGTGCGATTTTCCATCACTTCCCAACAGGTGGAAAGTTGGCCAGCGGGATTTAAATGAGGCCCGGGAGTTAAAATAGCCCAGGCCTGATTCCTGTAGCAGTGGGTAAGTTTCCAACTCATCTCGCCACCACCCAAAACCTGCCAATGAGTTTCAGCACTCATTGGGCTCGATTTTAATTCCCGAGGCGGGTTGGAGTTGGGTTCCGTGGTGAGCGGGTTCGGGAGCCGCCTCCGGTGGGAACAGCTGTAGAGTTGCGATTTTTATTCAAGTACCTTGTTAATTTCATGGAGGCGCACTGGCCGGTCCAATGAGTGGGATCGGGTCAGCTGGCCACCTCTGATGACATCACAATAGCAGCTCCTTTTAAAGCTGCCTTCCAGCCTGAGCCTTTCCATTGTGGTTTCCTGCACCTCTTTTCACAGCTCTGACTTCTTCCAGAGGCAAGGCAGCTCCTCGGTTTAATGATGAGTCCCTCCAAGTTCTTGTCGATTCTGTCATAGGGAGCCTCCTCAGCAGACCAAGGCAGCCTGGCTGCGCATTGCTCAGGAGGTGAGCGCAAGGTGCATTTATGCACGCTCATGGATCCAGTGCTACAAAAGGTTCAATGATCTTGTGAGAACATCAAAAGTGAGTATCCTATCTCACTTGCCTTCACCCTGCTTCCCTTCTCTTCTCATCACCATCACTCTGCGTTGTAAACCTCCTCCTTCACATCCCACCTTACTCTTACTTCCCTTGCACCCTTTCCTATCCATCTCCGTCTCTGCACTGAATCACTTCAGCATCCTGCCTATGCACCCCTTAGACTCGCTCTCGCTGTCATGCAGTGACAACAACTAACAACGCACAGGGAGCTACCTTCCTCTTGGCACCTTACCCCAGCTTCGTCTCACTCAAAGTTTCTATGGTAGGGATTAATCACACTCACTCCATCACTGTGGCTGAAACACCGCTTGTGTCCCTCCTTGCAGGAAAAGTTAGCCCACAATAAGAGGGAGAGAGCAAAGACTGGAGGAGGAACAGCTTCCCTTGCAACATTGGCCAGTGCTGAGGAGGCAGCAAACGAGATTGTTGGAGGTGGCGAGGACCTGGAAGTGGGTGATGGAGATACGGGCACACTAGAGGAAGCTGGTGACAAAATAGATTTTCATCCCTCTCAGAAAGCAATGGAATATGATGTTCATAGAGAATCGCTTTGTATCATCTGCTCAAAAGGATGTGTCTGCTACACCAATATCAGGTGTCTAATTCAAGCCTTTACTCTCCCACAGGACCATTGAGCGCTCCCCCTCCCCACGCTCCAGGACGAAGACCCGGACATCTCTTCAGAGGAACCTGAAGCCTCTGAGGAACCAGTGTCACCAGGACTCAGCGCACCCAGCACCAGTGCAGCAACGCACACCTCGGTGGGGCCATCGCGAGTTAGAGTAGTGTTGCTACCTGGTCTATCACAGCGCACAAGTGAGCATCAGCAGATGGTGGAGACAGCAATAGCAGTGGAGAGTCCTCGGCGGAGGTCGCAGGACTCTCCTAGCTCTGCTGAGCTGCATGCAGACGCTGTGCCTCTGGGGCCATCCAGAAAAAGAGCGGTTCGTGAAATACAGAACAAGTGCAGGTGTCTCTGGAAGGGTTTGCCTCCAGGGTTAATGCGAGCGTGGAAAGAATGGAGGAGTCCATCTCCAACATCAGCACTGCCGTGGTGAGGCAATGGCGCATGAACGCACTACCATGGATAGGATGGCAACCTCCGTGGAAAGGCTGGCTACCTCAGTGGAAAGGATGGCTACAGCCATGGAGGAAATAAGTCACCAGAGTCAGGAAAACATGGTGACTGTTCAGAATAGAATGACATATTTGGAGGAGTGATGGGCAGCTATTGAGCAGAGAGACCAGAGCTTCATGGACATCCTTTTGAGGAGGACTGCCAGTGCAGATACGGGTCCTCATGGCCCCCCTGAAGTGCAGCAAGGTGTTCTCCAGCCACTTGCCAGCACTGAGGTGCGGCTGATCCATGAGAGGGATGTTGTTGGCAGGACAGAAGGAAGTGTCGGTTCCTCCCAAAGCGCTCGCACGACCATGCCACTGCAGAGCCCTTGGTCAGCGACCCACTTTGCAGAGACAACTGAGATGGCTGTTTCAGCCCCTGCACAGCCACAGGAAGAGCAGACTGTTGAAGAGCCCCCCCAGGCTCCCAAACCCAGAGGATGTCTGCCAAAGGTGTCTAAGCAGGCGCAGCATCCTAGTCAGCAAGGTGCCTCTACATCTGCTGAAACCATAGGGGAAGCACCACATAGAAGCACGCGTAAGAGAAAGATTAAGCACCTATAGTCACGAGGGGACTCACTTGGGTGATTTTTTTTTTCTCTGACTCTTGCTGGTATATTTTGTCAGGTGTTAAAGATAAATTATGTCAAACAGTTGATTGTGTGGCCTATGTGTTCTGGGAAATGGCAAAAGCGCATTGAGGGCTCAGGGAGACTTGCATTTGTAATGCTGATGGTTAAAGTGATATGAAATAAGAAGGTATAGCAGAGATGAAGTATGACGTTGGACAAGTGTCGCCTGCAATTACAGAGCCATATGGTGGCCACCTATGGTTGAAGAGTAAGCTTATGGTAGTGTGGCATGGCAGTGTGCATACCCTGGTTGACAGGCAGCAGTGAACTGGAGGGTTGCTGCATTGGTCACAACAGGGCATGCAAGGCTCCCCTCATCCTCCTCCAACTCCTCTTCCCAGGAAGATCTCTGGTGAGCCACGCGGCTGCTACTCCCCCGATTATGAGGACCAGGATGAGAGGCCATAAATGTTTCCCATCCCCTTGCTATAGATTTCAATTGAGGTAACAATCTTGCAAGCGCACAGTCGAAGTGGCCTGAAATATTTCCATTCATGACACACTGCAGATGGGTGTCAGCTTGAACAGTCAGAAGGTCAGTAGATGTGCAAAATGTTATCCCATACCTACAACAGCAAAGTTGTTGCATTTGAATGTCAGCCATGTTTCAGGGGTGCTTTTAAAGTGCTCCACCAATGCATACAAATCATGTCCTCCAGCAACTCATCTCCTTCAACCTGGCCTGTTTCTGATTAGTCGGGAAAAAGGAGCCAGAAGCAGGAAAATGGGAAACCACTATGAAAATAGGATTAGCAAGGCAGTTAACAGGCTGTTAATTGCCTTAACTATCTGTCCCACCAGTTGGAGACGGGTCAGTTTGGGAGCGGCTAAACAGACACTCAGGAAAATCGAGTGGGGGCGGGATGGAGGTGGGTTGGGTATCTGAAGCCATTTTTCCCGATTTTCCCAACAGACCCGCCTCCAAATCCGCCTCCTCAGGGCTATTAAAATCAAGCCCATTATATCTGAAGCACTGTGTATTGGGCTGCTTCAGAAACTATTGTGGCTCAATTACCTTTAAGCACGTGCAATTCTAGGCACATTCTTTGACTAGTGAGTTCACAATTACTGTCAGAGAAAATTGACATGGAGATTTCCGAATTGATCGCTCATCTCATTTGTGCTCACAGAATATTTTGCTGGATGGGATTAAATCTCTTGCTCTTCAAAATAAGACTAATGGGCTTTTAAATGGCTTTTTAATTGAACTGTCAAGCAAGAGTATAGGACAGCCCCAGAGACTTGCTGTCACATCCAATGAAAACTCACAAAGTAGGGCACGGTAATCTATAATTCCAAATTTAAAAATCGACTTCTATCGTCCTCTTTCAGCTTCAACCACATCAGAACACCATGTGACCTTTTTGATCAATTTAGTGTGAAGTATCTACATAGAATGTTCAATGCCCTCGAAAACCTGTCATGTTTTAATGCATCAAACATTGATTTAGTTGATTCATATGTCTAATTGCAAAAGTAATTTGGTGTTACTATTGATTGCTTGTTTTTTTGGAACTGAGCATTTAGCCTGAATGCAGATAGGCTGAATTTAGGTCTTAGATTAAAACAGAAATTTTCTCTATAACTTTGTTTTATTGCAAGCCCCAGAAAACCAAGTCATTGCGACTCATGGGCATCAGAACGCTCAGCTTCAACACCTCAAACAGTGATACGTGATTGTGTGAAAGCTGCATTAATTGTGGTGGCACCACTTAAAACAAGAATCAATTCAAGTGATGACCGATCAGCTGCTTCTGCCTCAAAATACTCAATAGCTCAGACAGTCTCACGAGGACACAAAGTGACCCACCGCTCAGTCATTCAAACCAAGAGACAACAGAGAGTGGGAAAAACCAGCCGTTGGTTGTGTCTGCTTCACCTGTTCTCCATTCTCTGAAGGAGGCGGTGACAGAGACAGCTTTCCGTGTTTCCCTGGAAGGCTGTCCTCCCCATCAGAAAAGGACCAGCGTCCAAAACATCACAGCTCAAGGGAAGACTGCTTTGATCTCAATAGTGATGGATCAGATGATAAACGGTCAGCATTTTAGACAAATTGATTAAAATACAGTTTTTTTTAAAAAGGTGCAAAAAGTGATGCTATTTACATCCAGGAAGAGCCAAAAGCAGAAGCGGTAACTTACAAAAAGATGGAAATGTGCAAGACTGAAATTTCAGCGCAATCAGACCTGACTGTCGTGAATCAAAGCTCTTGTTAGAGCAAAAAAATAGAAGCCAAGTTGAAATTCTCCCAGTTTCCTGATGAGCGCACAGTCTGAGTTTTGTATCCAATGAGCCTAAGGCCATTTGAAGTACTGAACCCCAAAGGTACAGAATTCCCCTCAGCCAGTTCATTTACAGAGGGCCTTCAAGATATGCAGCAGGTTCAAAAGACCTCTAATCAACCAGAGTGTGTGGGAGAAATCTATCTCGAAACAGACATAGACACCGTCAAGAGTGAAGATACTGAAGGAGGGGCCAGTACATCAGAAGAAACTGACAAAGTCCTACACGACAGCCGCACTTACATGGAGCAGAAAGAAGATTCAGGTAAAACAAGGCCACTGATTCCCATACAGCTAATGTCATCTCCAAGCAAAACTTGCTTAAAATGCAGGTGTTCATCTTTAACCAGAAATATTAACATGGTAAGTTTAAAATTCAAGTTTAAGATACTAAATATTCTTATAAACACTAGCGGGTCAATTTTAACTTGCCAAAATCAGTGTTAATGTGCTGATGATGCCCTGAAAATGGGTCCGGTAGACTTACCGCTCGTTAATGTCGATGCTATGCCCGCTGCCATTTTTAAAAAGGGATGCCGCTGGGATGCCAAAGCGCCTGCCTATTTCAGGGGGTAGGCCCCTTTTAACATGGAAATCGGGGCTCTTTGACTTGCATAGGACCCCGATTGCCATTTTAGGATAGAACTGGCTGAAGTATGTGCCGTGCACTCCCTCTCTGTGATCATGACTTCGCCGCCCCCCCCCCCCCACACCCCCACCTACCCCCACCATCCGTTTGAGGTGGGCAGCTCACCGGGTCTGGTTAAACGAGGCCCGGGTGAGCAGGCTGTCGACACGCTGCACCAGAAGTTAAAATCAACCCACAGGGGTGAAATTCAACATTGGTGAGAGTGCAAAACACACCCCATCCCATCTTCCTTCCACTGTCTGAATGTTAAATGAATTCCAATGCATGTCAAAATTTAAGATGGCTGATAAATATATTTAAAGTATGATCAAAAAAGATTAAAGATTTTTGTTTGACAAGATAAAAAGCTGGAAAAATTGTATTTGTCCCAGTACTAACTGTTGCATTCCATAATAGTACATTCTTTCCTCCTTTCTCGTCTGTCCCAAAAAGGTTTTCCTAATCTAATTACTCCTGGCTATATTACAATGTATACATTTCAAGAGACACAACAGTGTACTATGGTCAATGTCTATAAAGCTAATTTGTAATTCAGTGCTGTGATTTATTCAGCTATATTACATTTGTAGATCCAATGAGCAAACTGTTTCTGCAAACAATATTTTTCTATATGAATATATTAATGTGTACTGATGTGGATGGATTTATTGAGGTTTTAGAAACATTTATCATTTTAAATCATTTCTAAACCACAATATCAAAGAGTGCAAGAATATTTTAGCTAAGCCTTTAATATTTATTAATTTAGTTTAATTTTCCTTCAGGTCCCAGCTGCCAAAATGGAGAAAATAAGGTATGTTAATCTGTTGCTAATTTTAACACTTTCACACCAAAGCTGAGAAGAACAGTCAATTCCAATTGAAAATATTGGAAATTTCTTGATGGAATAATCTTATAGTTGCATTGATGTTTAAGGAAGATGATAGGCTAAATAGTATAATTTAAAGTTTGGGTTTCCTTTACTGCTGTATTTATTATAAAGTCCCCAGGCTGCACTGTCATGTATTGTGACTCTCCAACTCCAGTTTCACTAACCTGCAAGTGAAGTTTCTAACTTAGAGTATCATGGGTGCCCATAGTCAATTTACACTCAAATCATAATTTAGAAAATTATTTGGAGTATCAGCTTTAATAACGTTTGTTAACATGTAGCATATTGAAGTTCCTTAACTTTGCACACTTTGCTACAAGATGTTCCTTCAATGAGAATATCAATCACAGTTAGTGTCTGAGTATTTCTTTAGGGAAGATGAACAAAGGGCTCCTGAGGTTTGAGAAATTTATTTCCTAGATCCCCGGTAAGCAAACATGATTTCATTTTTTGACCAGAATCCATAACTGAATTCAAAATGAGTTTGTATGGTGGATGATTATCAGAAACTTAGATAACAAAGAAATTGATTTTTAACTCAATTATTTTTAAATTAAACTAGACACAAGCAGCTAATTTAATGAAATATAGCACGAAACTTCTTTCCTCAATGAAAACAAAAACAAGTTCTTCAAAATTGTTCCAAATTATATAATAACTTTGGCAATCACATAAGAGCCACAGGTCGGTATTGATCTATTTAATGTATTATTTATGTGTTATGCCCAATTTATTATGTCTAACATAGCGTCCTATGTAATAGAGACGTATAGAGGCGCTACAGTTAATTGTCAAGATACTGGCTTTTTTTTTTAAAGATATCAGTCCTTCTCCATAATATATTATGAGCTGTCCTTTTCAAAAATCATGTGCTCCTTGTATTTAACTTTGCCGGAATAAGGTTTTGGGAAGAACACATTCAATATGATGATATAAATTAAATCATATTGTACTTGTACTATGGTTTATACAGCAGAATATAATACGTTGAAATTGTTTGGTAATACTTAAGTTGAAAAATATCCTCTTTCAGATGTGTTCGCCCTGATATTATACCATGGGATACTAACATACGAGGGGTTAACACATTCATCTGACATTCCTCTCTCTGCTATTTTAGTGGAGGCATTAACCTGCTAAAATAAATGAATATTCCATGGTCCTTTGTGAGTTATGGAATAAAATGTTTAAATAACAGTAAACAGAAAAGGTTTGTGTGGATCATCCATTCCTTTTTCGATAAAGGGGAGGGGAGACCAGCTTTCCATAAAAAAGACACAATAGGAGAGGATGGGATGCGAGACAAATGAAGGGCATGGCCCAATGCACATTAGAATTATGTGTATGAATGGATAAAACTGATAGTTTCAAAGAAAGAAAGGAAGACTTGCATTTTATATCCCGCCTTTCACGACCACCGGACGTCCCAAAGTGCTGTAAAGCCAATTAAATACTTTTCGAAGTGTAGTCACTGTTGTAATGTAGGAAACACGGCAGCCAATTTGCACTTAACAAGCTCCCACAAACAGCCATGTAATAATGACCAGATAATCTGTTTTAGCGATGTTGATTGAGGGATAAACATTGGCTAGGACACCGGGGATAACTCCGCTGCTCTTCTTCGAAATAGTGCCATGGGATCTTTTACATCCACCTGAGGGAGCAGACGGGGCTTCGGTTTAACGTCACATTCAAAAGACGGCACCTCTGACAGTGCAGCACTCTCTCAGCACTGCACTGGAGTGTCAGCCTAGATTTTTGTGATCAAGTCCCTAGAGTGGGACTTGAACCCACAACCTTCGTGAATTTTAGAGGTGAGGGTGCTACCGACTGAGCCACGGCAGACACAAATAACTCTCGGGTCCTATTGAACTCCAGCAACCAAGAAAGACAAGTATTGTAGACAGATAACTGATGTTGGAGGTGTGGTCTTGAGCAGGAAGCAGGTTGAAGTCTACATGTTGCATGGGTTGTCTGTTCTGGAGAAGCGTACTGCTGGAATTTCTTCGGAACTGCTCCTGTTCCACCGCCGTAACTTCACCGGAAGTGCAGCGGAAGCACTGTTTACACATTCCTGGGATTGCCTATGTAGCACGTACCAGAGATGGTAATCCAGAGTATTTCTTTTCAGATAATGTGTAGATAAATGTATAGGAATATCAGCATTAGGGAAGAATTCCAATAAAACACCTCCCCTGCAGCAGGGAATAAAAATGTTTCTGCATGAAGCAAAGTTAGAGATACCAGTATGCAAAACACAGGATCATCTAGGCCTATGAAGTAATACAGAGGTTTAGTGACAAGCCTTCAGGTCAGGGGATTAGAGTCAGGAGTTGTCCCTTTTTAATACAAGAGATGAACATCTTGCAGAAGACAGAATGAAGCTAAGATATTTTCTATGAGGAAGAAATAGCAAAAACTGGCAAGAATAGTAATAGGGCCCCACTTGTTTGGTGGGGGTACGTGTTTCTAAATTAATACTTACACACTAATCATTTATTTTTACCTGATATAGTAAATGTCAAAATCAGCATAACTCCCAGTAAAAAAAAACCTGGGGCGCGATCTTGCCAGCCCTGGGGAGGCGGGTTTGGAGGCAGGACTGCCGGGAAAATGGCAGAATCTGGGGGTGGGTGCCCATCCCGCCCACAACCCGCCTCCGTGCCATCTTCTGAATTTTAGAGGTGAGGGTGCAGGTCCCGTCTCCTGGAGGCAGGAAGAGGATTACAGCCACTTAACTGCCTGTTACCAGGTAGTTAACAGGTAGATAAGAGGATTATCCCCATTTTGCCCACACAAGTGCGGGCTTCCCAAAGGCTGCGAACCCTGCCAGGGTCACCGAGGCAAGCAGTGGGTCTGCGGGGGTCGGAGGAGTGCAAAAGTGCGCTGTGAAGGTAAGTGATGGGTGCAAGTGTGAAGCGATAAGTATGTGAGGTGAGTGAAAAGTGATAGAAAATGTTTACTTACCTTTGTTTCTTCCTGCAGGCTTCAAACGTTGGTGATGCGGAGAGTCTCGCATCTCACCGGCAGAGATGACAGATGGCTGCTGCATTCTCCGATGCAACAACCATCTAATTTCTGCTCACAAAAGAGGTTTGATGAGTCTTCAATACAAGAACTCATCAAACAACATAGAATGTCAGTGTTTGACAGCTTCACAGAGGCTAGGAAGGGATTTGAAAACAAGGATGAGAATTTTGAAATCAAGGCGTTGCTTAACCGGGAGCCAAGGTAGGTCAGCGAGCACAGGGTTGATGGGTAAATGGGACTTGGTGCGAGTTAGGACACGGCAGCCGAGTTTTGGATGACCTCAAGTTTACGTAGGGTAGAACGTGGGAGGCCAGCCAGGAGTGCGTTGGAATAGTCAAGTCTAGAGGTAACAAGGCATGGATGAGGGTTTCAGCAGCAGATGAGCTGAGGCAAGGGTGGACTCGGGTGATGTTACGGAGGTGGTAATAGGCGATCTTAGTTATGGTGCGGATATCTGGTGGGAAGCTCATTTCAGGATCAAATATGACACCAAGTTTGCGTTCAGTTCAAGTGGTGACTGCTTTGTATGCCCTGAGATGGCAATTTATAAAAATAGGCCCCAAAATTCCACATAGCGAATTGCACCAGATTGCATCAAAGAGACAGGATTTGCACCTGTTGATGTTGTGCAGTACTTGCCTTGCCATGGCTTCCTGGGTCAACACATCTAAATATGTGTTGGCATTTTTCTAGAGCAAATCCCATGTAATTAGAGTACAGCCTTTAAAAAGCCAGCTTCACAGAGGCTAGGAAGGGATTTAAAAAGCCAAGTCTGGCTGATGATTGCAGGCTGAGGGAGCAGCAGGTAAGGGAAGTACTTGGTTTACTGAGTTGACTGTCGGGTAGCTGCAGTGGATGGCTCCTGTGTGATTATGACCCAGTATGCAAGAATGTCTACCATGGGAGGAACTGACAGACAACTGAAGAATGAAGAAGGCCGTATTGAAGACATTGCAGCCCTCATTTGCAGCAACATCAGAGAAGCTTTTTTTTCATTGCAAGCATCAATAGAGCGTGTGCCAGCATCACTGGCCCTCATTTTATAATGGAGATAATGGAGATTTAACGGTGGATGATGGGAAGGGCCAAATCACATTTGGAAGTTTGGGTGCATAATTTCTGGGGCAGAAAACCAGCAAAAATGGGTTCCATCTGTTGCTGGCCAGGAAAAGTGATGTCACGATCTTAGGCCTCAGAAACACTAAAATTATAATGCAATTTCAGGACTATAATCTTAAACATTAATATTCCCACAATACAGTGAACACCTTTCTTGCCTGTTTCCAGACTGTGACCTCTGAAAACCTTGAAATAAGTTTTTACAATATCTGTTTGAATGCTGGATGCCGGTTCTAAGGAGACACTTATTGTAAATGTAATTAAGTGGAACTGAAAGCTTTTTGAAGTATTCAGTACAAAAACAAAATGATTTTCAGTAAAGTTTGCAACTAAAATACCAAAGTTCTGTCAGTCTAAGTAATGCAATGCAATGACAATATAGAAATGTCCTTGACACATATGTAAGCATTGTGACAATTTGAACAACAGAATTAAAAGGTTTTAGCTGAAAAGCATTTAGATATGAAATTAGATAAGAAACAATTTATGATCATTGTAAGTTATGAATGGACATGTTAAAATTGCACCAACAAAATATGAGAATTAAAGCACAAAATCAAACATTTTAGTAATTATATAAGATACTGCATGATTGAATTTAACTTTCCATAATGAGCACACACAGGGTGGGATCTTAATAAATCCAGTTATTTTCTTAAAAGTCTTTGTAACTCCTTCAGGAAATGGGACGTTGCAGGCTGCCATATCTAGATTCACAACTAATAATAGTACGATTACTACTAGCAAGGAGCGCATTTCCTGATGCTTAGATTACCAACTTTTTCAGTGAGTTTCATAACATAACATGTGATGGAATACTCTCCACTTGCCTGGATGAGTGCAGCTCCAACAACACTCAAGAAGCTCGACACCATCCAGGACAAAGCAACCCGCTTGATTGGCACCCCATCTACCACCTTAAACATTCACTCCCCCCACCACCGGCGCACCATGTCTGCAGTGTGTACCATCTACAAGATGCACTGCAGCAACTCGCCAAGGCTTCTTCGGCAGCACCTCCCAAACCCGCGACCTCTTCCACCTAGAAGGACAAGGGCAGCAGGCGCATGGGAACACCACCACCTCCAAGTTCCCCTCCAAGTCACACATCATCCTGACTTAGAAGTCTATCGCCGATCCTTCATCGTCGCTGGGTCAAAATCCTGGAACTCCCTCCCTAACAGCACTGTGGGAGTACCTTCACCACACGGACTGCAGCAGTTCAAGGCGGCGGCTCACCACCACATTCTCAAGGGCAATTAGGGATGAGCAATAAATGCTGGCCTTGCCAGCGACGCCCACATCCCATGAACGAATAAAATAAAAAATTCATCAATGTCAACTAGAACTGCACATTTGAAACTTTAATTGGCTATTACTTCTAGTGCACACGTTGTCACTTGCGATAGACGAACCAAATTATAATTTTTGCACAGGATTTTCTAAATAAAACACTTCTGTCACAGCAAACTATTAGAGTATTGTCGCAATTTAGGATGTTTATCGAACTGTTTTTCTCTCAAAGGTTTCACAGCGTTCCTGTAAGTGAACCTTGTTCCTGACAATCTAGAAGCTCTACCTTTTCAGTAGTCTGGCATTGCAGAGCCATATGACCCATAGGGTTAACCCTATTTTTAACTTTTGAAGAATAGAACAGGAGCGATTTTTCGATTCAGGCGTAATGGGTGGGGTCGCATAATACAGTTGGTAGGATGCCCAATATCTGTTTGTGCTCAAGGCTCATTAACATTGAATCGGCGATCTGCCAGTGCTAATCAAGCTCCTTGTAGACAGCTCACCTATTGGGGGGGGTGGGGGAGACTGGGACATCTGGTGGGCCTGCTGATCCTGATGGGCCTGCAGCAGCAGCAGCATCTTAAAAGGGCGGGGTGGAAGCATCAGGAGTGAAAGGGAGCAGCAGTTTACGGTGCCAGAGAAAATATTTTAGCGTCTATAGCAGCAAGGAGATCAAAGATTGGAAGCCTTTAAGGCTGAAAACATACGAGTGACTGCAGTAAAAAATTAATGCCAGACCTGCTTACAGCTTTCCCTGACTGCAGCTAAGCATCCCTTTAACTACCACTGAAAATGGCTGTCTTGTTACTTGTAACACTCATGATTTGTGGACCGGTTGAGAAACTGGCAGAAACTGATCTTATCTACGTCATTTCCAACAGGAGCGCAATCATGGACTGCCCAAAAATTGGAAGGGGAAGACAATCAGTGGTACGCCAATGGTCAATCCTCCTTGTGCTTTTGGTCTCTGGCTTTAGGCAGAAACAGGGTGGTAGCAAGACTAAAATCATGCCCCCATATGTCTGACATTTATCTTAAACTAACTTGCCTTGTATGGAAAGAAAATCTGGCACTGTGTAATTTTAATGTACATTAACAATTTGGAGGAAGGAATCGTAACACAAGTTGGAAGGATTATAAATAGATGGGAACAGGAGAACCATTTAGGAACATAGGAACAGGAGTAGGCCTTTCAGCCCCTCGAGCCTGTTCTGCCCATTCAATGAGATGTAGAGAGAACTGGATGGGTTGGGAGTTTGGGTCACAAAGTGGGCTGATAACGTTCAATGCAAAAAGATTCAAAGTCATGAAGCTGGAAAAGGAAAACAATTTGGGGGGAATTTTAACTTGGAAAAAATGGGTGGGTTGGGAGCGTGGGGGTAGTTAAAGTGTTAAAAATATGAATCCCGACCTCAACCAGCCTCCAACCCGCCCACTTCTGGTTTTAATGGAGGCGGGATGGGAGGCAGGACGGAGGGGGCAGTCAACCCGCTGCCAGGAGGTGGGCGGTCTATTTAAATATTCTAAAGAGGCTGGAAGCCTCTTTAACCTCCATTTTGTGATTAACTGTAGCTAGTCGGGCTTCACACACTTCATAAAACCCGGCAGCTACAGCAGGGCGAGGACTGCTGCATCCAGGAGGTAAGTGCCTTTACACCTGCCTCCTGGATCCAGGGTCCCTACCTAACCCACCCCCCAGGATCGGAGACCCCCCCCCCCCAGGCCTCCGATCTGCCCGCCAGGCCACCAATCCCAATCCCAACTCCCACCCCCCCACAGCCTCCGATGCCTCTACGAGACTTCCCCAGGCTCCTCCGGCCATCCCTGTGGCCCATTGCCCGCAATCCTCGGCAGACCCCCACCCCTTGCTGTCCCACCCAACCACAGCCCACGATCTTCCTCATAACACCCCACCCCACCCAACCCCCCCGTTGCCATCGGCCCCTGATCTTCCTCACAGCCCCCGATCTTCCTCACAACCCCTCCAATCCTTCGCCGGCCGCCACCCGGTTTTCCGCACCCCCCCCCCACCCTGATCCTTAACAACCCTCCCCATCCCCCCCCCCCCCCCACCCACCACAACCTGGATCCACCCCGTGCTCCTCCGGCCGACCTTAGCACCCCCGCGATCCCTCCCTCCCTCCTCCTCTGTGCGGCCTAGTGCTGCAGGCCTACCCGCCAGGGGCCGGCTGCGGGTGGGAAACAGAGGCTTCCCATTCAAATCAGGTGCTGCTGTTAAAGTCAGCAGGGCCTACGGGAAACCCATTCTCCCGGGTTTCCCGACCACCTCGGAGCCCCCCCCCTTCCCCAACCTGCCTTCGCTATTAAAATTCAGCCCAAACGGTGGGAGCTCAAATAAATGGGAACAGTCTACAGGGAACAACATAGGAGAGGAAACTTGTAGTATTATTGGAAATCACGCTTAAACGATCAGCCCAATGTGCAGCAGTTGTGAAAAAGGCAAACTGGATGTATAGCCTCAGAGATGGAGCACAAATTCCAGGAATAATTAGTTTGTACAGAATACTAGTCCACAACCACTTTGAGTATTGTGTATAAGTATTGTATTTCAGGGGTGGAATGAGAGTAGAAAGAAGAGCAACTAAACTGATGAACGGGATTGTACGCCTATGGGAGAGGCGGAAAACTGACGGTAACGGAATCAATGGAAGGAAAATTGGGCAGGGTGTGTAACAGGCGGCCGGTCCACTGCAGCCAGTTATCCACCCATGCTGATGTTAAAAATGATTCCCCATGGGTACTAGGAATGTTTCCATCGGAAGAAAGGAAGTTTGCTGAGGTATTCAAGATCCTGAAAAGAATAGATAAACTGGCCCGCCAGAGTAATGTTCAAAGTTACCACAAGCTCTAAGAGAAGGGGATATGGATTCAAGCTTAGATAAGAAAAGATGAATAGACAGTTGCGGTGTAACTTGGTGAATATGTAGAATAGCTTACCTAGTGAGGCAATGTAATTGGAAGATGTAACAACTTTTAAGAGCACGATGGATTCATTTTTGGCAGACAGGGCTATTAAAAGATATTAGAAATAAAGTGGGGTGGGATGTGTTTGATCTTTGGGATTGGCTCAATCGATGAAAGTTGTATTTTCCAGACTTGATGATGAAGTTAAAAAAAAGCGGGTATTGACACATTGAATATTTTCAGTGTAAAATATTGAATCCCAAAGATCCACAAACTCTCACCGACACATTATAATTGTCAAGTTCCTGTTGTAATGGCTGGGTCGGAATGGAATCTGCATTTATTTTGTTTCTGGAGAATCAAATTATGACTGGCAGCTCACCTAGGCTAGCTATAGTCAGAAAACCCACTTGAATCAGCTTCAGTAAAATTAAATCCTACTTAGGATCAGCATTTTTTCTGTACAAAAAACCTTTTCTATTCACTCCAATGTAAAATATTGTAACTAATGTCAATTCGATTTAATCAAATTCTGCTTATGCACAACCATTACAAACCATATTTTGAATCCATAATAAATTTAAGATTACATTTCATTTGTCATTCTTCCAATAACTTACTAACAAACCAATGAATCATATTACATATGCTAACAAAAAACTGTGAACAGGAAAGCTTTGCAGAGGAGGGATTAGTACCTCTGACAGCACTCACACTGGTTTCTTTATGCTACAGAGTTGACTCTGATGTAGCGCATGTTTTTTTTTATATTCGTTCCTGGGATGTGGGCATCGCTGGCAAGGCCAGCATTTATTGCCCATCCCTAGCTGCCCTTGAGAAGGTGGTGGTGAGCCGCCACCTTGAACCACTGCAGTCCATTGGTGAAGGTACTCCCACAGTGCTGTTAGGGAGGGAGTTCCAGGATTTTGACCCAGCAACGATGAAGGAACGGCGATATATTTCCAAGTCAGGATGGTGTGTGACTTGGAGGGGAACTTGGAGGTGGTGGTGTTCCCATGCGCCTGCTGCCTTTGTCCTTCTAGGTGGTAGAGGTCGTGGGTTTGGGAGGTACTGTTGAAGAAGCCTTGGCGAGTTGCTGCAGTGCATCTTGTAGATGGTAGCCACGGTGTGCTGGTGGTGGAGGGAGTGAATGTTTAAGGTGGTGGATGTGGTCAGAGGCAACCCTGTTTCAGGTTCCCCTCGTGTCAGGGGCACTCGGCCCTAGGTTACCCAGTCAGTGATTCGGCTTGGCAACCACAATTGGGTATAACAAGGCTTTATTGTAACATTAGCAGAATCAATCATACACACAGTATTCAAGCAACAATTAACAGAATCAAGGTCAGTATTACCAGATCCGAGGCTCTGGACAGTAGCATAGCACGGTCGGTCTTGTTCAAATCTGCTGTGTTCTCCGCATCGTGTTTTATTATGTTCGCGCTCTTTCATTTATACCCCTTTCTTTATGGCTCTATGGTAGATGCATATTATTGCATCAGCCTAAATGCATTAGCTCCACTCTGTCTAGTTTCAACCAGCCATTATCTTACACAGACTACTTTATCCTTAAGGTGAAGGATGTGGTCAGAGGCAACCCTGTTTCAGGTTCCCCTCGTGTCAGGGGCACTCGGCCTACTTTATCCTTGTTTGCCTGGAATTAGGTGTGACTTCCCTCTAATCAATTGTCAAAGCATGCAATTGATAAATTATTAACAGTTAATGAGGTTAAGGCCATCGAAGGCCATCTAACAGTTAATGAGGTATCATAAGCATTGGCTCCACTCTGTCTAGCTTCAACCGTCTAACAGTTAACAGTGATTTAAGAGTTAATCCATTATATGTCAATGGTATAAAAATGGTTACTTCATCATAGTTCAACACTCCCCAATTTGAGGGAGAAGACCTTCATCACTATTATTGTTCCCTTAATAAAGCTGTCATTTCATGTCTCTCTACTTTCTTATTTAAGTGTTTTATAACACCTCTGAGCCAATAAACTAAAATGAGCAAAACCCCTCTACCACAATCTGAGCGACAATTAAAGATTCAGATAACAAGTAGTACTAAGGATGCTGGCCTGCATTATACACAATGAGTGTTTTCCTATTTGTTGGATTTGTCTCTCATCTGCCTCATTGTCCTGAAGCATGTATAGGTGTTCTTGGCTATAAAGGGGTCATTTCTTTTATTCCTTCATGGGATGTGGGCAACGTTCCCTCTAAGCTGCGTGGCCACGTAGCCGTGCAGCTGTTTGCCGGTCCCACGCAGCCCAGGACAGGCTTTTTCAATGTTAAGTTTTGCTCATCTGTAAAACTGTGAATGCTGCGCACCCAAAAGAAATTAGGGGGAACATTGGATGTGGGCGTTGCTGACAAGGCCAGCATTTATTGCCCATCCCTAATTGCCCTTGAGAAGGTGCCTTCTTGAACCGCTGCAGTCCATGTGGTGAAGGTACTCCCACAGTGCTGTTCGGGAGGGAGTTCCAGGATTTTGACACAGCGACGATGAAGGATCGGCGATATATTTCTAAGTCAGGATGATGTGTGACTTGGAGGGGAACTTGAAGGTGGTGTTGTTCCCATGCGCCTGCTGCCCTTGTCCTTCTAGGTGGAAGAGGTCGCAGGTTTGGGAGGTGCTGCCGAAGAAACCTCGGCAAGTTGCTGCAGTGCATCTTGTAGATGGTACACACTGCAGCCACGGTACGCCGGTGGTGGAGGGAGTGAATGTTTAAGATGGTGGATGGGGTACCAAGCAAGTGGGCTGCTTTGTCCTGGATAGTGTCGTTGCAGTGTTGTTGCAGCTGCACTCATCCAGGCAGGTGGAGAGTATTCCATCACACTCCTTACTTGTGCCTTGTAGATGGTGGAAAGGCTTTGGGGAGTCAGGAGGTGAGACACTCGCCGCAGAATACCTAGCCTCTGACCTGCTCTTGTTGCCACAGTATTTATGTGGTTGGTCCAGTTAAGTTTCCGGTCAATGGTGACCCCCCAGAATGTTGATGGTGGGGGATTCGGCAATGGTAATGCCATTGAATGTCAAGGGGAGGTGGTTAGACTCTCGCTTGTTGGAGATAGTAATTGCCTGGCACTTCCGTGGCGCGAATGTTACTTGCCACTTATCAGCCCAAGCCTGAACGTCATCCAGGTCTTGTTGCATGTGGGCATGGACTGCTTCATTATCTGAGGAGTTGTGAATGACACTGAACACTGTGCAGTCATCAGCGAGCATCTCCATTTCTGACCTTATGTTGGAGGGAAGGTCATTGATGAAGCAGCTAAAGATGGTTGGGCCTAGGACACTGCCCTGAGGAACTCCTGTAGCAATGTCCTGGGGCTGTGATGATTGACCTTCAACCACCACAATCATCTTCCTTTGTGCTAGGTATGACTCCAGCCAGTGGAGCATTTTCCCCCCCGATTCCCATTGATTTCTGTTTTAGTAGAGCTCCTTGATGCCACACTCGGTCAAATGCTGCCTTGATGTCAAGGGCAGTCACTTTCACCTCACCTCTGGAATTCAGCTCCTTTGTCCATGTTTGGACCAAGGCTGTAATGAGGTCGGGAGCCGAGTGGTCTTGGCGCAACTCAAACTGGGCATCAGTGAGCAGGTTATTGGTAAGTGCCGCTTGATAGCACTGTCGATGACACTTTCCATCACTTTGCTGATGATTGAGAGTAGACTGATGGGGCGGTAATTGGCCGGGTTGGATTTGTCCAGCTTTTTGTGGACAGGGCATACCTGGGCAGTTTTCCACATTGTCGCATAGATGCCAGTGTTGTAGCTATACTGGAACAGCTTGGCTAGAGGCGTGGCTAGTTCTGGAGCACAAGTCTTCAGCACGATAGCCGGGATGTTGCTGGGGCCCATAGCTTTTGCTGTATCCAGTGCGCTCAGCTGTTTCTTGATATCACATGGAGTGAATCGAATTGGCTGAAGACTGGCTTCTGTGATGGTGGGGACCTCAGGAGTAGGCCGATATGGATCATCCACTCGGCACTTCTGGCTGAAGATGGTTGCAAACGCTTCAGCCTTGTCTTTTGCACTCATATGCTGGGCTCCACCATCATTGAGGATGGGGATATCATGGAACCTCCTCCTCCCATTAGTTGTTTAATGGTCCACCACCATTCACGACTGGTTGTGGCAGGACTGCAGAGCTTTGATCTGATCCGTTGATTGTGGGATCACTTAGCCCTGTCTATAGCATGCTGCTTCTGCTTTTTAGCATGCATGTAGTCCTGTGTTGCAGCTTTCCCAGATTGGCACCTCATTTTTAGGTACGCCTGGTGCTGCTCCTGGCATGCTCTTCTACACTCCTTATTAAACCAGGGTTGGTCTCCTGGCTTGATGATAATGGTAGAGTGAGGGATATGCCGGGCCATGAGGTTACAGATTGTGTGGAATACAATTTTGTTGCTGCTGATGGCCCACAGCGCCTCATGGATGCCCAGTTTTGAGCTGCTAGATCTGTTCTGAATCTATCCCATTTAGCACGGTGGTAGTGTCATACAACGGAGGGTGTCCTCAGTGTGAAGATGGGACTTCGTCTCCACAATGACTGTGCGGTGGTCACTGCTACCAATGCTGTCATGACAGATCTGCGACAGGTAGATTGGGGAGGACAAGGTCAAGTAGGTTTTTCCCCTCGTGTTGGTTCTCTCACCATCTGTCGCAGGCCCAGGCTGGCAGTTATGTCCTTCAGGACTCGGTCAGCAGTGGTGCTACCGAGCCATTCTTGGTGATGGACATTGAAGTCCCCCACCCAGAGTACATTCTGTGCCCTTGCTACTCTCAGTGCTTCTTCCAATGGTGTTCAACATGGAGGAGTACTGATTCATCAGCTGAGGGAGGGCGGTAGGTGGTAACCAATGTTGAGGACTCCCAGGGCCACTCCTTCCCGACTGAATATCACTGTGCCACCACACCCCTGGTGGGTCTGTCCTGCCAGTGGGACAGGACATACCCAGGGATGGTGATAGAGGAGTTTGGCTGAAAGGTGTGATTCTGTGAGTATGACTATGTCAGGCTGTTGGACAGCTCTCCAAACTTTGGCACAAATTCCCAAATGTTGGTGAGGAGGACTTTGCAGGATCTACTGGGCTGGGTGTGCCATTGCCATGTCCATAGCTGAGGTCAATGCTGGGTGGTCCATCCGGTTTCATTCTTATTATTTTGTTTTGAAGCAGTTAGTTACAACCGAGTGACTTGCTAGGCCATTTCAGAGGGCAGTTAAGAGTCAATCACATTGCTGTGGGTCTGGAGTCACATATAGGCCAGACCAGGGAAGGCCAGAAGATTTCCTTCCCTAAAGGGCATTAATGAACCGGATGGGTTTTTACGACACTTCAATAGTTTCATGGTCACCATTACTGATACTAGCTTTTTATTCCAAATTTATTTAATTAACTGAATTTAAATCCCCCCTAAGTCCTAGAACAACCTGTGTCAGTCTCCTCTGAATATTTTCTTTCATAAATGTCTTTTAAGCATAGGATACCCAAAAATGCATATTCTATTCTAAATGTGGCATCATCTATAAGTTATACAGAATCAAAATAATTATTTTGATTTACAATCACGTAACTCCCCCTTACTGCTTTAAGACGTACCAGACTCTCCGTTTGTTGTTATTTGAGTACAAATGATACATATCATTGGCTTCATCTAGTTCCATTTTATGTAATCTTACTCCTTTAGTGTATCACTGCTTTTGGGAGAAGATTATTTTGTTCCACCAGTCTCTGTTGAGATCCTGGCTAATCTTAATCCCTTATTATATTCATTGTTGCTACCATCATGTAACAGAAGGCAGTAATCCCTCTAGAGAGCATCACTTACTCCGAAGTGTGCACATTACATTCAAATAACAATTGGAGGATGGAAGAAATGTCACTACATAAGGAGGACAATATAGCCTAGGTTTATTATAAATTTGTGAAAACCCATTTTTCATAACTCCTTTAGGATTTTATAAACCATTTAGTCCCTTCTGGGTGACTTGCATGCGATAATGACAGTGTTTTGGAAATAGGGAAGGAGATGCACTTAAAATGTGCAGGAACACCTCCTGATTTGAGAAAACACAGCAGTATAAATTTTAGTTACATCTCTTCAGAATTATCTTATTCCTTTTTATTGAAAATATAATTTATTCATAACATTATCACAAATACCATTTAAAGTATTGGGGATTGAAAATCCATGACCATTCCAATACTCTGCTGGGAAATTAGGCCAGAAACTGTGGCAGATGTCCCAGGTGGGTGCACCCAATATTTATGGCAGGATATGCCATCTACCCCAACCCCCGTGGATTTTCAGCCCCTTTACTGTATTACTACAAATATTGTTTGTAAAATCTTTTATTGTTTAAGAAAGAACGATCTTCCACTTCTTCTTCTTAGGCAGTCCCTCGGAACCGAGGATGACTTGCTTCCATATTAAAAATGAGTTCTCAGGTGACTGATGAGTCCAATGCGAGACCTACAGTCTCTGTCACAGGTGGGGCAGACGGTGGTTGAAGGGGCGGGTGGGTGGGGTGCTTGGGTTAATGTGCGCTCCTTGCGCTTGGCTTTTGCTTGCTCCCAGCGAAGAGACTCGAGGTGTTCGGCGCCTTCCCGGATGCTTCTCCTCCACTTTGTGCAGGTCTTGGGCCAGGGATTCCCAGGTGTCAGTGGGGATGTTGCACTTTTTCAAGGAGGCTTTGAGGGTGTCCTTGAAGCATTTCCTCTGCCCACCTGGGGCTCTCCTGCCGTGTCGGAGCTCTGAGTAGAGCGCTTGTTTTGGGAGTCTCGTATCGGGCATGCGGACGATGTGGCCCGTCCATCGGAGCTGATCGAGCGTGGTCAAAGCTTTGATGCTGGGGATGTTGGCCTGAGCGAGAACACTGACGTTGGTGCGCCTACCCTGCCAATGGATTTACAGGATCTTGTGGAGGCAGCGTTGGTGGTACCTCTCCAGTGCTTTGAAGTGCCTGCTGTACATGGTCCATGTCTCTGACGCATACAGGAGGGCGGATATCACTACTGCTCTGTAGACCATGAGCTTGGTGCCGGGTTTGAGGTCCTGGTCTTCAAACACTCTCTTCCTCAGGCGACCGAAGGCTGCACTAACACACTGAAGGCGGTGTTGGACTTCGTCATCGACGTCTGCCCTTGTTGACAGTAGGCTCCCGAGGTATGGAAAGTGGTCCACGTTGTCCAAGGTCTCGTCATGGATTTTGATAATCAGGGAGCAGTACTGTGTGGTGGGAGCAGGTTGGTAGAGGACCTTTTGTCTTACGGATGTTTAGTGTAAGGCCCATGCTCTCGTACGCTTCGGTGAAGGTGTCTTTACAGTCAACAAAGTACTTTTGCAGTATAGTCACTGCTATAGTGCAGGGAAATGCAGCAGCCACTTTGCACACAGCAATGTCCCACAGATCAAGTCAAAATGTATTATCATCTCACCACTTACTTGTGATATTATGAAAAAATGAAACATGGATTGTCTTCCTCCCAAATAAAAGAAACTGGCATGGACTCGATGGGCCGAATGGCTTCCTTCTGTGCCGTTATGACTATATGTTCACAAATCGCATTTTGGAATAAGACGCACTAAAAATGGTTCACAGAGTTGGGGGAAAATGCATGATGTTGAGAATTATCTCCAGGCTGTTCTTGACTAACTGAGCTGCATCAATGGCGAGAGCATGATTCCAGCCACACAAGAAACCACCCTCTCAGTACAGAAGGTGCATGGAATTCCTAAAGATATGCTTGCAGCTGAGAATATATTGATAAGTAATTGTCCAGATGGAAGGAGCTCCAAATGGTACTGCACTTAAAGTTGTTAAGGTGTTTGAAACCACATTGACTATCCTGCACATCACTCTAACATCCCACAATGTAGAAGCATTGACATTTTCTTCTACTATATTGACAACTAGTAATTACTACAAGTAAAGAAAAACACGCAAATAAAAAAAAAGTGGCTACGTGGCATGTCATTAGCAGATTCTTTCAAGTTGCAGACAATGGTACCTAGTGTTGAAAGAGAGGCAATTCATTGAAATGGAAAAAAAAACGTACAATCTTGAAGATGTTACAATGAAAGACTTAAGGGGCGAAATTCCCCTCGTTTGCGCCTCCAGTGGGAGGCGCTAACGGGGCGCGAATGGCTTTGCCTGGCATTCCCCCTCCCCGGTGGCCCACATATCTAAAAATAAACCTGCAGAGCTCGCAGTGTGGGGCCCTTCCCTTTAATGCAGGGAAGAACCCCTGTAACGTGGCAGCGCCACGCTTGGCCACTTGTGGCGCTGCTGAGCACTTTGCCCCGGATCGGGACATTCCCCACCTCTTGCGCTCCAAGGGGCAAGTGGAGCGCTTGATTTAGCACTCCACTTCCCTCTTGGAAGAAAAAATGGGAATTTAACTAATGTTTGAAAAGGTTAGCGCCTGGCGCTAACTTTCCAAACATTTTTTACTTAGCGCCCCAAACGGCCCTCTAGGGGAATTTCACCCCCTTAATTTCAGTCAAGATCTTTCCAATTATGAAATGCACATCAGATTCAGGAGATAACACAACATTAAAATACACCAGCATGTGGAATAAACATTGATGCTGCAGTACAAAATATACATTGTCGCAGGAGCAATTTAACCTTAAGTACTCTCCTAGATTCTGATGTATATCATGGTTACATTGTTACCTCCTGAACTTCAAAACATTGTTTAATATTAAAGGCAGTTGAAATTTATGACCAGTGAAGCTGCAGAAAAGAGCATGGTGGTGATGACATGTTCTGAGGGTAGATTTTCCTATATGGGAGCAGTTAACTCCCGAGTGGCTAGAAACGTGTAATTCTGATATATGTATGGAAGAGAAACTTGAAAAAGCAATGACAACGATATATTTTATTTCAGTTCTTCACAAACATGGAATGAGCAGCTGCAGAAACACCAACTGGAGCTGCAGGAGTCAGACTCTGACACAACTCGTCTGTACCTGGAGACAGAGCTGCAGCGCGCACAGGAGGAGCTGAAGAAACTGACAGGAAAATTACGAAGGTTCATTTTCAGAGAAAATGGTTCTAGAAACAAAATTAACAATTGTATTAGACTTCAAAACACATTAAATTCTATTCTTTAATACATGTAAAATACTCCAATGAAATGTTTACCATTTTACCACTCAGAGCAAAACAAAATGGCTATTGTTTCCCAAAACGGCAGTGACCACGATTTCATTTTAACTAATTTTGTAACCATTTGTTGCTCATCATTTCAATTTATTTTGTTAAGGAGGGGACTGTTCTGTATCTGGAGCTAACTGGTCGTCACTGTGACACTGTTATTCTGTGGTAATGACAATAGTCATAATAGTCTTAAATTGATATAATTTGGCCCCAATTTGTAACTTTTATCAGCATTAATTTTGTTTCATTGGGACCACGATAGCAAACATTGGCCTAGAAATTGGTTCATGCTGGCCTGCCGACATGAACTGGGTACAGGGAACGATTCAGGTGCTGGAATGGGTAGGCCCAAGGGACACCAGATATTGGGGAAGTGATCAGGAGGTGGGAAGCGATCGGGAGGGAGTGTGGCGATCGGGGGGGGGTGGGGGGTAGTATTCAGGAGGAGGAGGAAATAATCAAAAGGGGTCAAGCAGGAGCTGGCAACAGTCTTCACCATTGCAGTGGAGCCAGGAGGAGTAAGCATTTTTTTTAACAAACTTACCTTTTGGTGGCCTCCTCCATCGGTCTTTTTAAGGTTAGGCCACATTTTCCTAAATGGAACTGGTCTGGTGCCAATTTTACAAAGTGGGCCTCGAGCAGACATTAACCCCTTATTTATATATGTGAAGGGACCTAATGCCTGTTTCAGGCACGGGCCCTGGACACCCCTTTTCCTGCATTTAACAAAATGGCGGGCGACACACTTCCAATGCAGAATGTGCGTGTGTGTGCCACCCGCTATATTGGATGAATTTCTAGGCCAATACCTTTTTAAAAAAATGATCAATTGGAAGTGAGTAATAAGGTGCACTCTAACCCTGGGGATTAGATAATGTCAATTAAACTATGCCAGCTTTGCTCTTCTGCCTTATGACAGCAATATTCTGTAGTGATTAGTGGGGGTTGGGTACTGTAGAATTCCTCTTGCTGATAATTTTAGCAAAAATGTCAGCGTGACTACAAAATATGATTTCCCATTTGGTACTCTTGCCAAATTTTGCTATTAAATTATTGGCAGGAGAAACTTTACACTCATGGTGACTTCTGAATTCAATTAAATTGCAGCCTTATTACTGACTCCAACCATCCCTTAGTTTTACTTATACATGTACTGTGCATGTATCGGTGGTTTGTACTTCTTTCTATTGAGGCAAATGGGTTTTATGATGCACCTGTTGCTCACATTCTTCCTGATTGCACTCTCTGGCCGGAATTTTCCCGACTGAGTCGGGTCGGGTGCGTGCGGGCTGCGTAGCGGGTTGGTACCGCGATGTATTGATCAGCCCGCTCTTCAGAGCGACTTTAGCGTAATGGCCCCATTAAGGCAGACATGCGCGTTTCCCGGCCCTATTAAATGGTGCGGGTTTGATGACGTCATCGATGACTCATTTCCAGTGGGGATATTTAAAGCAGACTTGGCCACATCGCATTTGAAGGTTCATGTAGGAGTGTGGAGGGAGGATTGGAGAGGAGTGTCTTGCTGCGGAGAAATAGAAAAATGAATTCCCAAAGACAGAGGGCTGCACCCCGCTTATCCGATGAATCCCTACATATTCTTGTGGAGGGAGTCAGAGCACACAGGGAGGTCCTCTTCTCTGTAGATGGGCGGAAGAGACCTCCCCAAGAGACCAAAAGAGCCTGGCTCCAAGTTGCTGAGGAGGTAAACAGCAGGGATGTCATAAGGAGGACCTGGGTACAGTGCAGGAAGTGCTTCAATGATCTGATGAGCTCAGGAACGGTGAGTGGAAAGCTACACTCACCTTCATCATGCTGTGCCTGTCACCACATCCCATCACTCTGCCTTCCCAAGCCTACTCCTGCACATCATTCCTCGCACCAACATACCTTGCACGTCCACCCATCCCTCTCTCTTTATCTACATACTCACATCCCCATCTGACTAACCACCCCTCACACTCACACTCATCCTAATGTAATCATACCAAGTAACACCACAGAAAGAGGCCATTTGGCATTGGCACCACTCCCTCATAGTCACCCTCTACAGATGTAACGCACATATTCCTTACACTCATGCCATCACTCTCACTCAAACTTCTCTTCTTTCCATCCTTGCAGAAGAAGAGAGTGCACAACAGCAGGGAGAGGGAGAGAACCGGACGGAGGTGGCCCTCCATCCTTCAGTACTTTAACTGCAGCAGTGGAGGTGGACCTGGAGGTCTCCGGAGTTGCAGAGCTGCTGGCGGTGGGAGACGGAGAGAGGGGAACATCTCAGCAACCTGGTGACAGAAATACATCTCATACAGCCACATGGTATACAGCAGCCAGTGAATGTTCATCATGTGCATAATGGTATCGTTACCCATTCTTAATATCACATTTCTAAATCATCTCTTTACTCTCCCACAGGTCCATCAAGAGCCCCGCCCACTGTCCAGCCTAGGAGGAAGATGACTCCTCAGAGGAGCCTCCAGCCTCTGAGGGTGCACCATCAGCAGACCCAAGCGCACCCAGCACCAGCGCAGATACTCACACCTCGGTGGGTCCTGTGCGACATAGAGTAGTGTTGTCACCTGGTGTCTTACACTTCACAAGTGAGCAAGAGCAGATGGTGGTGACAGGAACAGCAGTGGAGACTCCTCGCCAGAGGGCGCAGGACGCTCCAAGCTCTGCTCAGCTGCATGCAGACACTGAGCCTCGGGGGCCATCGAGAAAGAGGCCGATCCTGGAGTGGCAGCAAGAAAGGCAGGAGGCTCTAGCAGGTTTTGCAGCCGCGATGTCAGCAAATGTGAAGAGAATGGAGGAGTCCATCCCCAACATGAGCACCACCATCTCGCAGGCGATGGTGACGATATTCTCTTCCATGGAAAGGATGGCTACCTGCATGGAGCAGCTAATGCGCTACTCACAGGAGCACATGGTAGCTATATAGACGTGGGTCCTCATGGCCCTACTGCTGTGCAGCAAGGTGCTCTGCAGCTCCTTGCTAGCCGGGAAGTGCAGGTGGCCCATGAGAGGAATGATGGTGAGAGGGGACATGGAAGTGGGGGCTCCTCTCAAAGCACTCACACTTCTCCCCAGTTTGCAGCCTTCCCCTCAGTCAGAGCCCCAGATGATTCCTCGGATCGTGATGGCCGAGTCTGCCCCTGCACAGTTGCAGGAGGAGCAGACTTTGGCGGGGACCTCACATGCTCCAAAACGCAGAGGATGTCCGCCAAAAGTGTCAAAGCATTCGCAGCAGGTAAGTGATCAGCCTGCTTCTACCTCTGCTGAAGCCACAGGGGGTGCACCTTGTAGAAGCATGCGGAAAAGAAAAATGACACAGAAGTAGATGCACAAGGGTAAGCACATGGGTGTATAAAGAAGTGTTATTAAGAAATAGGAGCAGGAGTAGGCCATTCGGCCCTTCCAGCCTGCTCCGCCATTCAATGAGATCATGGCTGATCTTCTGCCTCAACTCCATTCACCGGCCCTATCGCCATATCCCTTGATGCCCTTACTAGTCAGAAATCTATCGACTTCTGTTTTGAATATACCCAATGACTGAGCCTCCACAGCCCTCTGGGGTAGAGAATTCCAAAGATTCACCACCCTCTGTGTGAAGAAATTTCTTCTCATCTCAGTCCTGAATGGCCTACCCTTTATCTTGAGGCTGTGGCCCCTGGTTCTAGACTCCCCAGCTAAGGGAAACATTCTCCCAGCATCCACCCTATCAAGCCCTGTAATAATTTTGTATGCTTCAATGAGATCCCCTCTCATTCTTCTGAATTCAAGAGAATACAGGCCTAGTTCACTCAATCTCTTCTCATACGACAGTCCCACCATCCCAGGAATCAATCTCGTGAACCTTCGTTGCACTCCCTCTATGGCAAGTATATCCTTCCTTAGGTAAGGAGACCAAAATTGTACACAGTACTCCAGGTGTGGTCTCACCAAGGCCCTATATAATAATTGGAGTAAGACTTCTTTACTCTTGTACTCAAATCCTCTTGTAATGAAGGTCAGCATACCATTTGCCTTCCTAATGGCTTGCTGCACCTGCACATTCACTTTCAGTGACTCATGTACAAGGACACCCAGGTCCCTTTGAGCATCTGCATTCCCCAATCTTTCACCATTTAGGAAATACTCTGCCTTTCTGTTTTTTCTACCAAAGTGGATAACTTCACATTTATCCACATTATATTCCATCTGCCATGTTCTCGCCCACTCACTGAGCCTGTCGAGATCCCCTTGAAGCCTCTTCACATCCTCTTCGCAATTGACACTGCCACCTAGCTTTGTATCATCAGCAAATTTGGAAATGTTACATTTAGTCCCCTCATCCAAATCATTGATATAGATTGTGAATAGCTGGGGCCCAAGCACCGATCCTTGCGGTACCCCACTAGTCACAGCCTGCCATCCTGAAAAAGACCCGTTTATCCCTACTCTTTGTTTTCTGTCTGTTAACCAATTCTCAATCCATGTTGGTGTTGTTGCTGCTGCTGATGGTGTGTTTGCTTCTGCTGGTGTTGGGGCTCATCCTGGGCCGACTGTGAGGATCAAGGTAAGACAGTATAAGCGGCACCCATGCTAATGTAATAACGGGCAGATCAAGTAGAGATCAGAGGAGCAATCTGTCAATGGTGTGATAGTTACTAGCAATGTGGTGAGAGTGGCTTCCGAGGTTGCAGAAAAGACTTGCAAACTCTAGACACCTAAATCTGTGCTGAAAATGGAGTCAGCAAGAGCCTTTCCCTTCGGCAAGTAATGAGGTGTCATGTGGGAGTATTTATTTGGATTTCCATGCTCTGCATTAATGACCTCGCTCAATGGCCACTGAGCTTCCGCCTCAGGTTGACAGGCGTGGTTAGCGAGCTGCGTGATTCCTGTGGTCATCTAGTGAAAATCAAAAGGCCTGGTTAAAATCACTGTTAAAGGTCTCACAACAAGGATTTAATGAGCTTAAGTAGGTCGCCCGCCTCAGCTGTTCAGGTCTGTGGCGCGCTGACAAATGCGCCCGAGTTAAAGGTGCGAAGAGACGGGGTGACGGCGCGTTCCCGACGCGCTCACATTTTCTGCAAATTTTACTGCCAACCCGCCTCCAAACCAAAACGCACGGCAGCGGGAAAATTCCGGCCTCTCTTTCTCAGCATTTCCTCTCCTCAAGGTTATTCACAGACATACATGCTGGATTTCTGCCAAAGCATGATGTCTCACCGCCCCCACCCCCCTCGTTTACAAGTGTGCAAATATAATCCTGTCTTGTTGTTCTTCCCTGAAATGTGGTTTGAAATTAGTCACAGAAATGATAAATCAGCACTCAACTTTAAGTGGGTCAGAATGTGGAAGATGTCGGGGATATACAGAGCAGACTTGAAGTTTCTAGAAAATTAATTACCAAATGGCACCCGCTGCGTAACTCATGAGTATCGTCAGTGGAAATGAGTTAAACTGGCCAGAGTATACGTTGTACTGTGCATACAGCATATACTGCTGTAAGCATAGCACATGATAAGATACTGAATCAATTATAGACATTCTGTGGCTTCTCCAAGCTTCAACTGCAAATATCCCTGAAAGAATGTGCAGGACCGCATCATGTGACATCATGATCCCTATTATTTTGTAGCCAGAACAGTAAATGTGGCTGTAAATGGAAACAAAATAAATGGAATTAACAATTAAATACTTAAATACTATATAGTGTAATGTACATGTTATATAAGAACATAAGAAACAGGAGCAGGAGTAGGTCAATCGGCCCCTCGAGCCTGCTCCGCCATTCAATAAGATCATGGCTGATCCAATCTTGGCTTCAACACCACTTTCCCGCTCTCTCCCCATACCCCTCGACTCCCTTGTAGTTCAAATGTCTGTCAATCTCTGCCTTGAATATATTCAATGACTCTGCCTCCACAGCTCACTGGGGTAGAGAATTCCAAAGATTCACAACCCTCTGAGAGAAGAAATTCCTCCTCATTTCCATCTTAAATGGGCGACCCCTTATTCTGAAACTATGCCCCCTAGTTCTAGATACCCCCACTAGGGGAAACATCCTCTCAGCATCTACCCTGTCAATTCCCCTCAGAATCTTATATGTTTCAATAAGATCGCCTCTCATTCTTCTAAACTCCAATGAGTATAGGCCCAACCTGCTCAACCTTTCATCATACGTCAACCCCTTCATCCCAAGAATCAACCTAGTGAACCTTCTCTGCACTGCCTCCAAAGCAAGTATATCCTTCCTTAAATATGGAGACCAAAACTGTACGCAGTACTCCAGGTGCGGTCTCACCAGCGCCTTGTAAAGTTGCATCAAAACTTCCCTACTTTTATACTCCCATACCCCTTGCAATAAAGGCCAACATTCCATTAGCCTTCCTAATTACTTGCTGTACTTGCATGCTAACTTTTTGTGTTTCAAGTACTGGGACCCCCAGATCCCTTTGTACCACAGCATTTTGTAGTCTCGCTCCATTTAAATAATAATTTGCTTTTTCATTCTTCCTTCCAAAGTGGATAACCTCACATTTTCCCACATTATACTCCATCTGCCAAATTTTTGCCCACTCATTTAACCTATCTATATCCCTTTGCAGACTCTTTGGGCTGGATTTTCAATGACCCTTGGAGGCGGGTTTGGAGGCGGGGGGGGGGGGTTAAAGTTGCAGATTCGGGGGTCCCGACCCCATCCCGCCTCCATGCCAGTTTCTCTGGCGGCGGGTACCCGACCTGTGCTGAGACCCGGCTCCCCGAGGTGGGAAGGGATTAGTGACAATTAACTGCCTGTTAACAGGTAGTTAACAGGCAGTTTTTTGCATAATCCCTATTTTAAAAAGAAAAGTGTGGGCTTCCCAACAGGTGGCAACCACGCCAAGTTATCGGGGCGGGTCGTGGGTCTGCAGGGGTTGGAGGGGTCGATATGTCCGGTGGGCAGGTGGGTGATGGGTGCATGAGTGCAGAGGTAAGTGTGTAAGGTAAGTGCTAAGTATTGGAAAAAGTTTTACTTACCTTAACTTCCTCCTGCAGGCGTCAGCCCTTCAGTTCTCGGGAGTTAGAAATCTCACCGGCACAGAAAGCAGGAAAGCCGTGGTTCTGTCAAAAACTGCAGCCTTCTGTTTTCTGTGCTGGAATGATTTCTAACTCAGCTTGAGAGGAAGGACTGAAGTTAGAAATCATATTGTGAGTGTTTGACAGCTTCACAGAGCTGTCAAACGCTGATATTTCATCTGTCAAAAGCTCTTGACAGATGAAATGTCAGTCTGTGACGTCACCTGTTGCCGGGTGGCCCTTAATTGGCCTGCTGAGCCCACTGGGCGGGCTCAACAAGGTCAATCAAGGGAAAATACAGTGGGTTGGCCACATCTCGATGGAGGCAGGTTCACAAGCCAGAATGTGTGATTCCCGACCCCAACCCGACCCCAGTTTCAAAATCCAGCCCCTTGTGTCCTCCTCACAACTTGCTAACCCACCTATCTTATATAAATTGATCATGCAACAGGAATGATCACTTACTGAAGTAAATAATTTGCACTGTGGCTAAAATAGCTCATTTGTACTAAAGATGCTCATGATTTATGCAGCTGGTTCCATGGTTTATAAATTTTCAGTCTGCTAGCTGTATGTTCTATATATTCCACATTCTTCCTCACTTAAAGTTAAATGCAGACATGTTCGTTCTCAGGGTGCATTCACACTTCCCAAGTTTAGCATCAGTACGAAGCATTTTTGGTTTCACACCTGCTCTAAACTTAGAATGTAAATCACGTACCGTGGCCCACGACTGTCTCCTCCGGGAAGTTACACTCAGCTACTTTTCCGTGTTAGGCCAGGCCCTGATGCTGGATTCAGGCTGCATTAACACTGTAACTGCAGCACTGGTGCAAAGCGAAACTGCTTCCCACCGAAGCTACAGTTGGAAGTTGAATCCACCCTCACACTCGGTATGCGTCCCTTGGAAAGATCATTAAATTTACATTGGTTAAAAATTCAAGAGAGAAAGAATAAAGTAAGCCTTTCCAATATAATTGCTTCAACAGTCTATCATTGGTCTGCTTTAGGACAAAAAACAATCATACAGCATTGCAAAGAGTTAACCAGGACCTTGAAAATAAGCTGCAGAGGATGGTGAGTGAACGGCACAACTACTCACAATAACATGATCTGTTGTGGGACAACTGTTTGATATTGAGTACCACTGGCTGTAAATGCAACATTCAGACTAATGGATCTGGCTGGTGGAAAATGCCACGGAAAATATTTTAATGATTCCTTCAGCATGTCCATTAGTTTATCTGTACTGTTACCTTTTTGGGTCTTTTCCAAACTGCTTACCTTAGACTATTTCAGCTCTCGTATCTTAGGTCTGCATGAGTGAGTTCCAACTCCTCATACCTTCAAGAGTACCTGTCCTTCCCTTCAGATTTAGGTAAGCTTTCAGCAATGTGCCAGGATAAGACAGACAGCAAACACTGTTTGGTAATTGCTTTTAGATACTGGCCTATCTCATGCCTCCATAAAATTTCACTTCAGTTTTCAAGAGCATTATATCAGATTATATCACATTATATTGTCTATAAAGTTTTAGAAGATGAAAACACTACCATTGAGATAAATCATCTGGCTGACAAATGCCCAAACTTACTGTTGCATTTGTAATTGTTCCAGGCCTTTAGAAGGTTAAATATAGATGTGTCAACATCCTCACATCAATGCCTGTTGTCTGTTTGGAAATGCCCAAGCTGTTATCTGTAACGGCTGTCCCACCAGGGATCCAGCTATAAAGACTTTTGCAGTTTTGCTTTGTCCTGAAGGCACTGAATTGCTCGAGTCAGGTATCCATGAAGTCACCTTTATATCTTTGAAATATATCTTAATTAACAGTTCTTTACCAGAGGGTGGAGTGTGCCTTCAGCTTAATGTCAGAAAGTGCAGGGTTTGAACCCCACCAGACAGTCCCGGCGAGTGGAGACCGGAGCTCTGGCACTTAATTCTGAGTTGACATCCACTGGGACCCTCCCCCCTTCATTGTATGGGTTGCTGGAGCCCATAAAGCCTTCCTGCCATTTAGGACCCTATTGGCTGGAATAAAGGAGTTACAGCAATGGAAGGAGCATTCACATCAGGGCCTGTCAGAGACTGCCTGAACCTGGGGATAAATATGACAAACATCTCTTAGTTTAATTCATGTAGTTCTATTGTATTTACACTTTGCTGCGATAAGATACGACTCTGTGCAATGATATGCATTGCATCATTAAAAAAAACTTATTGAAGGACTATTGTTATCAAAAAATAGTTTAAAAGTTACTGGTGAGAAATTAAGAATTGTCCTACTATTTTCATCTGTTGACTAATTCCTGAGTCTGTATCGTTTTGCTTCTTAGAATAAGCTGAATTAGGAATTTTAAGCCTGAGCTATTTGGCCTGTCAGTATGGTGGTTTTCACCAGTGGGCAGGCAATAGTATTTCCAGTGCATATCCCAATGCTAGGAAATCTTTTCCTTCACCTCTTGACATGCAATCTCACATTCTTTAAGCGTAAGGTCAAGTATCAGTTCATAGGAAGCACAGACTAGCCAATAGAAGCAAACTTTTTGCATTGAGCACAGGTGAAATATATTGGCGAAAAGCTTGAATTGTAATACACATCATCTGGCTCTTCTCTCTCAAAAAAAAATCATGAGGACAGGGTCTTAAAGTCTGGTTGCTATGGTTTCATGGACTCTCTCTTTTCATTGAAAACTCTGGTAAAAACAGATCATTTTAACAGGATCCATATAGAAGATTAAATGTCAGAATTGAGAAACTGAAGCACACAGTGCTCAATCTCATATCTGTGTGCGTGCAGGTGCTAATTCATGTGTGAAATTGTAGCTTTCAAGTATTAGATTTGATTGAGTGGTAACAAACTCAGTGATAATCATTAACTTTATAAGTACTTGGTTGCTCATGATTAGTATGAGTTCATCTCAAACTAAATTCAGAACTGAAAGAGAAAGACAGAAATTGTAACTAAAAGAAACCTTCTCGTTGATGAGTAACTATTGGCTAAGCAGCCAATTAGTTTGATTATTTTAAGGCATCTGCTTTCATATTC
Source organism: Squalus acanthias (assembly GCA_030390025.1). Lineage (NCBI taxonomy): Eukaryota > Metazoa > Chordata > Chondrichthyes > Squaliformes > Squalidae > Squalus > Squalus acanthias. The sequence goes on from CM059425.1 coordinate 39,253,227, forward strand.
ATTTTTAGAATGGAGAATGCGGGAAACACTCAGCAGGACAGACAGCATCTGCTGAGTGTTTCCAGTATTTTCTGGTTTTGTTTCAGATTTCTATCATCTGCAGTTTTTTTGCTTTTGGTTCATTTTTAGAAAGCTGCTCATCTTAATAATCATGGACTCTATAGCATCAAAATCAGCCCTGAAAAACACATCTTGCTGACCAAACCAGCTTCCTTTTCAAATCTTAGTTTGCTGGTTGTTCTCACAGTGATGGTGGTTTCAGAATATAAAATGCAGTTAAACTCTATTACTGTACTTTGATTATGGAAGGTAGCTCCTGCAGATTGATTGATAGAGACTAATGGATTGAGAAAATTGAACAACAATATGTTTGTATTGAATTATGGCGCAATATATAAATTTCACGTAAGGGCCTGGGAACAGTTTCAGTAAAATGTGTCCATTTTCATTTATTAACCTGGTGTAGACTAATGACGGCCTGGATGTTCCCAAAAGGAGGCAATCAGCTGACTAGTGCAAGTGTCGTAATGATTATAGGCAGATTAGTGATGCTCGTCCTTAGATATGTGCCTGATTTCAAAATGAAATGGAAATTCAGCTCATCTGCTTTCACAGTAAAATTTATTTTTTTATTCCTATAGGTATCATATACAAAAACATTTATTAAATCACAAAAACTTTGTACTTGTTCCACATCCTACATAAATACTAATGGGTAGCGCATGGTACAGTGGATTAGAACACTGTCCTTTCACCGATGGGACCGGTATTTAAATCTAATGGCTAGATGAAAATCTATTATCTCTGCCAGCTAAACTCATTTCCCCAAGTGTAGACACAGCAGAAAACTACGAAGAAGTAGGCATTAGATTAGCAACTTCATCTGAGAGGCCGTGAGCATAATTAGTATAGGAAAAGGATGAATTTACTTTGCTGCAGTAAGTGGTGGTGTTCTGAGGCTGGGATTAAGGTACATTGTTGGGGAAGAGTAGAAACAGCATTTAGTGCTCAGTCACCCCCTAAGTTTAAAGGAGTAGAAAATGAGTTTGGAACAGCTCAGCCTAGTTCCTACTGTGTGTAATGTAGATAATGTCGACCATGACAAGCTATTTCACCTAGTCCAGAACAGTAGAACCAGAGGGCAGGGCCTGTGCATGAAGGGGGGTAAATTCAAAATGAACCTGCAGAAACAATAGGGGGAAATTTAACCCCCCCCCCCAGGACGGGTGGGACGGAGGTGGGTTGGGGGGGCAGGCGACAAACCTTCTCTCCAGAGGAGAGTCAGTTATTTAAATATTTTAATGAGGTTGCGTGCCTCAAATTTAACCACAGTTTTACTTTTAATTTACTTTTAATGCCTGCGGGCTCGGGAAACCCAGCAGCAGAAGGGAGGAGAGAAGGGCTGAATCCATCGGGTAAGTGCCTTTACAGCACTGCTTGTGGGCCAGAAGGCACAGGAGTGTTTCGCCCCCGGCCCACCAAGCAAACTTGCTTCCCTCCTTGCAAATATTGGGGCCAATATTTCAGTGAGCAAGTGCTCAATCTATGGAACAGGCTCCCTAGGGAGACAGTGGAAGCAGTTAGTATTGATTCATTCAAATGCAAATTAAATAGATTTCTTTCAGAAAATAACATTTTGGGATACAGTATATGAGTAATTTGAGACATGACATGTGGTAAGTGCAGCAAGCTTGGGACCAACGTTCCCCGTAAGCTGTCCTGCCTCCCCCACTGCACGACCCATACAAATTTTTGCGCGTGTGCAATATCTACAATGTGAAAGCCGGTGAGCGGCCTGCGCGGAACCTTGTAGATGACTGCATGACCATGCAGCTTAAAAGGAACATTGCATTTGACTCCTGTCAGAGAAAGGCAGTTAATGGATTTAACTGCCTGCAAATCAGTTTATTTGAAATAAAAACAGCAAATGCTGGAAATTCTCAGCAGGTCAGGCAGCATCTGTGGAGAGAGAAACAGAGTTAACGTTTCAGGTCGATGACCTTTTGTCAGAACTATATTTGAAAAGTTTATTTGAAAAACTGGTGGATAATATACAAAGATCATCTCAGTGAGGCAATGAAAAGGCAATCAAAAGGGCATGAAAATAAGTCAGGGAAAGATACACATAAAACTACAAATAATGGCAAATGGAATTAAAAATCATACAAGGTAATGTGGAAGGTAGCTAAGATATGAAGTTGGTAAAGTCACAATTCAGAGCTGAGGGCTTCAGAATGCCCAGAAGAAAGTGAAGATACCACTGCTGAAGCTTGTATTGCATTTGGTTGGGATAGTGGAGGAAGCCAAAGAAGGAATGGTCAGAGCGAGAATCAAGAAGGAATTTGAATCGGCTGCTACAGGGAGGTTAGGATCTTGCAGCCAGAACAGAGAGGTTCGGCAAAGTGGTCTTCGCATTGTAAAGACCGTATTGTGAACATTAGACTGGATTGGAAGGATTACACATGAATTGCTGTATCACATGGAAGGAACATTTGGTGCCCTTGGCATTGGTATGGAAAGATGTGAATCAGCAAATATTGTATCTGTTACGGCTGTGCGGGAAAGTACCAGGCAGCTGGAAGTCAGTGTTATGGAAAAATGAACAAGGGTATCACAGAGGGAATGGTCCTCCTTTAAAGCAGAGACAGAAATGGAGACGATGATGTCCTTAGTAGTGGATTTTTGTAGGTGGTAGAAATGGCAGGTGATCTGGCGAATGTGGAAGCTAGTAGAATGGAAGGTGAGGACAAGAGGAACCTGTCACTGGAAGAGGGGAGTGAAAGTAGAGACATGGGAAATGGGATAAACATAGTAAAGGTCGCTATCAACCTGAGGAGAAAAATACATTTCAGAAGCTCTGTATGGATAATGCAGTCACCAGAGCAGATATGACATTTTACATGTAACAGGGTGAAAAGAAGCTTGATTTTTCCTAACATTTAATGATCATATGTTCTTATCGGGCAGGAAAGTGGAGTTGAAGTCGAAGATCAGCCATGACCTTATTGAATGGCGAAGCAGGCTCGAAGGGCCATATGGCCTCCGCCTGCTCCTAATTCTTATGTTCTCAGATAGCTGTGCTATTGTCTTTTTTGGCGTATGATCAACGGGTATATAAATGCCCAGGTAGTCCCATGGCATGGGGATGGGAAGGGAATAGTACAGAAAGGTGCCCATTGCTTTTGAAAACAGAATTGCAATGTGTTCACATTGCCTTTTCATTACTGCACCTGATAACATTTTATAATTTAGCACAGCAGCCAAAAATTCCATGTTTTAGATTATTATGTTCTGCAGATGTTTTATTTGAAATCAAAACGCTGAACAGTATGTTTTGTTAAAAATGGATCTAACCTCTGCTCATGTTCCCTTCCCTATTTCTTAGCTCACAGTCTGTGAGGAAAGAGCAGAGGACAGTGCTGTTTATAATCAAGTAGGTGTCTGTGGAAAGCTTGCTGCTAGAGGAAAGTCTAGGCAGAAAAGTATCAGCGATTGACCATGTAAAGGTGAGAGGGTGAATGGAAATTGGAAGTGAAGTTAATTAAATTCTCCAGCTCAAAGAAAGAGCAGGAAATGGCACCAACATAGTCATGAACGTAATGGAGGAACAGGCCAGAGAGGGGCCTGAATAAATTCAGAACAAAGAATGTTACAGATATCCTACAAAAAGACAAGACATAACTGGATTCCCATAGTGATACCTTGTATCTGGATGAAGTGAGTGAAGTTAAGAGTTGTTCAGTGTGAGAAGAAGTTCAACCAAGCAGAGCTGGATGAAGACTGCTGTTCAAGGAAGAAGCAGCCTGTTAAGGGATGGAGGTGGAGAGGGACTAAACATCAGAATGAAAAGGAAACAAATGACAATTTCAGGTTCTCTGGCCTCAATGTGACAGAAAGCATCTGATGAATCACAGATGCAAGTTGGTAGCGACTAGACAAGAGGGTGAAGAATAGAATCAAGATTAAGAGGAGACTATCTTGGTGTGACAGGAGCGAGCTGAAATCTGAAGGGAAAGGCAGGGAAACTAACAATAGTGTACTCAGAAAAAACTATTTAGATGCTTAAACTGAATATTGTTTTGTCAGGTTAACATTACTGAAGCATTACACAAACTGAAATGTTATTTTAAGTGTTCCTAGCTTGCTATATTTACCAATTAAATAAAAACACAATGCCAACTAAATGTATTTGAATTTGCTGCAGGCTTTAATGAATCCATGATTCTTTGCAATAAATACAACACAATCTGGATAAACTTTAAATAAATTCATTTGAAAGTTAATCTCTTGACCTGGCTTAACATTTCATCACAATGAAAACAGTGCACTATTATTTTACAAAGCATTGTTATTTTGTTGTTTAATCTGATGATATGAAATATTCCTTGTAAAATATACATAGTTCAAAAAGACTAGCTAATTCATCTTACGCAACATTTGACTCTGTTCATTATGTACATACAGGCACAACTACATGAAGAGGAAAAGAGGAATCTCAGCCATGAAGTAATCACTTTAACCAATCATCTAATGGAAGCCAAGATAACCATAGATAAATTAACAGAAGACAATGTAAGTACCTATAAACAAACACATCCCCAGGGCCTCACATAAAACATAAAGCAATGCGATCTGAATTTAGTCATCATTTCTAGCACATCCTTCATGCTGGAATGATATAACGACATTTGAGCCCTCCAAATTTGGGTGGGACCTGTTTACACCAGGTTTCCATCCCGTAATGGCAGTGGCATCATTTTCAGTCGTGCCTGGGAACTCCCCACGATCCCCCTGCTGATTCTGCAGTCACCTAATTTAAATAAATTGAAACAAAAGGAATCATAGAATGGTTACAGCACGGAATGCGGCCATTCAGCCTGTCGAGCCTGTGCCGGCTCTCTGCAACAGCACTTCAGCTAGTCCCACTCCCCCGCCCTTACTCCGTAGCCCTGCAAATATTTTTCCTTTAGGTACTTATCCAACTCCCTTTTGAAAGCCGTGATTGAGTCTGCCTCAGGCAGTGCATTCCAGATCCTAACCACTCGCTGCATAAAAAAAGTTTTCTTCATGTCGCCTTTGGTTCCTCTGCCAATCACCTTACATCTGTGTCCTCTGGTTCTTGATCCTTCTGCCAATGGGAACAGTTTCTCTCTATCTACTCTGTCCAGACCCCACATGATTTTGAATACCTCTATCAAATCTCCTCTCAATCTTCTCTGCTCTAAGGAGAACAACCCCAGCTTCTCCAGTCTATCCACGTAACTGAAGTCCCTCATCCCTGGAACCATTCTCATGAATCTTTTCTGCATCCTCTCTAAGGCCTTCACAACCTTCCTAAAGTGCGGTGCCCAGAATTGGACACAATACTCCATTTGAGGCCGAACCAATGTTTTATACAGGTTCATCATAATTTTCACGCTTTTGTACTGTATACCTCTATTCATGAAGCCCAGGATCCCATAAGCTTTTTTAACTGCTTTCTCAACCTGCCAAAATCATGGATGTTATGCTCCCAGGTAAGCGAGACCCAAATAAATTAGGCAAATCTGTTGCCACTATCAGCTGATACTGATGGAAATGTTTCTAGTTTGTAGCCTGTAGAAGCTTTAAAAAGTGATTTCTGGAGTTAGAAGTAATTTTTTGGAGTGCACCTCTACAAAGGTGGACTTGCTTCTAATAGCCCGAGTCTTTATCCACCTAAAGCAAGTGGTTTTGATTCAGCAACATGAGTTTCCCAATGGGCATTCCCTTGTTCACCATTTTAATGAAGGTGGAGGAATACAGGATGGAGGCAAGGAGAATGATGCAGCATCTGAGGAGGATGTGATCACAAGATAATAACCCCCACAAAGAGTTTATAGGCCACACAGATCTTATGAAGATCTCAGTAAGGACCTCTGCATGAGAAGAATATGGTTCACAGAAAAGATTGTAGGAGAGCTATGTCAGCTTCTGCATGAAGACCTGCATCAAGATCATCTGTCCAAACAGCTTTGTCCATGGCTGTGAAGGTAACCACTCTATTCAATTTCTATGCCACTAGCTCCTTTCCAGCAGCCACGGTCAGACCACTGTAACATCACACAGGGGGCTATCTGGTCATTCATTCACCAGGTCACTGATACAATTTTCAGGAATCTGGGAAATTCAACAACAACAACTTGTATTTATATAGCACCTTTAATTTGGTAAAACGTCCCAAGGCGCTTCACAGGAGTATGAGAAGACAAAAAAAATTTGACACCGAGCCACATAAGGAGAAATTAGGGCAGGTGACCAAAAGCTTGGTCAAAGAGGTAGGTTTTAAGGAGCGTCTTAAAGGAAGAAAGAGAGGTAGAGAGGCGGAGAGGTTTCGGCAGGGAATTTCAGAGTTTAGGGCCTAGGCAACAGAAGGCATAACCACCAATGGTTGAGCGATTATAATCAGGGATGCTCAAGAGGGCAGAATTAGAGGAGCGCAGATATCTCGGGGGGGGGGGGGGGGGGGGAAATACAGCGATAGGAAGGGGCGAGGCCGTGGAGGGATTTGAAAACAAGGATGAGAATTTTGAAATCGAGGCGTTGCTTAACCAGGAGCCAATGTAGGTCAGCGAACACAGGGGTGATGGGTGAACAGGACTTGGTGCGAGTTAGCACACGAGCAGCCGAGTTTTGGATGACCTCAAGTTTACGTATGCAATGCAGGATGACAGCAAGGCAGCCGTGTGATAGGGCTATACATCTTTCACAAGTTGCTGGTTTCTCAAAGTTCAGGATGCAATAGATGGCACGAACATACTCCTGTGAGTTCCTACAGTTAACCCTTTGAACTTTGTGAATAGAAAGGGATTCTACTCAGCGTTCAGATAGTGTGCGACCAGCTCCAAAGAATTCTGTGAATAGCATATTGTCATGGTGCCGTCATCCTCAGGATTTCTAACCTCTGATCTGTTCAAGGAAGAGAGTGAAGTGTGCAGATGGCTTTTGGGTAATAAGGTGTGCTCCTTCTATGGATAATGACCCTTCTGCAAGTGGCAAGAACAGAAGCTGAGGAGCATTACAGCAAGGTGCATACCTTTACTAGAGTGGTTGTAGAGAGAACTATAGACGTCTTGAAGGTCGCAACAGCATAGGAAGGACCCTGCAATACGTGCCTGAGCATGTCTCCTGTATTGTGGTAGCTTACTGTGCCCTGCAGAACTTTGATATCGAGAAAGGCCTGGATGTGGAGATCCTGGGGAAGCGGCCTCAGTTGTCTTGGAGGCAGAGGAATATGGAACAGAGCCTCATGAAAACCATCCCTTAGGATTTCTCAGTGCCAGCTGCAAGGGGGATCTGATTGCAAATAATTAATGAGGCATTTTCATCTGTTTAATTGTTCTGTCTAATTGTCATCACTGCCACTACTCCGTTTCTCCCATCTTCAGGTTAAGGTCTAACCCTTCAACATAGAACACAGCTTAGAACTTTATTGACATTAAACCTCTTTGCACCCACTAGATACTGCAAGACATTGTCATAAGAGTCATGAATAACTGAGCACAAACTAAAAGTGCTTTTTACAGCACGGAAGGCGGCCATTCGGCCCATCAAACCTGGGCCAGCTCTCTGTAGTAGCACCTCAGCTAGTCCCACTCTCCCGCCCTTTCCCGGTAGCCCTGCAAAGGTTTTTCTTTCAGGTACTTATTCAACTCCCTTTTGAAAGCCGTGATTGAGTCTGCCTCCACCACCCTTTCAGGCAGTGCATTCCAGATCATAACCACTCGCTGCGTAATTTTTTTTTTACTTATGTCGTCTTTGGTTCTTTTGCCAATCACCTTAAATCTGTGTCCTCTGGTTCTCGACACCTCTGCCAATGGGAACAGTTACTCTCTATCTACTCTGTCTAGACCCCTCATGATTTTGAACACCTCTATCAAATCTCCTCTCAATCTTCTCTGCTCTAAGGAGAACAACCCAGCTTCTCCAGTCTATCCACGTAACTGAAGTCCCTCATCCCTGGAATCATTCTCGTAAATCTTTTCTGCACCTTCTCTAAGGCCTTCACATCCTTCCTAAAGTACGGTGCCCAGAATTGGACACAACACGCTTGTTGAGGCCGAACCAGTGTTTTATACAGGTTCATCATAATTTCCACGCTTTTGTACTCTATGGGGGCGAAATTCGGCTCCTTTGAGGCTGCCGTTAGCGCCTCCAGGGGGGGGGGGGGGGGGGAGGGGGTGCTAACGGGGCACAAAGGGTGATCACCCGGGGGGGGTGGACGACGACAAAAGCGCCTCCCGTGAAATTCGGCGGGACGTTGCTGAGGCACTACCCGATAGCGCCGCGCCCCCGCCGGTAGCACGCCGGGCCACCACGCCTCCGGCAATGACATCATCGCCGTGCGCAGCAACCCCTTAGCGCCCCGCCACGTCCCCTTACCATCCCTAGGCAGAAATTCGGCTGCACCCCGCGAGGCTTCCACGGGCAGTGTCAGCGCCAGCCTCGCGGGTCGCGAGCCGAGCCAACCTCTGCTCACGGGGCTGTAGTTAAAGGGGAGGTGCGGCCATGCACCGCCATTTTCTTTTTGGTCCCGGGCTGCTGCCTTGGTGCCACCCTGGTGGCCTAGTTGGGTCCATCAGAGGCCCTCCAGAGTGCGCAGCGGCCCTCCCCTTTAACTGAAGGGAAGGGGCATTGAAACGCGGCAGCACTCCACTGACGATCGTGCCCCGACATCGCCTCGGTTACCACCCCACCAGGAAGTGGAGCGCTCCACTTCCTGGTGGGGTGGTAACCGAGGCGATGTCATTACAACCTTATTTGTGAATTTTAGACATTCTACTACTCCTTCACACTATGCTCCCATGGGTTTCTTAACATGCTTTTCTTTCACCTCTTTTTGTGCTTCTCCTAGGTCCAACCTGGGGGCTAGTATAGCTGAGAGGAGGTTGGTAGCTCTTATGCATTCGCTAGCATCCTGCAGGTTGACTCCAGTCATCACCATTCTATTGGGCTCAGGAACTTTGTATTTACCAATCAGGAGATTGACTGGTCTAATGGCTGCTATCATATCCTGAAAGTCCTGTATCCTGGTCTTAAGAGCCAGAACACAGGGTTCTGCCTAATCTGTTCCCTACTGCCTCCAGGTCTGCAGTCTGTACTTCTATGGAGGATGAGGCAACCATTATTCCTGCGCCACTTCTGAGATAGGTGATTGTACAGATTCTAATGAAGCTGCCACACTCCATTGATGCCTGCAATGAGGAGCTTCCATGATGTTATCGCAAATGAGGACTCCAGCCTCATACCCATCAGTTTTTTAAAAAAATTCTCAGGATGTGGGTGATGTTGGCAAGGCTTATTACTCAGAGGGGAGTGCTACCACTTAGCCAAGGTGGTTACTTGTGCAGTGCTATGTAATGGCACAGAATCACTGCTGAAATGAATGTAAACCAGCTGCTCTTGCACACCACTGCAATTCCTCACAAGGTCCATCATTGATGAGAGTCTTCAGCCATCTCAGGCTGCACTCTGAAATTCTCTGTCAAACTCCTCCATCTTGTCACATCTCTCCATAACTTCAAAAGTCTCCTTAAATTGATATTTGTTGCATGTACTCAAGTGTCAAGTGGAAGTCAGCACATTCCATTGATGTGTCTGTACTGTACTCTATTCATTATTTATGTATAACCACAGTTTGCGGCATTGCCTGACCATATGTTTATTATCCACAGCAGCCAACAGAAATTCAAGAAAGAGTCAGAGTCTACACGGAGAAATTTGGATGTGGTCTTCCTGGATTGCATGTCATTCATCCTTCTCCGACACCCAAGCTCAGGATTTAGAAAAACCTGAACCAACCAGTTTGCTAGGCTCCCCCATTCCCACCTCGCCCTCAAGGCAGGTTATACAGGGCCATTTGAAGAATATTGCCGAACTTGATCAAGGGTCTCCATGCAAGGCTAATTTATATTATAGTGACACAGCTCTTTATTGCCCTGCAGAACAAAGGAGCGGCAGAAGTCAAGTTAGAGATACGCAAAGTAGAAATGCTGGGTTTTTTCGAACACAGAGCTTTACAGATAGCTCTGCAGAAGCAGAGAGCTTTAGTACAAGTCTCTCAAGTGAGCCCCTTCTCAATTATGCCACTTCAGTATCACGTTCCTCCAGCTATCCAAGCTGCACCATGACAGCTGAGAAGAAAGGGACCACACAAGCTAAAACCACCTTGAATCCCACCCAACAAGTTGCATTTATTGGTTTGAGAGATGATATTTATGAAAGAAAGTACAAGACTTCACAACAGCAAGGAAACGACAAGTCTAGTTTTGTTCAGGCAAGGCCACTACAACAATTCACAGATGTGGCACAGGGTCATCAGGATGGCACGCAGCACTACTATACAACTCTTCCAACACACTTTAGCGATTCACTGCACTTCTCGAGGATGAGTACTCAGCACGCAAGGGTCCCAAAACTATACAATGATCAAAGGAATATGCATGCTCCAGAAAAGAACATAATGGGTCAATGTAGGAAAATCAACATGCATTATTCAAATACTTCTTCATACAGGGTTTCCGGAATGATTTCGTCAAGTAGCTGTACCAAGCAGCAACTAGGTAGTAGTCTGATGAAAAAAACAAACAACCAAGTAAACCAGCTTTTCACTACTTCTTTTAGAGAGGATCATTTCCCTGATGGAGAGGATACCAACCAAAGTAATTTTACAGAGGCGGGCTTTGGAACCATGAACTGCCAACCTAGTTCAGAAATTGATTGCAATAATGATCAGAAAGAAAAGAACCTCTCCACGCCTAGGCACATAGATACTGAAGGAGACCCTAAAACGTTGCCTAGTGAAAAGAACACCAATCAAACATGCACCAAAAATACAAATAATGTTGCTAACATTACAAAATATGTTGACGTTGCTCCAACCCCTTCAGTAGAGTCCTTGCGTCGACATTCCATTAAATTGTTAGTGGTCCATAATGTTCCCTTGGATGACGTCGTTTTGAATAGCAAACAAGAAAAATCCTCAAAGATAAGTGGCCTTTACAGGAAGGACAGCCTCACAAAGGCTCAGCTTTATGGAAATCTGCTAAACTAACAGTGCAAAGTCTATGTTAAATCAATGATGTTGAAAATAATGAACTGTATGCTTGAATGTAAAATTTCACAACTGTGTACCGTATTAGTGAAAATGACCTGATTGAGGTTTAAAGTATTTAATTGGAATATTTGATTCTTATGTGGAGGTTAACAAGCGATGCCTATAGATTTTTATTCCACCAGACTGAACAAGATGGTTGAATTCTTAAATTACTAGGTCAAAACAAACTGTTTCTTTGTACTTTTTTCACATATATAGTGAATGACAAAGCTGTCTGTATTGTGTGCACAAAGCATTCTCCCTATTACTGAATACAATATAGAATTTGTTTTGAAAGTGCTTAATTAAGAGACCTGCTAAGGTCAAATACAGACAAAGTTAATACAGCTGTTAATGTCGCTACTGATTGCTCCTTGTAACTCAGAGCTGCATAATGCCAGCTGCTCCAGGTCTGAGCTCTCCTGCTTCCCTCTCCATTTCTTTGTCTGGCTTTTACTTCCTTAGCTCATCTAATAGCTTTAAGAATACCCTTTTTCACCGGTTTCCCTTTTCGCACTTATCTCCTCCCCGCTCCATGGATTGCCCATTGTTCTATACCGTCCCATGTCCATTTCCAGGTCGCAAGAATGGCGGTCCTCGATGTCGGGGGTGGGGGTAAGCCGGAGTGGCAGCGGCCAAGGCTAGTTTTGTGGAACCTGAAGGAGCACGTCTACTCCTCCCTGCCCCCACAATAAAAAGAGCAACTTACTTTTGGGATCCTCTTCAGCCAGGCTGGAACTGATACCGGCCGGCGTGACCACGCCCCAAAAATGGCAATCAGGGTCCTATGTATGTCATAGGACCCCAATTAGCATTTTAAATGGACCTACCGCCTGACTCATGGGGGATCCGCTTCAGCTGCCTAGCTATAGGCCCCGAGGAACGATGCCATGGCCACAGCGACGGTGGCAACGGGGCAGTAGGTCTTTCCTACCATTTTCAGGGCAGTACCACCTTGTTTCTACCAGGTGGGAGGCCTGAAAGTTCAGCCCATCCTTTCTAGAATTCTCTCCCAAAATCAACTTTAACTTTATAACACCCTGCCTTCAAAAGCCTCCTAAAAACCCGTCTTTTCAACTATGCCACTGATCTCTCGCTTCCCAGCTCTTCTATCCTTTTTCCTGCTTGTTATCCTACCTCTTCTTCCTTGTAGTGTTCCGATGTGTTCCTTCATGTGAGGAGTGCTATATAAATGTAGAAGTGCAGTCATAATTATTTTTCTGACTTTACGAGTCCTAGTCAAAAAATGCATACTTTAGACTGCTGCAAAGGACAATAACCGCATACTGATATAGCACATGCTGATCTCAAATGTTTATTCTGCACTCCTTTTCATGTGCATTGTTCTATCCCATTGTAGCTGCACAGGCATTGTTCTCTGTCTATATATGCTTTGCCGATTCGTATTCCTTCATTTCACCTGACGAAGGAGCAGCAGCTCCGAAAGCTTGTGATTTAAAATAAAACTGTTGGACTATAACCTGGTGTTGTGCGACTTCTCACTTTTGTCCACCCCAGTCCAACACCGGCATCTCCGCATCAATTCTTTAAGAGCTGGATTTAACTTAAAGGTAACAGAAATAACCCTCATTTATATAGTGCCTTTAACACAGAAAACCGTTCCAAAGCACCTCACAGAGGCAAGCCAAAATAGGAGATAATAGGAGGAGCGACCAAAAGCTTGGTTAAAGAGGTGGAGTGGTTTAGGGAGAGGATTCCCGAGCATGGAGGCTAGTCTAATGAAGGCATGGCCACCAATTGTAGGGCGAAAGGAGGAGAAGCATGCGCAAGAGGGGAAGTGAGGGGGGAGAGAGAAAGCGAGAGGGGGAAGGAGGGTGAAAGAGGGAGGAGAGAGAGGAAGAGAGGGGAGAGAGGAAGATAGAGGGGAGAGAGAAAGACAGAGGAAGAGAGAGGGGGAGAGAGAAAGAGCGAGAGAGAGAGAGAGGGGAGAGAAAGAGAGAGAGGGGGAGAAAGAGAGAGGGGGAAGAGAGAGCGAGGGGAGAGAGAGAAAGAGTGGGGTGGGGGGGGGGAGAGAGAAATAGTTTGGCCCATTGTGCCTGTGCTGGCTCACTAAAAGTGCTATCCACTTAGTTCCATTCCTCTGTCATTTCCCCATATTCTTTATAGAAATGCTTCTAAACTTAATTTATTAAAGAAAGCTCCTGTGTCATAATAAATAATTATTTTAATGCACTGAAAGGACTAAATCACAAGGCTTTTCTATATACAGACAATTATTTTAAATGGTTGAACTAAACTAACACTGACCTTAAATTGATCCCATAATTTACCAGGTTCCAACAGGACATTATTTCTGAATATACTCCATAATGCAAAGCAATCTCTGCAAACTGTAGAAGGCTATTCAAGGGTCAAGTAACTAAATAATAAAACAGCTGGCCTCATATGGCTAATATGCCCTAATATTAAAGAAATGTATGGAAATATTGAAGTAATATAAACAACTTTAATTTCCTCCTTCAAATCAAATAATTTATAATTTATTCAATTTTATGAAAACTTTAATTCTATGTTGCCAGCTTCAACAATCAATTTTATATATTTCACAGAACAATGCTCATCATTGAATCTGGCCACCTTGAGTTGCTAATCAGCCCAGCAAGCACATGGTTGCCCTTATCGACTCGTCCATTCTGTTAGTCACAGGTTGGCGTCTCCAGAGGTTGTTGAACAACATAACCAAAGTAGCATAAAAATGGATTCACCAGTATTACAGGTGTCATCTAACGACATATGGTGACATTCATGGTACATTGTTCCGTCAGAGAGACAAGTACAAGGCTTCATGGCAGCACCCTCGCTCCAAGCACTGGCATCTGCTGGACTACGTCATCGTCCGAGCGAGGGACCGCAAGGACGTCCGCATCACCCGAGCCATGACAGGAGCTGACGACTGCTGGACAGACCACCGCCTAATCCGCTCTGTCATCTCCATCAATGTAGCCCCAAAACAGCGGTGGCAGCAGAAACAATGCCGCAGGAAAATTAACGCTGGAGCACTCAAAGACCCCGCTAAGAAAGCCCTATTCAGCCTGCGCCTCACAACCAACCTGACGACTCCCAGTGATGCAGAGACACAGAGTGCCCACAGCGCCTGGTCTGCACTCAAGGCCTCCATAATCAGCACCTGTGAAGAGACGCTCGGTCACTCGACCAGGAAACACCAAGACTGGTTCGACGAGAACGACCAGGAGATCCAGGAGCTAATAAGCCGCAAGCGCAAGGCATTCCTGATCTGGAAACAGCAACAGAACTCGAGAGCAAGAAAGCAGCTCTACAGACGCCTGAAGGCCGAGGTCCAACAAAAAACTCGTGACCTAAAGAACAGATGGTGGGTGGAGAAAGCGCAGGAGATCCAGCAGCTAGCCGACAACCACGACGTGCGTGGATTCTTTAGCGCAGTCAAGACCATCTACAGCCCAAGCACCCAAGGTCCTACCCCGCTGCGGGCCAAGAACGGAGAGGTACTCATCAAGGACAGAGAGGCAGTCAGTGCCCGCTGGAAGGAGCACTTCGAAGATCTCCTTAACCGCGACTCTGTCTTCGACGCGAGTGTCCTCAACTCCATCCCGCAGCATGCTACCCGCCACCATCTCAGCACAACCCCAGCCCGGCATGAGGTTGAAAAGGCCATCCGACAACTGAAGAACAACAAGGCCTCAGGAGCAGATGGAATCCCCGCCGAGGTACTAAAGCATGGTGGAGAAGCACTACTGGTGCGAATTCATGAACTAATTTCTCTTATCTGGAAGGAGGAGAGCATGCCAGGGGATCTCAGAGACGCCGCAATTGTGACCATCTTCAAGAAAGGTGACAAGTCCGATTGCGGTAATTACAGAGGAGTTTCCCTGCTGTCTGCCACAGGGAAAGTCATCGCAAGAATCCTCTTCAATCGCCTTCTCCCAGTGGCCGAAGAGCTCCTCCCAGAGTCGCAATGCGGATTCCGCCCACTAAGGGGCACACTGGACATGATCTTCACCGCACGTCAACTACAAGAGAAATGCAAGGAACAGCACCAACCGCTGTACATGGCCTTCTTTGATCTCATGATGGCCTTTAACACTGTCAACCGTGAGGGATTATGGAGTGTCCTCCTCAAATTCGGCTGCCCTCAAAAGTTTGTCACTATCCTCCACCTGCTTCACGATGACATGTAAGCTGTGATCCTGACCAATGGTTCCACCACAGACCCAATTCACGTACGAACCGGGGTCAAGCAAGGCTGTGTCATCGCACCAACGCTCTTCTCGATCTTCCTTGCTGCAATGCTCCATCTCACCCTCAGTAAGCTCCCCGCTGGAGTGGAGCTAATTTACAGAACAAACGGGAAACTGTTCAATCTCCGTCGCCTCCAGTCCAGATCCAAGGTCGTCCCATCCTCTGTTGTCGAATTACAGTATGCAGACGACGCTTGCGTCTGCGCTCACTCTGAGGTCGAACTCCAAACCATCGTCAACACCTTCACCGAAGCGTAAGAGAGCATGGGCCTCACACTAAACATCCGTAGGACAAAGGTCCTCTACCAACCTGCCCCCGCCACACAGTACTGCCGCCCGATTATCAAAATCCACGACAAGGCCTTGGACAACGTGGACCACTTTCCATACCTCGGGAGCCTACTGTCAACAAGGGCAGACGTTGACGACGAAGTCCAACACCGCCTTCAGTGTGCCAGTGCAGCCTTCGGTCGCCTGAGGAAGAGAGTGTTTGAAGACCAGGACCTCAAACCCGGCACTAAGTTCATGGTCTACAGAGCAGCAGTGATACCCGCCCTGCTGTATGCCTCAGAGACATGGACCATGTACAGCAGGCACCTCAAAGGACTGGAGAGGTACCACCAACGCTGCCTCCGCAAGATCCTGCAAATCCATTGGCAGGATAGGCGCACCAACGTCAGTGTTCTTGCACAAGTCAACATCCCCAGCATCGAAGCTTTGACCATGCTCGATCAGCTCCGATGGACAGGTCACATTGTCCACATGCCCGATACGAGACTCCCAAAACAAGCGCTCTACTCGGAGCTCCAGCACGGCAAGAGAGCCTCAGGTGGGCAGAGGAAACGCTTCAAGGACACCCTCAAAGCCTCCTTGAAAAAGTGTAACATCCCCACCGACACCTGGGAATCCCTGGCCCAAGACCACACAAAGTGGAGGAGAAGCATCCGGGAAGGCGCCAAACACCCGAGTCTCTTCGCCGGGAGCAAGCAGAAGCCAAACGCAGGCAGCGCAAGGAGCGCACGTCAACCCAAGCACCCCACCCACCCGCCCCTTCAACCACCGTCTGCCCCACCCGTGACAGAGACTGTATGTCCCGCAATGGACTCATCAGTCACCTGAGAACTCATTTTTAATGTGGAAGCAAGTCATCCTCGGTTCCGAGGGACTGCCTAAGAAGAAGAAGAAGAAGATTGTTGATGTGGGAATAGACAGCAATGATATTGCATGTCGACAGTTATGATATTGCATGTCGACAGTTATAAATACATATGGCTTCATTCTTTTGAAGTTATAGTTGCAATGATAGGATTCCAGGATTCACTACTAAATCAAATGTAAGTAACTCAGACCAACAACTTGCTTAATATCGTAATTTGTGGAAGCGTTGGCTCGTTTCACTGTTTCAGTACTTTTTCAAACACTAAACTATCACTAAGTGGCATTGGTCCTCTTAACTATACCCAATATTTAAGTGCACAGAACAATGTACGTATTCTGCATGCCTAAGCCTTACCTACACTGCAAGAGTTTGGGTATATTGGCCTCAGTCAATCTTGACCACTAATCTAGTATGCAAATTCTTGAGGCTTGTTTGAGCCTCATATTTCTGTATTCTACATACCTGATAACAAACCTAGTACACATGGCTGAATTAATCAGCAGACTGTTCTGTGAATAAAGGGAAATGAATTTTGCTAGTTTTCTGGGAAAGTGCAAATTTGTTTTGTGATTAAGGGACAGAATAATGAATGATAATACGCACTTACACCACAAGTTCAGCTCCCACTTACTGCTCTTTTACTGGCCATCACTGCCACACTTTGATTTCTCCACTCCAGTCACAAGTTGCAATAATAGACGGGTGTACAGGGTGAAACGAAACATCAATGCAGGCCTGCTCATGGGCAGGCAAAGTATGAATTAGTTTTGAATTCAGATAGTTGTAAAAACAGACTGTCCCATCAGCACTTCCTGTGGCAATTAGAGCCCCATTGGGTGAAAATTCACAGCCCACTGCATATCCTTCCACCTGTAAAATATGGAGAAAATCTATTTACCAAATATGATGATGATGGTTAATGAAGCCGTCAATGCAGATGTTTTCATATTAGTTCTACATGTTGAAGCAAAGTTTTACCTTTTACTTGAGTTCTGCAATATGCAAAACTAAATCTAAATATTTAAGTTGCTAGATCTTTATCTGTCACAGGCATCCATTTAGAAAAAAAGGAAAGAAAAAGTTGGGAGTCTGTAATGACAGTTAGACAAATTTACATTGGCAGTTTTTATTATATTCATTCCTGGGATGTGGGCGTCGCTGGCAAAGCCAGCATTTATTGCCCATCCCTAATTGCCCTTGAGAAGGTGGTGGTGACCTATTCTAAATGTGGACAAACAAATTTATAATGGAAAAGTTGACAGGAAGTGTGCACATGTATATATTATAGATAGAGATAGAAAAGTGAAGGAGGGAGAATGAGAGAAAGGTAGATAAAAACAAACATTTACAGAAAGACAAAATATTACAGAAATGGTAGCAAGGGAGGGAAAGAATGGGAGAAGGGGGGGAAATAGCACAGAAATTAGAAAGTGAGCAAGACAGAATGTTTGTGTGAGAGAGAGAGAAAATAAACACAGACATCTAGAGAGATAAAATACTACAGAAACTATAGAAACAAGGACAGAGATAAAATATAGATACCACAAGTAGAATACAGAAATCAGAGACAAAAAATTACAAAAACAAGAAAGGAGCAGGAAGGATGGTTGCTGCTGGAGCTCTCAGTGGGCCCAGATTTTGAAACAATGGCCCGGATTTTCTGGGGCCTGTACTGCATACGCGGCCTTAAGTGCCCCGCAAGTTCTGGGTTTCTGCGCATGCGCGAAAACCCGGAACTTGCGATCTGTCAAGTTTCAGCTTGACAGACCCACCACATTCCCGGGAAATGGACATTCGCTGGTGGAGAGTTGGGCTATTTTCCCAACTACTGCCCAGCGAATCCCACAAAACTCTTACGCTTGGTAAAAGCAGGCGTAGGGCCTTCTTTTACCAGCATAAGAGTTTAAATAATAATTTAAATAATTTAAAAAATTATTTAAACATAAAAAAACTTTTAAATTATTTATAGGTTATTTTAGCCCCTTTAAAATGTTTACATTTATTTTTCATAAAATTAAATTTTTGTTTTAAATGTTTAATTTAATTGTATTTTAATTAATTTTGACCATGTAATGATTTATTTTTATTTAAGTTGTGTGAAATTTGTGTTTTTAGGTGATTCCTATTAAGCTTATGGGGATTCTGTATGGAAATGGAAACCCCATAGGCATAACGGGGATCCCCCTTTCTAATAGGTTGGCCTGGCCCACGGGATCCCAGAGGCGCTTGCGAACTGCATGTGCCCCTGGGATACGTGAGCCTTTACGCAGGAGTACGCGTAGAGGCCCAGGACCGCAAGAGTCTACGAACCTACGGAGGCAGCAGGTAGGTTCGTAGTTTTCTTGCGGTTCAGAGGCATTCGCCCATGGGAAGCCTCTGACCGCTAATTCAGGCCCAGTGTATCCTCTGATTCACCATGGACAACAAGACAAGCGTTCCACTCGTATATCATTTCTTCTTTATGCTATCCTATTTCTTTCTTTCTTTCTTTCTCATTTTATTTTTCTACTGTGCCACTGAGCTGGGAGTTGCATCTTTGACATTTGGTCTCTAATTAGCTAAAAAAACCAATTTTGAATTAATTGATCTTCCAAGCAACCAGTTCAAACTAATGATGATTAAGTTAAACTTATATAGGACACTTCAGTGCTCAATAACCTTTCTTCAAGTGGTCCAGAAATACTGGCTCCACTAAAACAAATAATCCCATTAGCACTGCCCGAAGAGTTAACTCAAGTAATAAGCAGAGATGATAGATCTAGGTATTTACACATCTGATAAAGACTATTAATACATATGGTGCTGACTAGAGCAGAACTGTTTAAGATCTAAAAAATAAAATAATGCATTAAAATAAACTATGGCCCAAAAATTCATCCTGGTGCGCGAGAGTACGCACTGCGTACTCTCGCGTATTCCCTCTGCAATTGCCGGTTTTTTGCATGCCCTGCGCATGCGCTGAAAACCGGAAATTGGTCTTTTGAAAAGGGGGCGGTTCCTCGGTGCATCGCGTGCGCGCTACAGGCTGCGCGCATGCTGTGCACTTCATGCTTTGGACGCGCAGGTAAGTACTGAAGATTTTAGAAATGTAAAAAGGAGGAGTAAGACCCACTTTTAACAAGGTAAGTAGTGAATTAAGTATTTTTTTGAATTTTTTTTTTACAGGTATATCTTTTTTAGAGACTTTAAAGACAGGTAAGTTTATTTTTATAACTTTTTTAAAGATTTTAAATTTTTTCAAAAATTTAATTTTTTATTTAAAATGGTTAATTTATTTAACTATACTTATTTTATTAATGTGATGGTTTTTTTTTTTAATTTAATTGAGGTTTAGCTGTTATTTTGGGGGGGGTGTAAGATTCATAGATTTCACAGCCGTGCTGTGAAACTTATGAATGGAAGATGGTGTGCTGCCATTGGCTCTAACTGAGTCACGTGATCCCACAGCTCGCACTAATTCACTACGCCGGTGGGATACGCAAGCACTGCCCAGCTGATGTCTGGAACATCAAGTTCGTGCGAGCTGGATCTGAAAAAGCACAAGCGAGGTGAGACATCGCGGGGAAGGCTTACCCCCGCGGGAACAGAGCGAGATCAATTTCTGGGCCTATATCTGCTCCCATCACAAATAGAAAAAAACCGATACTATGTGCAGCTTCCCCCCCAGTTGATTTTATTCACATTTGACCTAATGCCTGATGATTGTTTGATGTGACTGCCAGGAGTAAAACAGAATCAATATTGTAACAATACACACCAAGGTCAAGCTTGTTTTTACAACATGTTAGGTTTTAAAAGTCAAACTGTTTACACAGATCATTAATAATGTAACTATTTAGTGTCTGAATATCACTTCAACTTTGCTGAAAAGTATTATGGTTAACAAGTTATAACCACACCAGAGAAAATGCAAAGTATATAATATTTTAAATGAGGGAGAAAAAAGAAAGAGACACACACCAGTAGCAGAAAGTGAGATAGTAGCATGATACTAAGAGCAGACAGAGACTTGCATATAAGGTGACCCTCCTACTTTCAACCCCAGTAACCTATATTTCTTATCTTATGTGTGAGTATATATAGTGCATTTAGTCCCTTTTAGCTAATTGCTCTTCACAAAAAGTATGAGTTGACTGCCAGTGTCATGGACCCTGAACCTATTATGTCACACAAGTGGTGGGATATGGGTTGCACTAATGATCTCCCACAGACTAATTTTGTCTCGTGTGTGCCGCTGAGGGGAGGCATCAAGTGGAGACAATGCACATCCCCAGAGTGCTGTAAGCAGGATTTAAAAAAAATTGGGTTGGTGTTTGGATATGAGCTTTGCAAGACCAAAGAAAACTACTTCAAAAGGTCTATTTTTCAAATAGGAATTTCACAATAAAGTTCAACTAGAAATATTATTACTTCCATTAGTCTAACAGTTCAAATAAAGCAAATGAAAAGAAAAAACAATCTTGTCAGACAAAAACTCTAAAGCACAAAGTCTATCAATAACGTTATTACTATTCACTGCAACGTCCCAGTGAACTTTTAGAAGCACAAGAACAACTAATCAATTTTCACTGCTCAAATTGCGGAACCGAATAGCTCTGGAAGAACAACCGTTGCTTTCTGTGTTCTATCAAATGATCTAAGGCACATTCTTTCAAAAGGAGTGGTCCAATAAAAAAAATGGTAGAAATTTCAGGGGATGTTTGAACACCCTGAACATCCCTCCCCCTCCTGCCCAGGCCACTGCTTCCTCAGAATGACAGACGGAAAATCAGAGGGAGTCATGTCTAGCAAATAATTTCAGAGCAGCACTGGTGAATATGTGAATATGCATTGAACACAAGCTTCCTAACAAGAATAATGGAGGAAATATCTAACTTTAACAAAATAAGTGAAAAAATCTGAATGAGGTAAAACTGCCACTTATGCTCATATTTCCAATAATCTAATTTTATTCTGAAGCTACCTGTTAGGTTGTGAAATTACATTCACAGTAAAGTGCAAAATATTAATTTGATGATCTGCCAGTTGGAAAAGCTGTTTTGTGAACAATTACTATGCTATGTAGCTGTTAAAGCTTAGCCTGTTACATCATCGTAATAACTCACTGATGGCGCTCTTGTTGGATTTTATTGCCAAGTCAGAAAAAGAGGCATTGCTGAACAGAACAATGGTTTCTGTTCAATACTTCTTCTCCAATACTAAAACACAATCTATTAAAAAATACCTTATGCCCTTCGTATCGTTTCCTTTTGTTCATCCTGTATGGTCGCTGGGTAGAAAATAGCACCATATAATTGCCATTGGTTTGAGCAACGAAAACAGATTCATTGGGATGAACAGCCATGCACGGAATAGTATATCTTTCCTAAGGGGGAGAAAGAAGTGAGAAAATCTCTATTAAATTCTGTGCAAATCCACAATAAAGATACCTCGAATGGTTTTAGCAATGAAATAGATAAAGACTACAATGGCCATTTTCGTCAGGGACTCTAATCTAGCTGCTTTCAGAGAAATAGGCTGGCAGAATTTCTTTGGTATGCAATAAATACCACTATTAAACATTCTCACTGGCCTCTTACCATTCTGACAATGAGCTCAGTCTAGATTGAAAAATGGCAGTAAAAATGTATTTTGATTCCTAGACAATAGCACGCCATTTATCTTATCCCTAGCAATGAACCTTTCTGGCTTCAAAAGTGTACTTTTCAGCTTTTAAAATCTGCACTTGCTATGTTGTATTGCATTCTGGAAAAATAATCTTCTGTCAGTTTCTATTATTAAATACTGCAAAAGTATAATTATCCTTTCACAATGCATGAAGCTAGAATGGATGAATGACTTTCAGCAGTTGCCATACTTTGGCATGATTGATGCATGAGTAAATATTGGCCCAGATTTTGCTGGAGTGGGCAGCTCACGGCGTGCCCCGTTAGTTAGACATTTTCCCCTCACCCTTCAGCTCGAAATTTTTTTGCCCTGCAAGTTGCTGGAAATGTGAGCTGATTAAGGCGTGGCGAGGGCAACAGGGCATCTGGGACCTTGGTGAACGACGCGACCAGCAGTCTATCTCCTTAACCAATGAGAGTTAAGGATTGAGAAAGAAACAGAGGAACGACGGAGAAGGGAATAGGGCGAATTAGAGTCAAATCAGATACAGAACGAGAACGAAAAAAAGATTGGATTGAGAGAAAAAAGAGACTGAAAGGAAAAGTAAGAAAAAAATTGAAATTTTAAATTTTAAAAATCTCTAACAAATGAGACTCCACAGTTTCAATTGTTCCCTTTCTGGGCAGGAAAGGTTGAGTGGCATTGTAGGAACATAAATCTCATCATTAAAAAGGTACTTAAGCTTTTAAGTACTAGCCCTAGTTTTCGGTGGTGAGTTTAATTGGTAATTAATGTGCAAATGCAACAATTTCATGAAACTCACAGGGAGGTTGAGGGCGAGCTGCCGTTCTCGCGAGGCTAACGATGGAGCGGATCAAATCGTCCAGCAACTTGTGGCAATTCGCAATTCACGGCGTATCTCTTCCTCGCCACAAGCTGCTGGACAATTTACACATTAATAACAGCATGAGCATTAAACTCATCATTATTATGGCAGCAAAATCTGGGCCATTATCTTGTTAACTTGCTACAACCTGTGGTTTCCTATGCAGTACTGGAAAAGTTGACTGCAATAGTGTATTTCAGATCTCATTAAAAGACTGAGATTCAATTGGGAACATTTTGCTGCAGTACAACCAGCAGTTGCTACAATGAATTAGACAATTAAAAGGCAACAGCTCAGTTGCAGTACGTTACCCTTCTTGAACTCCAAGTACCTGTGTAGTGTGACTGAGCTGAAAATGATTGAGTCAACTGCTCGAAATACATAAATGAAAACATACATCTTTTGAGCTTACGTGGAATATTTGATTGGATATTTTTGCGGAAGTCTGGAAATCCCAGGCAATGATTGTACGGTCTGCTGAGTCTCTGCTGACAGCATCTGTGCTGGTAAGAAATTCTTTTCCCCCCGGAAGAAAAAGAATATCGAGTGTTTGCTGTATTCCAGCATTGTATTCATTCACTACCTGGAATAAAATAGTGAATACAATTTACAGGCCATATCAAAAACGTCCATTTCCCCTCACCCCAGACACAAGGAGAGTGCTGATAAAGTAGATTTGCTTTGCAAAGAGTGATCAGAATTTTTGAAATGCATGGTATCCATATATACACAATGGAGCAGTACAAATACATTTTCATTTACAAATGAACAAAAATTACATTTTAAACTAGACTGCCTTAACTTTAAAAGTAAATGTTCTGCTTCTTAAAATGAATGCACACAAAATCATGGGTTGGGGGTGTGCAATGTCCTGATATGTGCCAGGAAGTGCACTATTAGCAAGTTTGCTGACTTATATGGGCTGATTTTCCTGGGTATAGAGCCACAGGAGTGTCTGAGCTGGAGATGCGGAGCACCAGAATCATAGGTGGAGCCCCATATCACCAGGTCTCCACTCCAACTGCGCTGCCACTAATTTCCTGCAGCGCTATTTTAGAGGCCCACATCACTGTGCCAACAGCAGGAGCTCGAATGTAAATTAAGGGTTATATTGCATTTATGACGTCACAGACTTGTGACCAAATTTCCTGATTTTGCGATGGTCGCAGGTTGTTTGCAAGTTACCCAGATAAAAAGAGGGTGCTACCAAAAAAAGTGTTTGGTGCACTCTGAGGCTTGGGTTTGCAAGAATTTTAAGGTAATGGAACTTTACAGTTACTAATAATACTTTGTTTATGTTCTAGCCATTAAAGGGATTGTGTCTCCTATACGCTTCGGCTGTAATAAGTATAACTGTGTTAAAGCTACGTGATTGGGCTACTGTTTGCAATCTCTCTTTATATGTGAAATCTGGCTGAGGAGGAGGAATTGGCAGGAAGCTGTGCAGAACGTACAGTTGGTGAGGCAGTACCAGAGGAGGAGAGCACCAACTCAGAGGTACCGAGCTGAGAAATTTGATAGATTGAGGGCGACATTGCTGGACCATAGTGAAGGGCAATGCTTCTGGAGGCTTCTGTTTAGTAGCAAAGTCGGTAAAAAGTTTTGTCACATGCTGAGAGAGGACCTGCAACCCCAGTCCTGAGGCTCCACCATATTTCCACCGTGATTTCTACACCACCGGAGGCTTTCAGGGAACCTTTAGGGGCATAGCTTGTATAAGCTGTGCATCGTTGCAGGCACTGGGTCATGGATGCCTTGTTTGTCAGGGCAAATTGATACACTGTCTTCTGAATGTATGCCAGGGAGCAGCAAGCTCGTGCCCTTGACTCTTACTACCTTGCTGGTTTGCCCAAGGTACAGGGTGTAATAGAAGGGACCCATGTAGACATATGTGTTCCCACAGAGAGGAGTGCCCCTCACAAGTGTGATTATGCAAGTGAGTGCCAGGTTCCCTCAGACAATCAACCGTTCCACCTTTGTTTGAAGAAGCAGTTTTACGAAGGCAGGACCTGAACTGGCCATCAAATTCTGGACTGGGGAGTACATGAAGCTTTTTATACTGAATTGTACTAGGTGGAAAGTTGATGGTGGAAAATTAGCATTCTAATACATATATGGTATAAATACATTAAATATAGAAAAGAGATGAAAGTAACTTGTACTATTTATTAAATTCAACTTACATTAAAATGTCTTCATACAAGCTTGCTACCACTTGTAAACACTGATGTGTGTGGACTTGTGCAAGCAAGAATTCTACCTGTCAGGGTATATTTAGTGAACCCATTGAAATATTCCTGGAAAGGGACCTACTTTACATTGAAAGTACTATTCTCCCACTTCCCAAGGTGACATTCCCTTTAAATGAGTAGTCCTCACTTGCCAAAAAAAACATTTTAAAATAAATATTTAAATGTGTCATTTACCTACTTCCCTGAAGTACCTCAAGTTCAAACCACATGGCATTTAACTTTTAAAGAGCAGCATTTGGCAGCAATATAATATAAATGAGTTTGCCTTAATTCATCTCTCTACTCAAACTAGGATTGAAAATGTGGTTGAACCCTGCGGCAGTTTAAAAAATAATAATTTTGTGCCCCAAACCTGAAAATTGTGGACCGAGGCAGATAACCGAGTTTCAATAAACACAGTGTTTAAAGTTATCATTAAAACCTGATGGAATATTAAATCTCACTCCATCCTAGCTGCTTCAAATGACTTCAGATCAAATAATGTGTGTAAGTAGTGAAGTATTACAGTACCTTGCCATTTCTTGTATCCCATGCTTTCACTGTTGAGCTGAACCCTCCACTCAAGAAGACATTTTGGTTCACAGGATTGAATGCCAAGCAAGTGATTTGAAATTCATTACGAAGACTGATTATTTGTTTACCTGTATTAACAAAAATGAGACTTTATTAAGTGCAAATCAAGAACTTAAAAAATCCTCTGTGGTTTAATGTTCCCATTTTTATTATTGTGAAAGCACAAGTATAACAAAGCTGGATATTTATGTTAATGAGAAGATGTTACTATATGTGTGGCTTCCCTGATGGTTTAATTGGTAAATACACCATGTTGCATGGTACTGAAGAAAAAAAATCGGTACGGTCTCAGGTTTGATCTTGTTTTGCGTTGATTTAATTAATCTTAACTGAGTAGAGGTGAGGGTAGAGGGGAACAGTGTTTTCATAACAGGGAAGGGAAGAAAAAAAAAATTGGCCAAGGTTTCCACTCCTGATCATTATCCAATAACCTCTGTGCAGATGTGGATTTCAGGCTTGGCTGTGATACCCCTTGAATGAGTAACTTTTCCAACACTCACTGTTGAGGCTCACACACAAGGAATAATTACCTCAGTGATGTATCAGAGGGTTGCCAGAATCCATTGAACCGTACACCATCTGTGTGCATTGATTGATGTATACAGCAAGTACTGTCAGTTGTAAAGATCTCAAGGGACTGGGCTGCGAGAAGGTTGTGGCTTCGCCCACGACTGGGGAACGGCTGGGGGCGGGGGCAGAGTTTTGATACATCTGATTAAGCTACCTAGAGTGGGTGGAAAGTAAATACACTCCATTGATAGTTGACATTTAAATGCAAACAACCTGTCATTGTGCAAGTTGCTTTGACACCACTGTACACAGCCTAAAGCTGCAATTGGATTTTTTTAATTTAGATTTTGTGTAAAGTTAAGTCTGGTAGAAATATTTCCTCTAGGTTCATTTTACTGTAAATCTGGTGATTGATAGGCCAGGACAGGGATGTAAATTATACTGAGGAATTGCTGGGTGGGGTTTGGAACACAACTATACACCCAAGGTGGAATATGTAAAGCCATGGAAGCAGGATCTGCAGCTCTCGAAGAGGCAATTAAATCAATGATAGGGGTTGGGGGAGCTCTGTGAAAAGTACCCTAATGAGAAGTGCTGCCTCTGGATTGGCCCATTTGATATGGGAAACCTGACACACTTGGCAGTTTCAATCTCTGATAGAAACCTGTTAGAAACAATAATTGTCCCTGCAATAATCACTGCCCTGTCAGATACCCGTATAGGAAAGAAGGAACTCACTATGTTGAGCAGACAATAATGGAGCACAGTCTCCTAGTAACTGGCTACATTTTAGATGTCAATATACAAGGAAAGGTGAGGAAAAGTGACACCTGGATACTTTTCCAAATCTCTGGAAGGGGAACGTCACCAGTGGTTTGCAGTGAGCAAAATTAGGCCTGCAGAATTCTCCCTACTGTACAAACAAGCTTGCTTAACCCAAGGTGGGATAACTATATCTGATGGGAAATCCTAACTAGAAGGCAATGGCCTGAGGACTTACTACCCATATTTGTGTGCTCCATGTGATGTAGTGGAGGGATATACAAGAGATCAGGAAAGCAGGTAGCAAAAACAATGCGGGTTATAATGGGAGATTTTCATTTTCACATAGACTAGGAGAAGCAGAACAGTTAAAGTAGTAAAGACAATGAATTTCTAGAATATATTCGGGAAAGTTTTCTAGAACAATATGTTTTAGAGCCAACAAGGGAACAGCCCATATTAGATTTAGTGATGAGAATTAATTACCAATCCAACGGTAAGGGGTCATCTTGAGAATAGTGACCACAATATGACTGAATTTCATATTAGGTTTGAGAGGAAGAAGGAAGAATCACACAAAAAGGTTTTAACTAAACTAAACTTCAAAGGGTGAAAAATAATTGACCATAGCAAACTGGGCTGAACTGTTAATGGGCAAGTCTACAAACAGCAGGAAGTATTCAAAAAAGTATTTGGTAAATTTTTTGTCTTTTAATACTCCTGTGAAGCGCCTTGGGACGTTTTACTATGTTAAAGGTGCTATATAAATACAAGTTGTTGTTGTTGTTGGTATGATACAAAACCTGTACATGCCCCTAAATTGTAACGACTCCACTTGCGTAGTTAAGCAACCACGGTCAATAAATGAGGTAAGAGGCAGTATCAAGCTAAAAAGAAAAGCTTACACAAATGCAAGGAAAAGTGTAAATCCAGAAAAACTAGGAGAGCTATAAAAGACAACAAAGGGATACAAAGAAAGTAATGAGGTGCAAAAAAGGAATATGAAAAAAAGCTTTCAAGCGATATCAAACAACAAAGGTATTTATAAATATATCAAGAGAGTGGTAAAGGTGAAAGTGAGCCCATTAAAGACAGATGCAGGTAAGACTATAATGAACAAGAAGGAAATGGCAGACCTGTTAAATGAGTACTTTGTATCCGTTTTCACAGTGAAGAAAAAGCACACAATATTGACAGTACAGGTAACCTAAAAGTAAGTCAAGGGGAGGGACTTAGTAGATTTAATATAAGTTTAAAAAATGGTATGGAGAAAATATTGGGACTTAAGATAGACAAAGCTCCAGGACCTGATAGTTTCTACCCTAGGGTTTTAAAAGAAATAGGTGAGGAAATTGGAGATGCATTAGTCATAACTTTCCAAAACACTCTAGATTCAGGAATTGTGCCTTTAGAATGTCAGTTTAACATCAACTGTGGAGAAGTTACAGGAATCTATCAGAGTGACTGAATACTTGGGATAAGTATCGGCTGATCAAAGAGTCAGCATTGATTAGGCCATGGCTGACTAATCTAGTTGAATTTTTGAGATCACTGGCGTGGTGGATAGGGGAGTGTCTATGTATGTTGTCTATATAGACTTTCAGAAGGCATTCGATAAGGTTGGCGATATCCTAGTGACATGGGTGGGAAATTAGTTGGGAGGTAGGAGACAGAGAGAAGGGATAAAGGGAATAAAGTGGTGTTTCCCAGGGATCTGTACTGGGACCCTAGCTTTTCACCATATCATAGAATGGTTACAGCACAGAAGGAGACCATTCGGACCGTCGAGCCCATACCAGCTCTCTGCAAGAGCGCTTCAGCTAGTCCCACTTCCCCGCCCTTTCCCTGTAGCCCTGCAATTTTTTTATATATACTAATGACTTGGATGAAGGAATAGAAAGAAGGTTGTATATCCAAGTTTACAGATGTGTAGTTGTGTAGATGGGAGCAGGAAGTTATAAAAAGATATAGACAGGCCAAGTGAATGGACAAAACAATAGCAGATGGCGTTCAATGTGGAGAACTGTGAGATCATCCACTTTGGATCCAAGAAAGACAAATTGGAATATTTTCTTATTGGTGAGAGACTAGGAAGTGTGGGGGCGCAGAGGGATTTAGTTGTCCACGTACAGAAATCATCAAAAGCTAGTGCACAGGTACACAAAGCAATCAAAAAGGTTAAAGGAATGTTGGCTTTCATCTCAAGGGGGTTGAAATACAAAAGTAAAAAATGATCCTTCAGTTGTACAGAGCCTTGGTCAGCATCCATCTGGAGTACTGAGTTCAGTTTTCAGCACTGAACCTCAAGAAAGATATGATAGCAAAATACTGCGGATGCTAGAAATCCGAAATAACAACAGAAAACGCTGGAAAAACTCAGCAGGCCAGGCAGCATCCGTGGAGAGAGAAAGAGAGTTAACGTTTCAGGTCGATGACCTTTCATCAGAACTGGGAAGAGCTGGAAATCAAATAGATTTAAGGCCAGGGTAAAGCTGGGAAAAGGGGGAGGGGATAAAAGAACAAAGGGGGAGATGAAGAGACATTAAGAGACATTAAGAGATATGCAAGGCTAGAGGTGGTGTTAATGTGACAGATTAAGGCTGAATGAAGTGTGAAATCCACTGGCAGAATGAAGGACAGCTGCCAGCTTCTAGGAGGAAAAAAAAGGTGGGGGGGGGGGGACAAATAAAAATAAAATATAAATGTGATTGGAGCTGAGGTTATGATCTAAAATTGTTGAACTCGATATTGAGTCCAGAGGGCTGTAGCGTGCCTAAACGAAAGATGAGGTGCTGTTCCTCGAGCTTACGCTGCGCTTCCGTGGAACAGTGTAATAGGCCGAGGACGGTGAGGTCAGAGTGGGAGTGAAGCGGTGAATTAAAGTGACAGGCCACCGGGAGCTCGGGGTCCCCCTTACGGACTGAACGGAGGTGTTCCGCAAAGCGGTCACCCAATCTGCGTTTGGTCTCCCCAATGTAGAGGAGTCCACATCGTGAGCAGCGAATACAGTATACTAAATTGCAGGAAGTACAAGTAAATCGCTGTTTCACCTGGAAGGGGTGTTTGGGGCCCTGGACAGTGGGAAGAGGGGAGGTATAAGGGCATGTGTTGCATCTCCTGCGCGTGCACGGGAAGGTGCCGGGCGAAGGGGAAGGGGTGCTGGGGGTGGTAGAGGAGTAGACTAGGGTGTCGCGGAGGGAGCGGTCCCTACGGAATGCTGAAAGGGGAGGTGAGGGGAAGATGTGTTTGGTGGTGGGATCACGCTGGAGGTGGCGGAAATGGCGGAGGATGATCCGTTGAATGTGGAGGCTGGTGGGGTGAAAGGTGAGGACAAGGGGAACCCTATCGTGGCTCCGGGAGGGAGGGGCAGGGGTGAGGGCAGAAGTGCGGGAGATAGAACGGACACGGTCGAGGGCCGTGTCGACCACGGTAGAGGGGAATCCTCGGTTGAGGAAAAAGGAAGACATGTCAGAAGCACTGGTATGGAAGGTGGCATCATCAGAGCAGATGCGGCGGAGACGGAGAAACTGGGAGAATGGAATAGAGTCCTTACAGGAGGCGGGGTGGGAGGAAGTGTAGTCCAGGTAGCTGTGGGAGTCAGTGGGCTTGTAGTGAATGTTAGTCAATAACCTATCCCCAGAGATGGAGATGGAGAAGTCGAGGAAGGGAAGGGAAGAGTCGGAGATGGACCATGTGAAGGTGAGGGAAGGGTGGAAATTGGAAGCATAGTGAATGAAATGTTCTAGTTCAGGGCGAGAGCAGGAGACGGCACCGATACAGTCATCAATGTACCGGAAAAAGAGGTGAGGGAGGGGACCCGAGTAGGACTGGAACAAAGAGTGTTCCACATATCCCACGAAAAGGCAGGCATAGCTAGGACCCATGCGGGTACCCATAGCAACACCTTTAATTCTGATAATGGCCTTGGAGAGGGTTCAGTACAGATTCACCAGAATTATACGAGGGATTAAATGGTTAAATTATGATGAGAGGTTGCATAAACTTGGTTTGCATTCCCTCGAGTTGAGAAGGTTGAGGGGTGATCTAATTGATGAGTTTAAAATGGTAAAGGGATTCAATAGAGTGATGCAGATAAACTATTCCCTCTGGCGGGGGCGTCCAGAACAAGAGGGCATAATCTTAAAATTAAAACTAGGCCAGTAAGGAGTGAAATCAGGAAGCATTTTTTCCACACAAAAGGTAGTCAAAATCTAAAATCTTCTCTCCCAAAAGGCTGTGGATGCTGAATCCATTGAAATTTTCAAGTCTGAGATCAATAGAAGCAAGGGTATCAAGGGATATGGAGAAAAGTCAAGTAAATGGAATTGACGTACAGATCAGCCATGATCTAATAGAATGGTGTTACATGCTCGAGGAGCTGAATGTCCTACTGCTGTTCCTGTGTTCCTATAGTATCCTAGTTTGGAAGCTTGTTGTCACACCCAACAAAGTAAGAATGAGTCTCAGTAATTCTGAGAAGGCTTAACATGAAATACCAGATTGCACTGGGGTCTGTGGAATCAACAACCTCTAAGATTACGTAAAAGGGAAAACTGGTACTTAGTGAAGTATATTACGTGCAAAAAGGTTGAAAATCCCAGGGTAACTACCAGACAATTGGTCATATTCTATGCATATATGTTTCTTCAATGTTCCTCAGTGCTGGCACTGATATATATTCTATTTATGCAAAGCTTATGAAAGTCTAATGTTTTGTGTTTGTGTGACACCATATACAATATGTATGCTGATAGAGAGTCACCCATTTACTGCAGCAGTGTTACTCATCAGCTGTCATTGGTACAAGACAATGCTGCAGCACTACAGCCAATTTAACAGCATTTTTTTCTGTAATGTTTATTCAAATTTTAAAAAGCTACCCTCTGACACTCTCTGATCAAGTTGTTACTTTTCATGTACAAGCCTGGAGAGCAAGCGTCAACCACAGCTGGTTATTTAGTCATGGAGGTAACACAGCCGTTCTGCTCTTGTCCTCACTCAACATCCACACTAGCACACTTTCTAGGGATCAGTGTATAGTGGTCAGTAGTGGAAACCCTGGCTTATGCTGGGGATTTTTATTTTTAACATTAGAAGTGAACCAAACCATTGTTAGAAATATGAAAAACTAAACATGGCATGAAAGCTGCCAGAACATTTTGCTGAATAAAAATATTTTATAGAGATCTCATCTTAAATTCATGGAACCTCCAGCACAAAAACCCTGAGATTATTGTAATATAAGCAATGCCCCTTTTAGTCAGCAATCCAACTTGATCGTGTACATCAGCAGACACCAAGTTTGTTTCTTTTTCCCTCAGGAACAGTTAACATTTGTGATTTAAATTAATTAGATCATTAATGAGAAATATAGTGTTCTTTTTAATAGAGTTTTTGCTTTTCATTTTAAATTACTACGAAAAGCAAAATAAATTTCTATTCGAGTGACTCTAACCTCCATGCAATACAGTTTAGTGATGATCACTGTATCTTAATCCTGTCACGTATGGTACTTAATCATGTCTCTTCGACAATTAGGTCCTTCTTGTAATTTTCCTTTCAAGTACCATTATCATGAGCATAAGCACACTGCCAGATGTTGTTCCTTACCTTGAAACTAATCATTTCCTCTAGAGAAATAACCTATAAAATAACCTCATGGTGACAAGAATGAGCCTGACTACTGAGCTCAAGCTATTGTAAGATGAATGAGTATCACGAGAAGTTATGAAAAAACATTTTACAAATCAGCTGTGCAACTTGTCCGTGCTTAACCAGTGTACTTATTAACAAGAATGTCATGTACTTGTTCTGAACTACTAAAGTCACATTTCTTTCAAAATGAAGCAGTGTGCTACATTTTGCAAACACTAAGGGCTGGATTTTGTCATTGGGGGCAGGTTAGGGGTGTGTCAGGTGGTCGGCAGGTCCCGCCCTCGCCTCCGATTTGAGGCGGGACAATTGAGCAATTTTGCCCTAATTGGGCACTTGATTTCCAGCGTGTGGGAACCCCTGGCCCAATGAGTCTTTTGGTCCTGAAACTCGCCTCTGATGACGTCATCTATGCAGCTGCATTTAAGGCCTGCAAGCAGCCTTGGTTCATTTTCTGCCTTACAACTTTTTTGCTGAAACTTCTGAGGGATTAGTGGTGCAAACATGGCAAGCTCAAGACCCGAGTGCGCACCCCGCTTTGATGAGGACTCCCTCCAAGCTCTGGTGGAGGGAGCAAGAGCTCAGAAGGAAGTGCTGTTTCCTTCTTCTGGGAGGAAGAAACCTCCCCAGCAGACCAAAGCTGTGTGGCTGCAAGTGGCACAGGAGGTGAATGCCATCTCAATGTGCAGCAGAACCTGGCTGCAGTGCAGAAAGAGGTTTCATGACCTTCTCCACACAGGAAAAGTGAGTATTACATCACCATGACCCTCAATCTGATCCCCATCGCCTCTCATCACCAGCACTCTTCATTGTCAACCTCCTCCTCCACATCCCCCTTACATCCCTGCACCCTTAACCATTCTCTCTCTATGTATGTTCACATTCACGTAACTATTTGACTATGCAGCCCTCACACTCCCTATCACTTTTATGCTGTGACAACAACTTACAACACACAGGGAGAGCCCTTGGTCTTGGGACCTCACTCCATCTTTGTGTCCTTCTAAGCATCTATGATATGGATTCTCACTCAAACTCCACTTGTGTCTCTCATTGCAGGAAAAGAGAGCCCACAATAAGAGGGAAAGGGCGAAGACAGGAGGAGGGCCACCCTCAATAGCCCAGCTCACCAGTGCAGAGGAGGCGGCCCTGGAAATTGTGGGAGTTGAGGAGGATGCGCAAGTGGGGGACGGACAGACGGGCGCATCAGAGCAAGCTGGTGACACAATAGTTTTTCATCTCTCTCACTGACATTGCATGAGTGACTGTTCTTGATTCTAATGCTCTAACAGATTGACTTATGATCATCTGCACAATTCAATGTGCATGCAACCTTTATCTCACATTTCTAACTCTTTCCTTTACTCCCCCACAGGACCATCGATAGCCCCCTCTCCACTGTCCAGGAGGAACAGCCTGAGCCACAAGACTCCTCAGAGGAAGCTGCAACCTCTGAGGGCGCAGCGTCAGCAGAATTAAGCGCACCCAGCACCAGCGCTGACACTCACACCTCGGTGGGACCTTCGCGAGATAGAGTAGTGTTGTCACCTGGTCTATCACAGCGCACAAGTGAGCATCAGCAGATGGTGGAGACAGGGACAGCAGTGGAGAGTCCTCGTCGGGGGGCGCAGGACTCTGCCAGCTCGGCTCAGCTGCATGTCGACCCTGTGCCTCCAGGTCCATCCAGAACGAGAGCGGTGCTGGAACTCCAGGAACAGGTGCAGGAGTCTCTGGCAGGTTTTGTCTCCAGGGTCGCTGGGAGTGTGGAGCGGATGGAGGAGTCCATCGCGAACATGAGCAGAGCCTTTGTGGGGGCATTGGCGCATAAACGTGTCACCATGGAAAGGATGGCAACCTCCATGGAAAGGATGGTTACGATAGAGGAGAGGATGGCTACGGCCATGGAGGAGCTAAGTCACCAGAGTGTTGAAAACATGGTCATTGTTCAGAATAGACTGACATCTCTGGAGGAGCGATGGTCAGCTATTGAGCAGAGAAACCAGAGCTTCATGGAAGTCCTCTAGAGTAGGACTGCCAGTTCAGAAACAGGTCCTCATGGGCCCCCTGAAGTGCAGCAAGGTGCTGTCAAGCCACTTGCTAGCTCTGAAGTGGGCCTGACCCATGAGAGGGATGTTGGTGGCAGACAACAAGGAAGTGGGGGCACCTCTCGAAGAGCTCACACTTCCATGCCACTGCAAAGCCCTCGGTCAGAGCCCCACCAGAGTCCTCACCCAACTGAGATGGCCGTCTCATCCCCTGCACATCCGCAGGAGGAGCAGACTGTTGCCGAGCCCTCACAGGCTCGCAACCCCAGAGGACGCCTGCCAAAGGTGTCGAGGCAGGAGCAGCATGAAAGTGAGCAGGGGGCCTCCACATCTGCTGAAGCCACAGGGGAAGCATCACGTAGGAACACGTGTAAGAGGAAGATAAAGCACAAGTAGTCACAAGGGTAGTAACTTGGGTGTTCTGTTGTGTTTAATTGTGAAATGCCATCCGTGAATTAATGTTATAAAATGACTTGATGGCAAACTGTTGAAGTTGTGGGCTGTGTCATTTCGCAAATGGGACTTCCACATTGAGGGCTCAGGGCGACTTGGATTTGTCAGTATGGTGGTCAGAGTGATAGGAAGCCACAGGTTCTTGTCCACTGTCGATGGTGTGGTAAGAAAGTACGAGCCAAATGTGTTTGATTGGGCAGCCTATGCAAATCTGACCAAGATCAGTGCATCCCTTGCATCCCGGGCAGCAATGTTCTCATGTACTGCTGCCACTGGTTGATGCGCCTCCGCAAGCTCTTCGTTGTCGCTCTCCTCCTCCTCCGAGGAGGAGGAGGAGGAGGAGAAGGCTATGCGATGAGCCACTTGTACCTCAGGCAGCTGCAAGCCACGATGCTGTGCCATGTTGTGAAGTGCACAGCAGACCACAACGATTCTGGAGACCCTGGCTGCTGAGTACTGCAGGGCTCCACCTGATCTATCAGGCATCTGAATCGCATCTTCAGCAAGCCGATGGTTTGCTCGATAATGGATCTGGTGGAAATGTGGCTGGAGTTGTAACGCTCCTCAGCTTCGTTGGATGGCCTCTTCAACGGTGTCATTAGCCACGTCTTCAGGGGATAACCCTTGTCTCCAAGTAGCCATCCACAAAGTTGGTCTGACGGACTGAAGAGCGGAGGCACACTAGACTGCCGCAGGACGAAGGAGTCATGGCAACTGCCAGGCTACTTGGCGCAAACATGCAAAATTTCCTTCTTGTGGTTACAGACCAGCTGCACGTTGAGGGAGTGGAAGCCCTTGCGGTTGACAAAATTATCTGGATTGTGATGGGGTGCCTTAAGGGCCACATATGTGCAGTCTATGACACCCTGCACCCTTGGAAAGCCTGCCAGATTAGCAAAGCCAACCGCACGCGTGGTTACACTTGCTTGATCCTTGGAGAAGTTGATGTAATTGTGCGTGATGGCAAAGAGGGTATCGGTAACCTGCATGATGCAAGTGTGTGCGGCCGCCTGGGAGATGCCGCTGATGTCTGCTGTTGATCCCTGGAATGAGCCTGAAGCAAAAAAGTTGAGTGCGGTGGTGACTTTGACGGCCACTGGTAAGGGGTGTCCACCGGATCCTCTGGGCTCCAGGTCTTGCTGCAGCATTGCGCAGATGTCACCCACTACCTCTCGAGAAAGTCTCAGCCTCCTTTGGCACTGCTGCTCAGACATGTTGAGGTAGCTGACCCCGTGTCTGTAGACCCTGTTTGGGGGGTATCTCCTGTGCCGACGGCCTTCCATGCGTTGGCCCCTTCTGGCCTGTGCAGCTTCAGGTGGGTGAGCAGCAGCTTGGCGCTCCTGTTGTTGCTGCTGTTGTTCCGGGTTCTGCTGCTGCCACAGCTGGTCTTCATCCGAATCTGAGGTCCAGGAGGAAAGGAAATAAATGGTTCCCATGCTTCTGGTATACGCCTCAGTTGAGGAAGCGCTCAGTCAAGGTGGGGAGAGGGGTTTCCCAGGAAGTCACAATGGAGATGGATCTCAGCTTCAAAACTTCCAAAATGAGTAGACCTGCAAAAAGTTCTCCCAGACCTGAGAAAAGAAAATTCTGCCACCTGCAAATGATCATTGTTGAAAACTCCAAATTTTATGGTGGAGTTGCAGCTGTTAGTAAGCCATCCACTTGTGAGCCCGCCAGGATTAACTGGCGTGTTCCAGGGGAGATGTGCAGCACGCGGGAAATGTTTTAAACTCAGAAAGGCCTCTCAAAATGGCATTATAGAGGCACTTAAGTGGTTGTTAAGTGCCTTAAGGGCCTAGCCCGCCTCTTGGAGGCGGGACCGAAACAGGGTCTGAAAGCCCGCATGTGGGAAAGTTACTCAGAGGCGGGATCGGAGCCCGACGCCATTTTTGGCAACTTTCTCACCTGACCCGCCTTCAAACCCGCCTCCTCAGGCCTGGCAAAATCCAGCCCTAAATGTATAAACCAATGAAAGTTAACTAGAAGCATTTATCATATATATTAACCATATTCTCCACATCAAAACAGAGATGAATTTCTGGTAAAGCACAAGCAGAGAACCAATCGAATGAGGCATACGCCAAGAATGGTGATCAGAAGGCTCACGCCATGTGAAGAGGTGTGAAGCTGCCCGCGATAAAGTGACATTACAAGAAAGAAGAAAGTTGCATTTATATAGTGCCTTTAATTACTAGTTACTAAGCCCTTAGCGCTTCAGGTCCCTGAAGGCTCTACTATAATTAAAATGCAGACTGTAGTAGTTGCATGGAGAACAAGAAGATTGCATCTCTAGGGTACATGACGGGAGACAGATAGCCTGTAGGTTGTAGAATGGATTAAACGGAAATTGAAAGGATAGAGATCCTGACAAGAAATTGCCCTCTTAATCCTTTCACACCGATGGTGAAAAAATATCCAACAGTGATCAAACCTGCCAGGTAGATGTGGTTTTCAAACTATAATTACATTTTTAGAATTTCACAGCTCAAGGCATCGATCTCAAAAGTCAGGGATAGAAATAGAACAGTTCCAGGCTTGGAAGAAAAACAAAGTCTGACAGGGAAATATGTATGTGTGGCCTTTCACTTCCTCCTTCACAGTCTTAATTGGAACTACTTCCAAGATTAACATGAAAACATCCAAAAATTAGAAAAAAACGTAACAGCACTGTACCTGTTTCAATATCCGTCAGATGAAGCATAGAATCAAATCCACCACTGAGGATCTGCCTTCCACACAAAGACCAATGAGCATCACGAACTGCCCCTGAATGGCACAAGTAAGTCTTTAAGCACCTGCTTGTTTCAATAGCATCCCATATCTATATGAAGGGCAAACAAGAGATTAGAAATAGAACTTTTTTTAAATTTGCATCTACTTACAGCCAGCTTCAAACCCACTTAAAACAGACCCACGTAGACAACCTTCGGAGTGCAATAGGATAAATCAATTTTAAAGTAAACTTGATGAAATAACTGTAAATATAGCTCCAGATTATCTGAAGAAACACATGAATATCTTAGTAAGCACTTTACACTAAGGGCATAGGCAACTGTGAAGATATTTGTAGGAACATGGAAAGAGAGTACATGTGAAGTGCTGAAATTTTTAGTGCAGTTAAGAGCACAGAATTTGGGAAGCCTTTACCAATAGAAAGCAATAAATCAGGTTCTCAATGATACATTGTATATTGTTCGCAGATCTCGACCTCAATGTTATTCTGTAACCGTGAGCTGGTTAAGAAGCATACAGGGCAACATAGAGAACATGGAAAAGCTGACAAACAGCTTTAAAAAAAAAGCCGACACAGGCCTAAAAATTCGACAACTCAAAAAACAAGACACCCACCCTTTCCCGCTCCGCACCCCCCCAACCCTACTTCCTTCTGTGTCCACCCCTGGAAAAAACTCTCTCCCAATTCTCTTACAACTGCACTTACAAAATCCCAACTGTGTAGCCTTTGGCCCTCCATTCACCATGACATTTCTGCTCAACCACACCCTCACCACCACCTTTGATGCCCTATTAAAACAATTGCTCTCTCTCACCCTGGCCGTTCCCCCCGGTACGGCCCTCATCTTCACTCCCTTAAGTCAAAGGGACGCAGACTCGAACTGATATGGCAGACAAGTGGTTTAGCCATTCACCGCCAGATCTAGCTGGACAACATAAAGCATTATCGGGTCCTGCTCTCGTCTGCCAAAACTGCTCACTATACCAGAATCATTCTGGAATGCAAAGATAAATCCCGGCTTCTATTCTCCACTGCTAACCGTCTTCTTAGACTCTTCTCCCCTGTCTCCTCCACCCTCACCTCCGACAAGTGTGAGGAGCTCATGGACTTCTTTGTCTCTAAGATTGAGACCATCCGTTCAGCTGCCTCTGCCACTTCCTTTCCTTCCCCTAGCCCACTGGGCCAAACTTCCTCTAAGGTTCCCCCCTGCCCTAGCCCTGAACTCACACCTTTCTTCAGTTTCTCTCCAATCTCCCCTCATGACCTCTCCGTGCTCATCTTGTCCATGAAACCCACTTCCTGCTCCCTCAACCCTATTCCCACCAAACTGCTGACCACCCAACTTCCTTTTCTGGTTCCCATGTTAGCTGATATTGTGAACGGTTCTCTCTCCTCAGGTACTGTCCCTCTCTCCCTCAAATCTGCTGTCATCACCCCTCTCCTCAAAAAACCACCCCTTGACCCCTCCGTCCTTTCAAACTACCACCCCATCTCCAATGGCCTTAAAACGTGTTGTCGCCTCCCAAATCCGTGCCCATCTTTCCCGCAACTCCATGTTTGAATCCCTCCAATCAGGTTTCTGTCCTGCCACAGTACCAAAATGGCTCTCATCAAAGTCACAAATTACATCCTTTGTGACTGTGACAAAAGTAAACTATCCCTCCGCGTCCTTCTTGACTTGTCTGCAGCCTTTGGCACAGTTGACCACTCCATCCTTCTCCAACGCCTCTCCACTGTCGTCCAGCTGGGTGGGACTGCATTCGCCTGGTTCCATTCTTATCTATCTAATTGTAGCCAGAGAATCACCAGCAATGGCTTCTCTTCCCGCTCCCGCATCGTTACCTCTGGTGTCCCCCCAAGGATCTATTCTTGATCCCCTCCTATTTCTCATCTACATGCTGCCCCTTGGCGACATCATCCGAAAACACAGCATCAGTTTCCACATGTACGCTGACAACACCCAGCTCTACCTCACCACCACTTCTCTCGACCCATCCACGGTCTCTAAATTGTCAGACTGCTTGTCCGACATCCAGTTCTGGATGAGCAGAATTTTTCTCCAATTAAATATTGGTTAGGCCGAAGCCATTATTTTTGGTTCCCGCCACAAACTCCGTTCCCTAACCACTGACTCCATCCCTCTCCCCAACATTTGTCTGAGGCTGAACCACACTGTTCGCAACCTTGGTGTCATATTTGACCCTGAAATGAGCTTCCGACCACATCTCCGCAGCATAACTAAGACCGCCTATTTCCACCTCCGTCTCTGCCCTTGCCTCAACTCATCCACTGCTGAAATCCTCATCCATGCCTTTGTTACCTCTAGACTTGACTATTCCAATGCACTCCTGGCTGGCCTCCCACGTTCTAAACCTACGTAAACTTGAGGTCATCCAAAACTCGGCTACCCGTGTCCTAACTCAAGTCCCGTTCACCCATCACCCCTGTGCTCGCTGACCTACAATGGCTCCCGGTTAAGCAACGCCTCGATTTCAAAATTCTCATCCTTGTTTTCAAATCCCTCCATGGCTTTGCCCCTCCCTAACTCTGTAATCTCCTCCAGCCCCACAACCCCCTGAGATATCTGTGTTCCTCCAATTCTGCCCTCTTGAGTATCCCTGGTTATAATCGTTCAACCATTGGTGGCTGTACCTTCAGCTGCCTAAGCCCTAAGCTCTGGACTTCCCTGCCTAAACCTCTCCACCTCGCTACCTCTCTTTCTTCCTTTAAGACGCTCCTTAAAACCTACCTCTTTGACCAAGCTTTTGGTCACCTGCCCTAATTTCTCCTTATGTGGCTCGGTGTCATATTTTCTGTCTTATAATACTCCTGTGAAGCGCCTTGAAACATTTTACTATGTTAAAGGCGCTATATAAATACAGGTTGTTGTTATACAACTGAAAAACAGCCATAAATATAGGTCTATGACCAATGCCACTGCTTCAAGGAGACTGAATAAGTTAAATTCTCTTTTTAGTACACTTCATTTCAGGATGTTGATGTGCTTGTCCTCACTGTAAAGAGGGGGCTCTGAAAAAATGAATTGTCTACCCAAAAGGCAGACAACTGGCAACTATAAAGGAGCGTCATACATATGAACAATGACGGACAGGTAAAGACCCTCTGGTCCATCAAGCCTGTCCCACAGAATTGCGATACCTTGTGTATATACATTCCACCCCACCCGAAACCATGTGATCTCCTGGGAGAGGCAGAAAACCAGATAAAAACCCAGGCAAATTTGGGGGAAAAATCTGGGAAATTCCTCTCTGACCCATCTAGGCAATCGAAACTAGTCCAGGAGGTCACTATGGCCTTGAATTCCCTGCAGTACCTACCTTCTGCAAGAGGTGATCTCCACCCCAGCCAGCAACAGGTCCAGCTCTCGCTTGAAGGAATTTAGCGAATCAGCATCCACCGCACGAGACGGCAGCCTGTTCTAGAGGCCTACTGTTCTCTGGGAAAAGAACCACCTCCTGACATCGAACCTAGATCTAGCCCTATACAACTTAAATTTGTGGCCCATGGTCCTCCCTAACCTATTTAATTGAAACAAACTGTCAACTGGAACACAATCTATTCCCTTCATTATCTTATAAACCTCAATCAGATCACCTCTAAGTCTACGCTTCTCTAAAGTGTAGAGTCCCAAATCTTTTAGCCTATCTTGATAACTAAAATGCTTTAGACTGGGAATTAGTCGAGTGGCCCTCCTCTGCACCCTCTCCAAAGCCTCAATATCACCCACCACGTGAGGAGACCAAAACTGGACACAGTATTCCAAGTGCGGCCTGACTAAGATCTTGTACAAGGACAAAATAGTATGCTTCGTCTTACACTCAATTGTCCTATGGATACAACCCAACACCCTATTTGCTCTAGCTATCGCTTCACGGCATTGCTCATGTACCTTTAAGGATGTATGCACTAGAATGCCCAAATCTCTTTCTATCTCCACCTTCTTTAATGCTTTTCCCTGAAGGGTGTATGAATGTTGAGCATTTGCCCTGCCCACATGCATAACACTGCACTTATCTAAGTTAGACATCATTTTCCAGTCATGAGTCCAATCTCCCAACATATTAAGATCTGCCTGAAGCAGACGAGCGTCATCTACAGTCTTAATAC
Source organism: Squalus acanthias (assembly GCA_030390025.1). Lineage (NCBI taxonomy): Eukaryota > Metazoa > Chordata > Chondrichthyes > Squaliformes > Squalidae > Squalus > Squalus acanthias. The sequence goes on from CM059425.1 coordinate 39,295,339, forward strand.
TCGCACAGATCTTGGCGTCATCTGCAAATTTGCAGATCGTGCCCCCAACACCTACATCCAGATCATTAATAAAAATAGTAAAGTGCAACGGTCACAACACCGATCCATGCGGGATACCACTGGTCTTCAAACAGATCCAAATCCATCTATAACTACTTTTTGCCTACGTTCTGCCAGCCATTCTCAATCCAGTTCAATATATTACCACTAATACCAGAGGCTTCGATCTTATACAGAAGCCTCTTTGTGCAGTACCTTATCAAAAGCTTTTTGGAAATCTAAGTAGACAATGCCTACTGGACTTGCCTCATCCACCAACTTTGTAACTTCTTCAAAAAAACTATTAGATTTGTAAGACATGATCTCTGTTTTATGAAGCCATGTTGGGTGTTCATGATATGTCCCTCTCTATCCAAGCATTCATATATTGCATCCCTAAATGATTCCCTCAAGCATCTTACCTATTACTGATGTTAAACTAATGGGCCTATAGTTACCCAGGTCTGTCTTGTCACTTTTTTTTAAAGATGGGGACTACATTAGCCTCCTTCCAGTCTATGGAACCATTCCAGAGTGCAGTGAGCTATTAAAAATACAGGCTAGGGGCTTGCACAGCAGATGCCCATCTCCCTGAGGACCCTCGGGTAGATATCATCTGGTCTGGCTGCCGATCTATTTTCAAGTTTTTAATTCTTTCTAAAACATTATGTTCATCTATGTTAATATTACTAGTTTTGTTAGTAACATTAATAGAATCATAGAATCAAATTCTAAGTACTCATTTAATATTTCCATCATACCCAGTGAGTCCTTTGTAACCTGTCCTTGAACGTCCTTCAGTGGCCCAATACAGTCTTTGACAGTCTCTGACTCTTCACATAACTGACAAAGCTTTTCCCATTACCTCCACAGTTGTCTACGATCCTTTTTTCCATTAGCCCTTTTGCTGATCTAATAGCAGCCTTTGTTTTCTTTAGTTGTTCCTTGTACTCAACTCTGTTTAGTTGAGTATCAAATGTCTTTAATTTATAGAAACATTTCTGTTTACATTGTATTTGTCTTTGAACATAACCAGTCAGCCACCTTGGTCTTTTCTTACTACACTTCCTTCTTTTGACTTTGGGTACATATTTGTTTTCCACATTTTTTATCTTGTTCTTAAAAACTTTCCATTTGTATTCTACATCGGTGTCATCACCACCCAGCAGGGTTAGCCAATTTACCTGTTTTTGGGTTTTTTTTAAATTTGTTTATGGGATGTGGGCGTCGCTGGCAAGGCCAGCATTTATTGCCCATCCCTAATTGCCCTTGAGAAGGTGGTGGGGAGCCACCTTCTTGAACCACTGCAGTCCATGTGATGAAGGTACTCCCACAGTGCTGTTAGGGAGGGAGTTCCGGGATTTTGACCCAGCGACAATGAAGGATCGGCGATATACTTCTAAGTCAGGATGTGTGACTTGGAGGGGAACTTGGAGGTGGTGGTGTTCCCATGCGCCTGCTGCCCTTGTCCTTCTAGGTGGAAGAGGTCACGGGTTTGGGAGGTGCTGCCGAAGAAGCCTTGGCGAGTTGCTGCAGTGCATCTTGTAGATGGTACACACTGCAGCCACGGTACGCCGGTGGTGGAGGGAGTGAATGTTTAAGGTGGTGGATGGGGTGCCAATCAAGCGGGCTGCTTTGTCCTGGATGGTGTCGAGCATCTTGAGTGTTGTTGGAGCTGCACTCATCCAGGCAAGTGGAGAGTATTCCATCACACTCCTGACTTGTGCCTTGTAGATGGTAGAAAGGCTTTGGGGAGTCAGGAGGTGAGACACTCGCCGCAGAATACCTAGCCTCTGACCTGCTCTTGTTGCCACAGTATTTATGTGGCTGGTCCAGTTAAGTTTCTGATCAATGGTGACCCCCAGGATGTTGATGGTGGGGGATTCGGTGATGGTAATACCATTGAATGTCAAGGGGCGGTGTCCAAATCATCTGTCATTTTAGTGAAGTTTGCTCTTCTTAAATCTGGTACGAGTTGTAGATTCTCAGTACCTTCAGTTCTACTAGCTAAGTGAAACCATATAATGTGGTGGTCACTGTTGGCCAGATGTTTCACCACATGGAGGCCCGATACGAGGTCAGGCTCACTACTAAACACTCGATCCAATATATGATTATCCCTAGTTACTTCATTAACATGTTGAGTCAGGAAACAGTCTTGTATATTTTCGACTAATTTTTCAGCTGCACTTCCCACCACATCAAATACTAAGGTTCAAAATCCAATGATAATGTCAGCTGCAGTTTATGTCTCGAGTCATCGAATGAAATCACAACGCTAAGACAGAGAATGAAGAAAATGCCAATTTGTTGAGGGATGCAGGTTGGAGCCTTTAACAACCGAAAGGGGCACAGCTCTTCAAACAGATCTTTACCTCTCCACCAGCTAGCCGGTTCTGCAGCATTCTACACATTCGCCATCAAATACTATTCCCCTTAAACTCCAAAGCTATTACTCAATAAACTGACATAACTGAACATTTTGATGAACATCATTTGGACCTCAGTAAACATCTTAATTTTAAATGATGCAGAGAATAAAGATTCACAAAAGGTCTTTTAATGTATTTTGCTCTTGAATAAATTGCAAAGCAACAACCAAAACTATGATGATTAGTTTCACTTTCAAATGTAATTATTGTATAAATATATTGTTGCTCTCTGAAATGCAAATTTGCCTTTTAATTAATGATCATGTCAATTAGCAGCTTCAGTCAGCCGGTGTGATTACTGCAGAATCCTCGGATTTGTGCTAGACAGTACGAATCATGGCTTGTATTGTATTCCTCTAACAAAATTAAATATCTATCCTTTTTTCCTGAAACAAAAAATTGCATGTGTAACTTTTATGATCAAAGTAAACAATTCTACAATATCCGCATGAGATAATGAGTGGCAAATTCATACCTGCAAATGGAGAATATATGAAATATGCTTCTTATAGTATTATGGAAACTGATGAACATTCCAAAATAACTTGAAATTTTAATTGTTTTGTTTGTCCAAAATGTAAAGTATGGAATGTGAGCTGGCACTAGAATTCCATTGAAGTTGAAATTATATTTTCATAGTGGCTTTTCCCACAATTCCACCAAGACCAGTGAAGTTTCTAATTGAAATACTTAGGGGTCAAAATTCGGTTGCTTTGCACCTCCAGTTAGCGCCTTAACAGGGCGCAAAGCAACTAGCGCTTGGGCGTGGCGCCGCCCACGCCTCCCGCAAAATTCAGCGGGAGGTTAGCGGCGGCGCTGCGGGCGATTACGTCATCGCCGTGCGCAGCGTCCCACTCGCGATCTTCGTGAGCGCCCCGACTTACCGCCGGACGCTATGTCCGACGGGGTCAGGGGGGCCTACCTGCGGCCGGGGAAGCACAATTTAAAGGCGAGGTGCGGGGCAGCCATTTTTGTTGCTGGCCACCTGCCAGCACCTGCCTCCTGAAACGCCTCCCCCCCCCCCCATGGAGTGCCGGCTGCGCTCTAAGAGCCCGGCACTTCTCTTGAGTGCCGGACTCTTTTGTTGGCACTCCCGATCCCCGGTGGCCCAGCTGGGCCCCGGGTTGCGCAAGGCCCCTCCCCTTTAAGAAGGGGAGGAAGGCCTGCAATACCGTGGCACGTAGCACCGCGATATTGACTCACAGCGCCCCAAGAGGGATGCGGGGCGCTTCCAGTAGCGCCTGCTTCCCTCTTGGGGCGCAACCACTCAATTTCCGGCACAGGGGGAGCTCATTTTTCCGGGGCGCTAAAAGTAGCGTCCCGGCGAAGTTTGCACCACAATGATCATACGATTGTGTAAACACCCCAACACATTAATAGAATATTAACAACCTAAATACAGTGAAAATCTGTGCAAAAGTTTAACATATGATGAAGTGAAACTTTCATGACTGAATACCATCTTAGATCCTATGGACCGTTATGTTCTGTGCCATTGGTATTTAATGAACACAAGTGGAATTCATTTTATGATAAGAATACTTGATGGTAGCAGAATTCATTGGTATTACTTTATGATCAATGAACATGACAGCAGTCTTTGACTAGTACTCAAAGAGATTTGAATTAGTTCTGAACATCAATCAGTTCAAAAAGGTTTTTTCTAACTGGAAATACCTGCAGTTGTCATCTTGTTTCAAGTATTTATTTCTATTTGTAGCACAAATCAGAGGTTTCTACAGTAACTGCACTTGTGGTTATCTGTTATTGTTTCCTACTGCGTTCCAAACAGAGAAGCAGGAGAACAGAATTAACTGGAATATGCACTAGTATATGTACAACATAATACCAGATAGTGACTTTAACAGATTCAAAGGATTGAGATGACGCCAAACTGTGAAGCTTGTATGGTTTAACAATTTTATCTGAATCCTGATACATTCCTAGCCACTGTTGTAGCATATAATATAAATCTGAATTTTTTTTTAAAACAGTGCTACAAGTGTGACAAGTGAGCAATTTGGAGTGTATGACAATATCATGATTGAATTGCTGGCTGTTTGTACAATTCATCACAATGACATTTTACAACAAACAGTTATAGTAGTTTATCCTTTTACTTCCTTGTGAACTGCAAAGAGATGACTGATGATTATTTTTATTCAAAATTAATAAAACTGACCCTTCCTGACAGACATTTGCTGCAATTCAACATATTTGTGCTTTACAATGGTGCATTGCTGTCCACTTCAGAAACATGGTAATAGTATGAAATTTACATTCTTGCAGAAAGGTGTTCCTCTTTTTTCTCACTTGGGTGCTTGCTACTGGTCTTTCAGGCTCCCCCAGTGGCACAATGAGCCTATTCAGTGAGTAAATGAGTCACACAGACCAGAAAGGTCCCAGCTTCAATCCCGCTCTGTGCTGAGTTAGCTGATCTCAAGCAGAGCAGTGGTAAGGGATCTAGAATTGATTTCAGCACCCCTGGGTTAGGGACGGGAGAAACTGGCCACTGTCCAGCAGCTCCTGCTGAAAGTTAGATGTGTGGATGTCAGGTAAGGACAAGAACAGACTCCTGCGACACCTCCTGTGTTCAGATAGTCTGACATTAGACATTGTCAACACTCACATGATGAGTGATGGTTACGTGTGTGAGGTACTTGAGGGTGCACATGAAAATGTACCCCAGGTAGGAGTGGAGTGGAGTAAAGTAAATTGGCAAAGAGAAAAAAAAAGTATCCTTAGGCCTGTAATATTGTATTGTAATAATATCAGTGACGCCCAGTATCTGTAGCATTGTTCATACAAAATGAATTACTGACACTGAAGCACAATAAGTTTTACATCACAATGTCAATAATGAAATTATTAATTACTGAAATATATAATATAAACACAATACATCCTGAACAACCTGGTCCAGCACCAGGTGTTGGTTGAGTGAATTGTTTAACACCACAAATTTCTACTTTTTGTTGCAGACAGGTAAGTGTGCTGAGAGCACATGTGCAATGTGCATGAATGTAGAAGCATGTGAGCATCATCGCTTGAATGTCCCTGCTCTGCAAATGGCAACAAAGCCCACAATGGCTTTCACAGCCCCAAAACTTTAGCTAAGGGGATGGTATAACTTCAGTCAATTCAATTGCTGCAGAGTGAAACCTGTTTCGGTCTCAGGCATGTAGTATAAGGGCATCTGATGGGCTCTTAAAAACCTTTGAGGCGCTTTATAAAAAAAAGTTCCCAAATTGAAGAAGTTTTTCAGTAAAAAAATTGACCAACATTCAGTGTTTGTTAATACAGCTGAATGAGATGAACATGGCAGCTCCTGACCGACACTGCTATTACTGAAATCCATGATCTATTTCTCAGGCAGTTAATTACTTTACTACCTGGGAGACAACAAAAACTATCCGCGCCTTTATCAGCCTCAAATGCTACAGTAAGATGCTATCCTTTAATTATGATGCGGAGATGCCGGTGTTGGACTGGGGTGGACAAAATTGAGAGGTCGCACAACACCAGGTTATAGTCCAACAGTTTTATTTGAAATCACAAGCTTTCGGAGCTATCGATTGCTCCTTCCTCAGGTGAAGTAAAGCTTGTGATTTCAAATAAAACTGTTGGACTATAACCTGGTGTTGTGCGACCTCTCAATTTTATCCTTTAATTATACAGACATGCTGTTTTCTGCCATGGTAACATTATTCAAACACCAAATTAAGGATGTGCTGCATTCAACGTGACCTCAGTGCAGTATAGTCAAGTCTGTTAAACTGGCTTCCAAGCACAACTAGCTTGATCTTTAGGTCACTAACGAGTTTTCCTCTTGGTTGGAAGTTCTCTTGATTCTCTCAGCTATAAATCAGTCTGTCCTGCTACCTATTGATTCAAAAGCTGTATAATGTTTGAAAAATGAGTTCCTACACTTTGAAAATATGGTACATCTATGTATCCATGATCAGGCAAGAAAAACAGTTTTTTTTTTAAATTGTAGAAAATAGCATCCCCAATGTTTCAATGGGTAAATGTAGCACATGGCATGGTACTGAGCCTGCCTAAGGAAGTCCCAGGTTTGATCTACGGTCTGTGCTGAGGTAGCATATCTCAGCTGAAATAGACATGGAGGTGCCATAATTGGCCTTAGTGCCCTGGAATAAGGAACATAAACAAAAACCAGCCACATTACCCACTCCTGACTGCTATTCAGTAAATCATGCTGGAAAGTGTACTTGTGTATATCACATAGGGGCAGGACTGGGCTCAGTTGAGAACACTGACAATTATTCATTGATGCCAAATAGACCCCACAGTATAAACGATGGACACTTGCAGCAAGGGAACTGGGTCATATTATAGAAACAGTTTCAACGAAAGGGGCTCGCTAATATAAATGTGTTATTACCAAATTAGAAACTTCTTCATACTTAAGAATCAATGTGTTATGGAACCGTGTGCTATCCAGTGCAATAAATACCAGATCAGTTGAAATATTCAAAAACGATTTGGATCAATTCTTGGTTTGCAAAAAATAGAGGAGATTGGTTCTGAGAAAGGACCTCCATGAAGATTCAAGTGGTTGGGCTGAACAGCCGATTCTCATTCCTCCATTTTTATAAACAATGGGGGAAAAATTAGGTCACGCCCCCTTTGGGGTACTAACTTCGCCGGGGGCGCTAAAGTTAGCGGCCCCGCGCCCAAAATTCACTGGTAGCGCCCCAAGAGGGAGGCGGGGTGCTACTGGAAGCGCCCCGCCTCCCTCTTGGGGCGCTGCGAGTGAATATTGCGCTGCATGCCTTCCTCCACTTATTAAAGGAGAGGAGCCTAGCACAGCGCGACCCGGGGCCCAGCTGGGCCACCAGGGATCGGAGTGCCGGCAAAAGAGCCCGGCACTCAAGAGGAGTGCCGGGCTCACGGAGCGCAGCCGGCACCCCGCGGGGGGGGGGCGGGGGGCTTCACAGGAGGCCAGGGACAGCAACGGGGGCAGGTGCTGGTAGGCAGCCAGCAACAAACATGGCCGCCCAGCACCTCCCCTTTAATTTGTGCTGCCCTGGCCACACGTACGCCCCCCTGACCCTGTCGGACATAGCGTCCGGTGGTAAGTCATCGCCGAGGCGCAGCGCCGTGGGGCGCTAACGGTTACAGCGGCCGCTAACCTCCTGCTGAATTTCGTGGGAGGCATTAGTGGCGCCCTGCCCAGGCGCTAGTTACGCAAATCAACCAAATTTTTCCCCCTTAAATTTTATTCAATAGTAATGGATGTTCTGGGGCATTGCTAATAGTAAGCTAGATGATATATTGTTTTATTAAGAGTGTTATGCTGTGTAATGGACAAGGTATTATTCTGCTTATAAGGCATGGTTATGTCCCTTTAAGGCCATACAGTCTCACTGTTGTTATATAAACAGATACTCAGGTCAATCAGAATTTAATTGCTGTTAATGAGAAAATTGTAGATTGGAAAATTCTTGCAAATTTCAGGATCCTGGTCAGAAGCACCTAGCATTATGTGAATGGCTTTCTAACGTTTTATGTATCCCAGTGGAACTCCCGTGATGTTGCTCCCAGTAGTTGATGGGTAGGGGAATAAATGGAAATGGGGTGCGGTGGGTTGGTATGAGAAAAATTGAGGTTTGGGTAGGGAAGGAAATTAATTGAGATGCAGGGTAATGCTTTTAGAAGAGATATAATAGATCAGCTTTCTTTAAAAAAGTGTCTTTCAGGATGTTGTTCATAGTAAGTTACAGGATACATTCTCTCTCTCTTATCTGTCTCTCATCTCCATGCTGGTTCTGTCTCTTCTTCGGTCTCTTTCTGTTCTTTTCTCTATGCTCTCTCTTATTTTCTCTTTCTTTATATTCTTTTCTGATTCTTTCTCTGCCCCATTCTTCTCTCTCTTTCTTTGTCCTATTCTCACTCTTTCTTTTGTTGTTTCTCTCCCTCTCCCTGTGGTGGGAAGTGTGGGGCCTGCTCGGTGGGAGGTACAGGCAATCTTCTTCAAATACAGCAATGGGATATTTTACGTCCTCCACTTTGGGCAGAATTTGGAAGTGCACAAAAAATGGGCTGAGATCCGGTGTTAGCAGCTCCCACTCTAAATTGCACCGCGCCCACCCTGATAATGACGACTTTGCACCGGCAGGGGTCATGAATTGCAGGACTACCCACTTTCACTACCAAATTAATTTTCGTACAACACCAGTCAGCACTGCGCAAATACAGTATGATCTCAAAACTTGATTATAAACTTAAGATTCATGAGTTCAACATTCTGTTGTTACTACTTTGCCAAAATCTAGCCTTGAATTAAATTAAACCTATATAGATAGGGTCCATTATACACTCTCCCATTTATACTGAAATGTAAGCGTGCAGTCTGAGGTAGCACAAATATTAAGCTGCATAAACACCTATGTTGTATACATAAAAACTAGATTTCCAGAACTGTAGTTTGTTGAACAAAGACGTTCACAAATTACTTGCTCAACAAAACAATCAATGGGATGCATTTAGTATACAATTATTTCCACAATATTAATATCTCCAAAAGCAGGAATTATTTATCCGTTTACCTCTCTCTCAATCTGTGGTCAGTAAGATGTATAAATATAAATCCCATGTTTTTCTCCAAAAGAATGCAAAGAAAATTACAGTTCAATTAAAGTATAAATTATAAACAAAACATTTACAGCTGGTCAGGCCAAGGATAATCTTTAAGCAAACAGAGCTGAAACAAATCAGGAAAAGTAAACTTCCCTGGTTTGGTAAAATGTTGTAGTTATGCAACCACCACAATATTAAAGGTCTTTGATAGCATTTGAATCCTTGAACAAGCAGAACAGATGGCATAAAAACAGAAAACGCTGGAAATACTCAGCAGGTCGATGACCTTTCGTCAGATGCTCTGACAAAAGGTCATTGACCTGAAACGTTAACTCTGTTTCTCTCTCCACAGATGCTGCCTGACCTGCTGAGTATTTCCAGTGTTTTCTGTTTTTATTTCAGATTTCCAGCATCCACAGTATTTTGCTTCATAACAGATGACAACTCAATTAAGAAATAATCAGTACAAATCTGCTTGAGACATGTCCTGCAATCAAAAATACCACAAGAGATGTAAATTAGTGACTGAAGGCTCCAAGCACAAGTTTAAAGTTCTGGTTTTTTTTTTACAACTGAAAAATGTTTTAACTGCAACTGAGGCATGTGTTCAATTATGTGGATTTATCACAAGTGGTAGACTGCTACACGATTTTCTTAAAGGAATGTAATTCCCACGCTCTCTGGGTTTTTTTTCAGAAGTAAGGATCCACTCCAAGAACATCTCTGCAGACAGTCACTAGGGGGGAATTTTGCCAGCCCTGGGGAGGCGGGTATGGAGGTGGGACTGCCGGGAAAATGGCAGAAACTGGGAGCGGGTACCGACCCCGCTCCCAACCCGCCTCCATGCCATCTTCTCAGGAGGCGAGTCCCCGAGTCGCGCAGGGACCCGTCTCCTCGAGGCGGGAAGGGGATTAGAGCCAATTACCTGCCCGTTAACAGGTAGTTAACAGGCAGTTTTGAGGCTTATCTCCATTTTACGCCTGCAATTGCGGGCTTCCCGATGGCTGCGAACCTCGCCAGGGTCAGCAGAGACTTTGAACAAATATTTTGTATCGGTCTTCATGGTAGAAGACACTAAAAGCATCCCAATAATGGATAATCAAGGGGCTATTGGGGTGGGGAGGGGGGGGGGGGACTTAAAACAATCACTATCATTAGAGAAAAAGTACTAGGCAAACTAATGGGACGAAAGGTGGACAAGTCCACTGGACCCGATGGCCTGCATTCTAGGGTCTTAAAAGAGGTGGCTGCAGAGATAGTGGATGCATTGATTGTAATCTACCAAAATTCCCTGGATTCTGGAGAGGTTCCAGCGGACTGGAAAACCGCAAATGTAACGCCCCTATTTAAGAAAGGAGGGAGACAGAAAGCAGGCAACTATAGACCAGTTAGCCTAACATATGTCATTGGGAAAATGTTGGAGTCCATCATAAAGGATGTGGTATTTAGAAAATCATAATATAGTCCAGCAGAGTCAGCATGGTTTTATGAAAGGGAAATCATGTTTGACAAATTTGCTGGAGTTCTTTGAGGATGTAACGATCAGGGTGGATAAAGAGGAACCAGTAGATGTCGTGTATTTGGATTTCCAGAAGGCATTCGATAAGGTGCCACATAAAAGGTTACTGCACAAGATAAGAGCTCACGGGGTTGGGGGTAATATATTAGCATGGATAGAGGATTGGCTAACTAACAGAAAATAGAGAGTCGGGATAAATGGGTCATTTTCAGGTTGGCAAACTGTAACTAGTGGGGTGCCGCAGAGATCAGTGCTGGGGCCTCAACTATTTACAATCTATATTAATGACTTGGATGAAGGGACCGAGTGTAATATAGCCAAATTTGCTGATGATACAAAGATAGGTGGGAAAGCAAATTGTGTGGAGGACGCAAAGAATCTCCAAAGGGATACAGATAGGCTAAGTGAGTGGGCAAAAATCTGGCAGATGGAGTATAATGTGGGAAAATGCAAGGTTATCCACTTTGGTAGGAAAAATAAAAAAGCAAATTATTATTTAAATGGGGAGAGATTACAAAATGCTGAGGTACAGAGGGATCTGGGGGTCCTTGTACATGAATCACAAAAAGTTAGCATGCAGGTACAGCAAGTAATTAGGAAGGCAAATGGAATGTTGGCCTTTATTGCCAAGGGAATGGAGTATAAAAGTAGGGAAGTCCTGTTACAACTGTACAGGGCGTTGGTGAGACCACACCTGGAGTACTGTGTACAGTTTTGGTCTCCTTATTTAAGGAAGGATATACTTGCATTGGAAGCAGTTCCGAGAAGGTTCACGAGGTTGATTCCGGAGATGAAGGAGTTGTCTTATGAAGAAAGCTTGGGCCTATACTCATTGGAATTTAGAAGAATGAGAGGGGACCTTATTGAAACATTTGAGATTCTGAAGGGGCTTGACAGAGTAGATGCAGAGAGGATGTTTCCCCTCGTGGGGGAATCTAGAACTAGGGGGCATCATTTCAGAATAAGGGGGCACCTATTTAAAACGGAAATGAGGAGGAATTTCTTCTCTCAGAGGGTCGTGAATCTTTGGAATCCTCTTCCCCAGAGAGCTGTGAGGCTGGGTCATTGAATATATTTAAGGTGGAGAGAGACAGATTTTTGAATGGTAAGGGAGTCAAGGGTTATGGGGAGCGGTCAGGGAAGTGGAGTTGAGGCCAAGTTCAGATCAGCCAATATCTTATTGAATGGCGGAGCAGGCTCGAGGGGCCAAATGACCTACTCCTGCTCCTACGTCTTATGTTCTTATGTTCTTATGTACTTGTCTGACAGGCAATTAGGTAGCTGTCATGCTGGCTTGTGATGAAAGGGCACCCAGTAATGTGCAAGTATTTTACGCCTTCAGGAGGAGATAGATTTATATAAATTGTACTGAGAGACTATTATGATATAAAATGTATCAAGATGAAATGTGCCACAGAGATTGATGTAAAATCTACTGAAGAGTGATGTAATCTGTACAGTTAGGGATGTGACATATATGCAAACCGTCAGTGTTAAGACTACTGCTCTAGGCGAGGGAGGAAAAATGGCAATAATCTTGGAGGACAATGGCAGGAATCATGGACTTGCTTTGGAGCTACCCCTTGTGAGGCTGATAAATAGGATTTCTGTTTGAGGTACAGAACCTTTGATCTAGAATGCAACTGTGATTTCTATCCAAAAGAAGGGAATTCCTAGTAAGACCAAAAACTACCGAGACATCTTGCTGATATCAGTGGCCTTTAAAGTGATTCTACATTTCATCATAGCTTGCATATCAGATGTCGGAGAGGCTTGCAGAATAATCAGAGGGGGACAGGCTGTATTTTGCTCTTCTGAGAAATGTGTAAGGCAAAGTTGTGGTTTTATACAAGATCATGGAGTGTTGTAAGATTCAGGGGAAATCCACTTGAATTGTTTTCATTGAATTTTATGAGTCTTTCCCTCGAGAAGTGCTGCAGCCCTGATGAAGCAGCAAGAAACTATGGGAGTTGATGGCCAAATCTTGGATTTAGTCTTACCCCAGCTTCAAGATTTGTGTAAAGGTAGATAGATATTTCGGTGAATCTGTCTCTTCAAAAGAGGAGTCAGACTGTCACACATCTTATTCAATGATGTGGTGGATGGCAGCCTTGAAGTATCTGATCTAGACCTTCCTGTAATATGCTTCTTTTTGCAGATTATACGCATTGTTGGCAGACTCTGGCAGATCTAATGCATTCTACTCATTTTTGGCTTCAAAAACAGCATTACAGTAACTGGAAATGCTGGGATGATGCAAACTTAAATTCTCTTATCAGAAATGATTTAATCCTTCATAAGACTTCTTAAATTTTAAAAACATTTCAAACTATACTTCAGCAGTATATGATGACATGCATTACAGTAACCAAAATAACTGTAACACAGCTTTTCTGACGTTTTCCAAAAGGTATATTTAGATTGTGAAGTCTCCTAAGATTTGGATTACAGGAATTCTGAGTACCTTAATCCACAGCATCAAGAATGTTCTAGCAACGACTAAAGTTGTGTTAGAAAATTACAAACCTTCCCAAAAGTTTGATTTACTCTCAGCAGATTTAATTTATAGTTTAAACATAAACTGTTTCTGCCACAGCACTGAAACGGTCCTTATCAAAGTCACAAATGACATCCTATGCGATTGTGACCATGGTAAGCTATCCCTCCTCATCCTCTCGACCTGTTTGTAGCCTTTGACACGGTTGACCACACCATCCTCCTCCAAAGCCTCTCCTCCGTTGTCCTGTTGGGTGGGACTGCACTCGCCTGGTTCCATTCCTATCTATCCAGTCATAGCCAGAGAATCACCTGTAATGGCTTCTCTTCCTGCTCCTGCACCGTTACCTCTGGTGCCCCCCAAGGATCTATCCTTGGCCTCCTCCTATTTCTCATCTACACACTGTCCCTCGGCGACATCCCAGCTCTACCTCACCACCACCACCTCTTTCGACCCCTCCATTGCCTCTGATTTGTCACTCTGCTTGTCAGACATTGGATAAGCAGAAATTTCCTCCAATTAAATATTGGGTAGACCGAAGCCATTGTCCTTGGTCCCCGCCACAACTCCGTTCCCTAGCCATCGACTCCATCCCTCTCCCTGACCACTGTCTGCGGCTGAACCAGACTGTTCAAACCTTGGCATCCTATTTGACCCTGAGCTGAGCTTCCGACCCCTTATCATCTCCATGATGAAGACCGCCTACTTCCACCTCCATAACATCGCCCGACTCCGGCACTGCCTCAGTTCAGCTGCTGCTGAAACCCTCATCTATGCCTTTGTTACCTCTATTCCTATTCGCAGAGCTGGCCTCCCACCTTGCACCCCCCGCAAACTTGAGCTCAACCAAAACTCTACTGCCCGTATCCTAACTCACACCGAGTCTGTTCACACATCACCCCTGTGCTCGCTGACCTACATTGGCTCTTCAATTTTGGCCTCTTGCACATCCCCATTGGCGGCCATGCCTTCAGCTGCCTAGCCCTAAGTCTTGCATTCCCTCTTTAAACCTCTCTACCTCTCCTCCTTTAAGATGCTCCTTAAAACCTATGTCCTTCATCAAGCTTTAGGTCGCCTGTCCTAATATCTCCTTATGTGGCTTGGTGTCAAATTTTGTTTGATAATCACTCCTGTGAAGTGCCTTGGGACATTTTATTATGTTAAAGGCGATATATAAATGCAAGTTGTTGTAAATTCCACTATCTACTGCGCATTTTCCTAGACCTGATCGCTCCACGATCACTCAATCAGCAGTTGCAAGTTAAGCAGGAGTTGCTAATCACCCTGTAACTCTTCCATAGCAGTGCCATAATTCATTCATAAACTTGGCCCAAAATTGTTTCAAATGCTGGACTCAGGCAGATATCTGTGATGTGCAAGTTTGTGACTCAACCCATTACTTTTTGGGTGGGAGGGTAAGTGGCTTAATTTCTTGCACTACTGCGTTACATTTATAACCTGAACTGGATTTCTCGCCAGTTCAGATTAGCAGCCTTAATAGAATTTTGATTCAGATAACCCATCTCTCAACAAATGCACTTTCAGGTGTATGCCATCAGTAATTAAACTTCCCCACATTCTAGCATACAAATTGAAAGGGCAAGTGTTTTGTGATACCTGGTTGCAATTCCCAACTTTGATACCAGAAAAAAATGACCACAAGGGCTGCAGGATTGCCTTTTAGAAACCCAACTGGCTCACTAATGTCCTTCAGGGTAGCGAACCTGCCACCCCTACACAGTCTGGCCTACACATGATTCTAATCCCAAAATACGCAGCTGACTCTTAATGCCCTTAAAAAAACCCAGAGACATGTGATAAAAGGAGTCGGCAGCACCGGAGAAGGCAGAGGATAAATCAGAGCAGCTAAAGGCAGTTAATTAGGGAAACTAGGCCTATAAAAACAGGCTTCGCAGTGCGATCTGCACTGAGTGCGGTTTGCACACAGTGCTGAGAGTTGGGTGAGTAAGGGATTTAGGTGGGTGAGAAGTGGAAGGAGGAGCTCCCTTGCTTCGCCTTTGCTTTCCCTAACTTTTCACTCTGTAGGATTTGATTCTTACTTTACACCCAGGAAAGAGTCCGAGAGCGAGAGCAGTCAAACAACAACAACAACTGCAAAACCGCTAAAGTGACGTCACAACCAGGGAAGGAGCTGATTGGTAAGTAGGACCTGGTGAGTATTTCTACAGTCCAGTCGTTAAAGTAAAAGTAAGGTCTCTAGTTTAGAGTAAGTAGTGTGTAAAGTGAAGTAAGGTCCCTAGTGTATTTAATATTCTTTAATTTAGAGGAAGTAAAGGGAGTAAATTTTGGGTAGGACATGGCAGGGCAGCTCGGCAGTGTGGAGTGCTCCTCCTGTGCTATGTGGGAAGTCAGGGACACTTTCGGTGTCCAGGGCGAACACGTGTGCAGGAAGAGTCTCCAGCTGCAGCTACTCAAAATCCGCGTTTCGGAGCTGGAGCTGCGGCTGGAGTCACTGTGGAGCATCCGCGAGGCTGAGATCTTCGTGGATAGCACGTTTAACGAGGTGGTCACACCGCAGGTAAAGAGTGCACAGGCAGAAAGGGAATGGGTGACCGCCAGACAGAGTAAAAGAACTAGGAAGGTAGTGCAGGAGTCCCCTGGGTCCATCTCCCTCTCCAACAGATTTTCCGTTTTGGATACTGCTGGAGGAGATGGTTTCTCAGGGGAATGCAGCAAGAGCCAAGCCCATGGCACTACGACTGGCTCAGCTGCACAGGAGGGGAGGAAAAAGAGTAGGAGAGCAATTCTGATAGGGGGTTCTATCGTAAGGGGAGCAGATAGATGTTTCTGTGGTCGCAGACGTGACTCCAGGATGGTATGTTGCCTCCCTGGTGCCAGGGTCAAGGATGTCACTGAGCGGCTGCAGGACATTCTGAAGGGGGAGGGTGAACAGCCAGAGGTTGTGGTCCATATCGGTACCAACGACATAGGTAGAAAGAGGGACGAGGTCCTGCAAGCAGAATATAGGGAGCTAGGAAATAAATTAAAAAGCAGGACCGCAAAGGTAGTAATCTCAGGATTACTCCCAGTGCCACGTGCTAGCGAGAGCAGAAATAGGAGAATAGACCAGATGAATGCGTGGCTGGAGAGATGGTGTAGGAGGGAGGGATTTAAATTCCTGAGGCATTGGGACCAATTCTGGGGAAGGTGGGACCTGTACAAGCTGGACGGGTTACACCTCGGCAGAACGGAGACCAATATCCTCGCAGGGGGGTTTGCTAGTGCTGTTGGGAAGGATTTAAACTAGTTTGTCAGGGGGCTGGGAACCTAAGTGTTGGCCCAGAACGGAGAGAAACAAAGCTGGAAGTGCAAGTTAGAAAAGTAGTCAGCAAAACTAGTAGGGAGCAGAAACAAAGGCCAACAGTAAAGAGGGTCAAAGTGCAGAAAAATATTAAACAGGCAAAGTTGAATGCACTTTATCTAAATGCACGTAGCATTCGCAATAAGGTGGATGAATTAATGGCACTAATAGAAGTAAATGGGTATGATGTAATTGCCATTACAGAGACATGGTTGCAGGGTAACCAAAGCTGGGAACTGTAGAGTTTCGCAATTATCGCGATTCTAATAATGTGAGAGAAGCAGGTTCAATTCTACATTTTTTATTGAACGAAAGGCTGCTTTTAAATAAAAGGGTACAGCAGCCTGTAAAATGGCCGCCGAGCATCGTGGCAGACGTTTTCCAGAACACAGTGGGCAGACAAGATGGCGCTGAATATACATTCATTATAAGACCATACTCGGTACAGATTGGGAAGGCAGGATGCAACCCATTTGCGTTTTGGACAAAAACAATGATATAAGTGCTTGAATCGTTTCATATGCACGATGAGAATCATTGCACTGGACAATCGGGGGCCCATCCAGACACATCAATACACAAATACCCCCCAGCTCAACAATGAGAGAGACATTGACGGGTGATTGGGCCAGTTTTCAGGGTGATCCCGAAACTAGTTAAGAAGACAATTACCCCATACCGGGAACTTTGGGCGCCAAAATTAAACAAAAGACAGCATCTTGATTTGAGCAGGAGATAAGGCCCGGCCAAACAGTATAACTATAGAGGACAAATGTTCATCAGGAGTTACGGATTAGTCAGATTGGAAGAGTTACGGAGATTGGAAGAGCCTTGGTCTTGCAGTCTTGTGCGTGTCCTGCCCGCAGTGCTGTGCTGGTCCGGTGTTCGAGTGTTGGGTGGAGTTCGGGTTCGAGTTCGTTGTTCGTGGTCCGTGTCGGCCAGAAACGGAACCTCAGAACGAGCCACCTCAACACGGCAGGCAGTAGGGTACACCATCCCGATCGTCGGTAAACGGTGTCCGGATCCATCAGGGCAACGCAGCGGTGTGTTCCCGAGCGACCAGCCGCCGGTAGCGAAGAAGACAAGAATCTCGGCCGAGCAAGGCCCGAGTGACGAGAAGAAATTCCACGTGGGAGACGCCACGGTCAGTAAAACCCCGACCGCGCCCGAAGATAAACGACGAAGTAGGTTCAAATCCACCTTTTTGAATCCTACCGAAGATCCAGGAAGACAGGCCTATCTTCTGGTTATTTGAGCGGGTAGCCTGGGCCATCCGCGACAAACGTTCATCAGGGCTGTCTCAAGTGGGTCCATCGCGGCAGCGAGTGTAAACAAGTCGAGCTCAGAAGCCCTTACAGCCACGTGACAGCCAGGCGCTGCAGCAAAAAGCTGCGAGCCTCATTTTAAATTCCGAAGTAACCCGAGTGGTGAGCATGTTTCCCGACCCTACAAATCCAGACGTAGTTTAGGTATTGTAAGGGAGGGTGGTTCCTAAGGTAATGTGTTCCCCATTTGTATAGACCAAGTTTTATAGACGTGTGTATACTTGTAATTTCTTTGATCTGCGCATATGACATGTATTTCATTATTTTGGACACCGTACAATAAAGGCATTCATTTCGTGCTATTCAACCAGGTCTATTTGAGTCTTTCTCTGCATTACTGCTCCTTTGCATCTAAGTCCAGGTGTCAGAACCGTAAGGGCGAGTGGGTCGAACCACTCACAGGTGATTATTGCAAAAGTCTGGCCGGAGACCAGAGCAAGCAATAGCACAGGCAACAAAAGCCTCACCTCGCCGCCCCCTTACACTGAATGTTTCAGGGTACTCAACATTTAGGAAGGACAGACAAAAAGGAAAAGGAGGTGGCGTAGCGCTGTTAATAAGGGATGAGATCGGTACGGTAGAGATAAAAGATCTTGGCTTGGCAGATCGTAATGTAGAACTGGAATCAGTTTGGGCGGAGCTAAGAAACAGCAAAGGGCGGAAAACATTGGTGGGAATTGTGTATAGGCCACCAAACAGTAGTGGTAATGTAGGGCACAGTATCAATCAAGAGATTAGAAGAGCATGTAACAAGGGCAATACGGTAATCATGGGGGACTTTAATCTACATATTGACTGGGCAAATCAAATTACCACTAATGGTGTGGAGGACGAATTCTTAGAATGCATGCGAGATGGTTTCCTGGATCAGTATGTGGAGGAACCAACCAGGGAACAGGCTATTCTGGATCTGGTACCGTGTAATGAGAAAGGGCTAATCAATAATCTTGTGGTAAAGGGGCCTTTAGGGACAAGTGACCATAATATGATTGAATTTTATATTAAGTTTGAGAGTGATGTAGTCCAATCTGAAACTAAGGTCTTCAATCTAAACAGAGGAAACTACAAGGGTATGAGGGACAAGTTGGCCATGGTAGATTGGGAGACTATACTAAAAGGTATGAAGGTGGACATACAATGGCTAACATTCAAGGAAATAATGCATAATTTGCAACAAACATATATTCCTCTAGGGCATAAAAACCCAAAAGGAAA
Organism: Squalus acanthias; assembly: GCA_030390025.1. Taxonomy (NCBI): domain Eukaryota; kingdom Metazoa; phylum Chordata; class Chondrichthyes; order Squaliformes; family Squalidae; genus Squalus; species Squalus acanthias. The sequence goes on from CM059425.1 coordinate 39,314,291, forward strand.
AGTGATCCAACCATGGCTAACAAAAGAAATTAAAGCTAGTATTAAGTCAAAGGAAGAAGCTTATAAAGTTGCCAGAAAAAGCGGTCAGCCTGAGGATTGGGATCTTTTTAGAATTCAGCAAAGGGGGACCAAGAAATTGATAAAGAAAGGGAAAATAGAATATGAGCACAAACTAGCGAAAAATATAAAAACGGATTGTAAAAGCTTCTATAGGTATGTGACAAGGAAAAGACTGGCGAAGGTAAATGTAGGTCCTTTACAGTCAGAGAGGGGAGAATTTATAATGGGGAATGAGGAAATGGCAGAGAAATTAAATAAATACCTTGTTTCTGTCTTCACAGAAGAAGACACAAAAAACCTCCCAGAAATACAAGAAAACCAAGGAGAATGAGGAATTTAAAGAAATTATTATTAGTAAAAAAACAGTACAAGCAAAATTAATGGGACTAAAAGTCGATAAATCCCAAGGACTGGATGACCTACATCCTAGGGTTTGTACATCCCGGTCTGGCATAAAAATAAAAAAGGGAAGGTGGCTCAACCATGGCTAACAAGGGAAATCAGGGATAGTATTAAAACCAAGGAAGTTGCATACAAATTGGCCAGAAGTAGCAGCAAACCCGGGGACTGGGAGAACTTCAAAACTCAGCAGAGGAGGACGAAGGGTTTGATTAGGGCAGGGAAAATAAAATATAAAAGGAAGCTTGCAGAGAACATTAAAATGGACTGCAAAAGCTTCTATAAATATGTAAAAAGAGGTTAGTAAAAACAAACGTAGGTCCCCTGCAGTCGGAAACAGGGGAAGTCGTAATGGGGAACAAGGAAATGGCAGATCAATTGAACAAGTACTTTGGTTCGGTGTTTACTGTGGAGGACACACACAACCTGCCGGAAATAAAAGGGGTCAGAGGATCTGGTAAGAGGGAGGAGCTGAGTGAAATCCTTATTAGTCGGAAAAAGGTATTGGGGAAATTGATGGGACTGAAGGCTGAAAAATCCCCGGGGCCTGATGGTCTGCATCCCAGAGTACTTAAGGAGGTGGCCTTGGAAATAGTGGATGCATTGACGATCATTTTCCAACATTCCTTAGACTCTGGATCAGTTCCGATGGAGTGGAGGGTGGCCAATGTAACCCCTCTTTTTAAAAAAGGAGGGAGGGAGAAAGCAGGTAATTATAGACCGGTCAGCCTGACATCAGTCATGGGTAAAATGATGGAAGCAATTATTAAAGATGTCATAACAGACCATTTGGAAAGTGGCGACATGATAGGTCCAAGTCAGCATGGATTTGTGAAAGGGAAATCATGCTTGACAAATCTTCTGGAATTTTTTGAGGATGTTTCCAATAGGGTGGACAGGGGGGAACCAGTAGATGTGGTGTATTTGGACTTTCAGAAGGCCTTCGACAAGGTCCCACACAAGAGATTGGTGAGCAAAGTTAAAGCACATGGGATTGGGGGTAATGTGTTGACGTGGATTGAGAACTGGTTGGCACACAGGAAACAAAGAGTAGGAGTAAATGGGTACTTTTCAGAATGGCAGGCAGTGACCAGCGGGGTACCGCAGGGTTCGGTGCTGGGACCCCAGCTGTTTACATTATATATTAATGATTTGGACGAAGGGATTAAATGTAATATCTCCAAATTTGCGGATGACACTAAATTGGGAGGCAGTGTGAACAATGAGGAGGATGCTAGGAGGCTACAGAGTGACTTGGACAGGTTGGGTGAATGGGCAAATGTATGGCAGATGAAGTACAATGTGGATAAATGTAAGGTTATCCACTTTGGTGGTAAAAATAGAGAGGCGGACTATTACCTGAATGGTGGCAGATTAGGGAAAGGGGAGGTGTAACGAGACCTGGGCGTCATGGTACATCAGTCACTGAAGGTGGGAATGCAAGTGCAGCAGGCAGTCAAGAAAGCAAACGGAATGATGGCCTTCATAGTAAGGGGATTTGAGTACAGGAGTAGGGAGGTGATGCTGCAGTTGTACAGGGCCTTGGTGAGGCCACACCTGGAGTATTGTGCGCAGTTTTGGTCTCCTAACTTAAGGAAGGACATTCTTGCTATTGAGGGAGTGCAGCGAAGGTTCACTAGATTGATTCCTGGGATGGCCGGACTGACATATCAAGAAAGACTGGGTCAACTGAACTTGTATCCTCTGGAGTTCAGAAGAATGAGGGGGGATCTTATAGAGACATTTAAAATCCTGACTGGTTTATACAAATTAGATGCGGGCAGAATGTTCCCAATGTTAGGGAAAACTAGAACCAGGGGTCACAGTCTAAGGATTAAGGGGAAGCCATTTAAGACTGAGCTGAGGAGGAACTTCTTCACCCAGAGAGTGGTGAATCTATGGAATTCTCTTCCACAGAAGGTTGTTGAGGCCAGTTCGCTAAATATATTCAAAAGGGAGTTAGATATAACACTCACAACTAGGGAGATCAAGGGGTATGGCGAGAAAGCAGGAATGGGGTACTGAGGTAGCATGTTCAGCCATGAACGCATTGAATGGCGGTGCAGGCTCGAAGGACCGAATGGTCTACTCCTGTACCTATTTTCTATGTTTCTATGAAAGAGGTGGCCATTGGGATAGTGGACGCATTGGTTGTCATCATCCAAAATTCTATAGATTCTGGAACGGTTCCTGCAGATTGGAGGAAAGCAAATGTAACCCCGCTATTTAAGAAAGGAGGGAGAGAGAAAACGGGGAACTACAGACCTGTTAGCCTCACATCAGTAGTTGAGAAAATGCTGGAATCTATTATAAAGGATGCAATAACTGGGCACTTAGAAACTAATAGTAAGATTGGGCAGAGTCAACATGGATTTATGAAAGGGAAGTCCTGTTTGACAAACCTATTGGAGTTCTTTGAGGATGTAACTAGTGGAGTAGACAAAGGGGAACCGGTAGATGTGGTGTATTTGGATTTTCAGAAGGCCTTCGATAAGGTCCCACACAAGAGGTTAGTGAACAAAATTAGGGCACATGGACTTGGGGGCAATATACTAGCATGGATTGAGAATTGGTTAACAGACAGAAAACAAAGCGTAGGGATAATCGGGTCTTTTTCAGGATGGCAGGCTGTGACTAATGGGGTACCGCAAGGATCGGTGCTTGGGCCCCAGCTATTCACAATCTATATCAATGATTTGGATGAGGGGACTAAATGTAACATTTCCAAATTTGCTGATGACACAAAGCTAGGTGGCAGTGTCAGTTGCAAAGAGGACGTGAAGAGGCTTCAAGGGGATCTCGACAGGCTCAGTGAGTGGGCGAGAACATGGCAGATGGATTATAACGTGGATAAATGTGAAGTTATCCACTTTGGTAGAAAAAACAGACAGGCAGAGTATTTCCTAAATGGTGAAAGATTGGAGAATGCAGATGCTCAAAGGGACCTGGGTGTCCTTGTACATGAGTCACTGAAAGTGAATGTGCAGGTGCAGCAAGCCATTAGGAAGGCAAATGGTATGCTGGCCTTCATTACAAGAGGATTTGAGTACAGGAGTAAAGAAGTCTTACTCCAATTATATAGGGCCTTGGTGAGACCACATCTGGAGTACTGTGTACAATTTTGGTCTCCTTACCTAAGGAAGGATATACTTGCCATTGAGGAAGTGCAACGAAGGTTCCCGAGATTGATTCCTGGGATGGCGGGACTGTCGTATGAGAAGAGATTGAGTAAACTAGGCCTGTATTCTCTTGAATTCAGAAGAAAGAGAGGGGATCTCATTGAAGCATACAAAATTATTACAGGGCTTGATAGGGTGGATGCTGGGAGAATGTTTCCCTTGGCTGGGGAGTCTAGAACCAGGGGCCACAGCCTCAGGATAAAGGGTAGGCCATTCAGGACTGAGATGAGAAGAAATTTCTTCACACAGAGGGTGGTAAATCTTTGGAATTCTCTACCCCAGAGGACTGTGGAGGCTCAGTCATTGGGTATATTCAAAACAGAAGTCGATTGATTTCTGACTAGTAAGGGCATCAAGGGATATGGCGATACGGCCGGTGAATGGAATTGAGGCAGAAGATCAGCCATGATCTCATTGAATGGCGGAGCAGGCTCGAAGGGCCAAATGGCCTACTCCTGCTCCTATTTCTTACGTTCTTATGTTCTTAAATTCGGCCTTGCTAACATCGCCCACATCACAAGAATTAAAACACGGGGCTTCACATCAAGCCCGAACCTGTCCTCAACAAAAGTCCACAGCTCACTTTAACTCAGGAGTACTGAGGTCATTGCAATGCCATTTCTGCTGTCCAAACTGAAATCAGCAAACTCAGCACAGACCCTGGATCAAACCTGGGACCTTCCTGGGTTGAATGGCTGAGGTACTCACTGCTTTATCCAGCTGAGAGAGCAACTGAACATGGATTTTAAAGAAGGAACAGATTATACTTTTCCATGAACGTCAAAAGTCCTTTCAAGAGAGATACTTGTAGGTGTAAGCTTCATAAATGCTTAGTGCCCCAGATTATATCTGTGCTGATGCATTTTATTACTCAACTTGTTTGCACGGAAGAGAAACTGTTTTACTGCAGCAACATGATTAGGGTAAATTAATAAATGATACAATTTAATTAGCAATGAGAAGCACACTATATAGACACGAGGAATTAATGAAGGTTAATAATAAGGATGTTTTAATAAGAAATCAATAAGGATACTTTTATTTTGGTTTTACATGCTTAACATACGAAGATCCGGGCTTCAGACAACAAAATTAAATAAATATTGGTGCTTCACGAGGGAAAATTAGAGATCGAGACTTCTCTGGGGAAAATAAAGTAAATAACGATCGTGGCTTCACTAGGGAAAATTAATAATAAATTGGCGATTCTTTGGGGAAAATCAATGAAGTACAAGACCATTGATATAAATACTTTATTTATTTATTCTTCCTTCCTCCATTTCCAAAATCTTTTTCTCAGTTATTTACATGACTATGAGAGATACCCCCAACCCTTTCTTCCCACAGTGCTTTTGTAGTTCTTAGCATTGCACTATACCAAGGGAGTTTTTCCCCACCATCCAATTTCCAGCAACCATGAACTTGAGCAGGTGTTCAATTTCCAAGGTCTGGATATTGCTAACTGGTTGATCCCCACATCATCAAGCTGCTGAGGCCTTGCTACAAACACAAGTCTTCCTCGACAACACAAAAAACTTGTCCCAAACACCTTTAACTGCAAATTCATGTTTAACAGCATAAATTGAGTAAAATTTTGAAAACAACTTACATTGATTTTCTTTGGCGTTCGTGCCTCACTCTTAGTTGTAAATCTTTAGTTGTAAATCTTCCGCCTAGTCAGCACGGTGCACCCAGAGTAATGTAATTCCATAGCACTGGGATGAAATCTACAATTCTTATGATGCATCTTTCCCTCGCACACAGAATTTGTCCACAAGGCTGGCAACCTCCAACAACAAAGGCTTGATGATATATTCGACTCTGGAACTAAAGCAGAACTCCAACCACAGGCTGCAGAGAGAATGGCAGATCTCTGTGGGGGAAATTTCTTGTTGGGTTTTTATGGGTGGTTTTCATGATTTTAGTGCAAATTATTTATTTCTTTGTGTTTAGGTTGTAAATTATATTTATAGAGCTACATGTTCAGTTGGGATCAGAAATCCAAGATGGTGGCTGGAACCACTTTGGAAAAATAAACTGAGCGCTGCAATTTTTGTGGGATCCTTTTCTGATCTATATGGAAGCAAATTAATATGGCTAACTTCCTTACTTGGACCAATCATCAAAGTACAACAATTTTTTCATGACAATTTAATGCCCTTCCTAAATATTTTATATAACTTCCTACAAATTTAATGTAATGCACCTTATGCATGACTATCAATTAGAGAGATTTTGGTCTTCGTGGGACCTTGCTATTTGCAGAAAGGTTACCACAGTCACCTACAACAGGCACTACACTTCAAAACTATTTAATTGATTGTGAAGAACTTTGGGACATCCAAAGGATATGATAAGGTGCTATGTAAAAGCAATTTTTTTCTTCAGATAGATGGATGATAAAAAGGGCTAAACTGTACAGTAGTTGAATATTCTCAGATGCTACATTTAAAAAAGAGGATGGAGGGATTTATTTTTCTCCCTTTCGCTACAGCATACATACAGCTGAGAAGATGATGGAGGAGGGAAAAAAGTGAATTCTTTCCTAATTTCCCCTGTTTCGCTACACCAAAGTACGTGGCTTCTACTTATCATCTCCCCAATAATGGCACAGATGAGATTAAACACTCAATACATAAGGAATATTGCACAACCTGCTCAGTGTACTGTGTTACTGCTCTGGCCTGTTTTCCGGTTTTTGTTTCTCAAATTAACTTAGTCTTAGCTGTTCGAGTAAATATTCAGGAAGCCTACAACAACATTTTCAGTTAAAGACATACAGTTGTAAAATTCCTTATCGTGTATCTAAGAAATGTCTCAAAGTATTTCACATATAATAAGTTACTTTGAAGTACAGTGACAAATGCAGGCAAATAGTTAATTTGATATCACAGTACTTATATGGAAAGATATTAACACAGCTGTATGAAACATCAGATCTCCAACAGGCAATTTTCTTTTTAAAAAAGTGTAGAAAGTTGTATTAATACTTGAGTATTAATCAGTCTCTCCGCCGGGAGCAAGCGGAAGCCAAGCGCAAACAGCGGAAGGCGCGCACGTCAACCCAAGCACCCCACCCACCCGCCCCTTCAACCACCGTCTGCCCCACCTGTGACAGAGACTGTCGGTCCCGCACTGGACTCATCAGTCACCTGAGAACTCATTTTTAGTGTGGAAACAAGTCATCCTCGGTTCCGAGGGACTGCCTAAGAAGAAGATAGTAACGTTGATAAGACACGGTTTTGGGTTGTTGCACTGCAGGAATAACTTAAACAGAATGCACCCACATCATCTGAATACTTGTGCTCTGTGACTAATAGTTCTTCACTGGTAACTTTATTATAAAATAATATTTTCCACACAAAATGTATAACTTGTTACATAAAATTTCTATAATGCTCTAACACTAAATTTTATCTATGTAGGTTCCTTAGGCTGTTAGAAATCTCATTCGTATAACGACAATGGCTATAAACAGGAGTGTAGTAGCAGTACCTTTTTGGACTTCATTAAAAACGTATTTGACTGTACTATGACGTGATGAGTGGTGTACAGCAATGAACTAGCGCTACAGCAAGTGTGCCTGATCCAAAATAACTTGGCCTTTAGTTCCACTGGGCTACAATGTACTCACACTTCGCAAAAAATACACACAGACAGGTTTTGTGGCCGAACACTGATAATCTGGCTATACAGATGCCTGCACATAAACTCTCGTACACTGTTTGGAGAAAGAAAAATCTTTGGTTACGCAGGGTTATAACAGTAATTGTAATTTAAGAAATTTAGTACATTCCAGCCAGATACAATATTTGTTATTTTAGCGGGTCAGATACTTCTCTGGAGCTTCTTTACAATCCACCATTTGACATTCTAGTCAGAGTAACTTCAATATCTGCCAGACTCTGTCATTCAAAAAGAGGACACTAATACAAAAGCAAAGTAATGCGAATGCTGTAATCTGAAATAAAAACAGCAATTGCTGGAAATACTCAGCAGGTCAGGCAGCATCTGTGGAAAGAGAAACAGAGTTGATGTTTAGCGTAACCCCGAGCTTCTGGGCGCCTGTCATTTTAATTTGCCCACTCCCACTCTGACCTCTCAGTCCTCAGTCTCTTACACTGTTCCAATGAAGCTCAATATAAGCTCGAGGAACAGCACCTCATCTTTCGATGAGGCACTTTACAACCGTCCGGACACAACATGCAGTTCAACAATTTCAGATCATAACCTCTGCCCCATTTTTTTGGAGAGCAGCTGTTGATGATTCTGATATTCCCATTCACACCTCCTCCAGACCCATCTTTTGTTTCTTTACTTGTCCCATTACCATCTCCTTTCACCTTGCACCATCACCCCTTTTGTCATTTAATCCCTCCTGCCTTCCACCCTATCACAGACCTACCCTTTTGTTCTTTCCTTCCCTCCCCTCTTTCCCTGCCTCTGCACTTGCTTAAAACCTGTTATATCTCTAACATTTTTCAGTTCTGACAAAAGGTCATTGACCTGAAAAGTTAACTCTGTTTCTCTCACCACAGATGCTGCCCGAGTATTTCCAGCATTTTCTGTTTTAATTCAAAAATGGGAATTGCACTTTTAAAAACAAATTAGTGAACACGTCCAACAGGAGGACACATTTCATTTGTCTCCTTATGAATATCTACAGACACTTAGGGCTGGATTTTGCCAGCCGAGACGAGTTGGGGGCGGGACTGCTGCCTTCCGAGTTCTAGTCCCGCCCCCAGCGACGTCTGACGAACAGACGCTATTTTCCCTTGATTGGCCTTGTTAAGCCCGCCCTGCGGGCTTGCCAGCCAATTAAGGGAAAGCCGGTGTCAGATGATGTCAGTGCATGACGCTTCATCTGCCGGTTTTCTTAAAGGGACAGGCCCCATAATTTTTTGACAGATGAATTGTCAGCGTTTGACAGCATTGAGCTGCTGTCAAACACTGACAATCACTGTCCAAAGGTGAGCCCTTGTACCCAGGCTCACCAATGACTCTCTCCTTAGGAGAAAACAGATGGCAGCTGCATGTGAGATTGCAGAAGCCATCTGTCAATTCTCCCGATCAGATGAGGCTTCACAGAAACATCAAATCTTTTCACCTGCAGATACATATAAACAGAATAAAAATATTTCTCACTACATTCTCTCACCTGTCATACTTACCTGTGAACAATTGCACCCATCACACTACCTCTGCAGCTGTCATTTGCACACTTACACTGCAGCTGACCCACAGCTCGCCTCGCTGACCCTGGCGGGGTTTCCTGCCATCGGGAAGCCCGCATCAGCAGGCTGAAAATGGGGAAAAGCCTGTTAACTGCTTGTTAATTGGTTCTAATCCCCTTCCCGCCGCTAGGAGACGGGTCCCTGCGCGAGTCGGGGACCCGCCTCCCGGGAAGATGGTTCGGAGGTGGGTTGGGAGCGGGGTTGGGACCCGCTCCCAATTTTTCCCATTTTCCCAGCAGTCCCGCCTCCAAACCTGCCTCCTCAGGGCTGGGAAAATCCAGCCCTTAATTTTCCAGATTACAGCTACTTATGGGACACTATACAGCACTACCTGAATCAAAATTACAACATTACGGCTGTGTAATTTGTTTTGAGAATCAGTGATGAGAAAACTTGTTACTCGACAGTGGAACCACCACAACTGAGCTCAATTCCAAATGTAGCATTCTTCGGTTCAGCTCTTTGCAGTTTAAAGCTCAGTCAATACACTTCCATTAAAGCACATCCTGGGCACAAATCTTATTTACATATTATCACATAATTACCTTAGTCCTTTCTTGGCAAAAGTGGAGAACGTTTACTGATTTTACATATTATTTAGTTTGCTAGAGTCTGTGCTTGCACGTGTGTGTGTGGTTGGGGTGGGGGGGCAAGAGAAGAGCGATGGTCCGTGTCAAATCCCCGGTGGTGTAGTTGTGAGTGGCCAGTTCCCTGGCAGTCTTGTGGTGGTAATTTAGGCATACAGTTCCAGAATAGAAGTTACGTATGCATTACTTGCCCCAGTATCTGCCCCAGCACTAACTTGTCCAATGTGATTTTGATCAAGACTAAGAATAGGTCTTCTTCAAGGGAAAACCCCAAAGCACAATTGCATGAGTCAGAACCAATGTGGCTTTTTATCCCCAATTGGAAATTTTACCTCAATCATTCTATATTCCCGTCCTTCCTGTTGCTCCTTCATAGACTCATTCACTGTTCCTCCAACATCCTTTATCTTGAACTTTCCGATTTAAAAAAATTATGCCCCATCGAGAAAAGTTATGAATTACCACAAGAATTCAGGAATGATATTGGACTACAGCAAGTACAGAAGCGATACAGTAGTGCAGTGGCCATATTACTGGACTGGTAATCCAGAGACCTGGACTAAAAATGCAGAAAATTTGAGCTCCAATCTCACCATGACAGTTTCAGAATTTGAATTTAGTTTAAAAAAAATCTGAAAATCAAAAACTGATATCAGTAAAAACAATCATAAAGTTGTTCAATTGTTGTAAAAACCCAATTGGTTCACTAATGTCCTTTAGGGAGGGAAACCTGCTGTCATTATCTGGTCTGGCTTAAATGTGACTAGTCCCACACCAACATGGCTGATTCTTAACTGCCCTCTGAAGTGTCACAGCAAGCCACTCAGTTCTATCAAACTGCTCCCTAACAACATTGTGGTAGCTTCTTCACCACACGGACTGCAGCGGTTCAAGAAGGCGGCTCATTACCACCTTCTCGGGGCAATTAGAGATGGACAATAAATGCCAGCCTCGTCAGCAATGTCCACATCCTAAGAATGAATTTTTTTAAATGAAAGCTGTGAGTTCCTGCACATTGGGGAAATAGGGCTTCATTTCCCCAACACAAATTGCAAAGAGCTGTTTACACTTCAGGCAGCATTTCCAATTTAGTTGAAGAAAAATTCACCATTTAAACTCTGAAGCAAAATAAATAATTTCCTGTGAGGCAAGGTAGACGCCAGAATGTCATAAAAAGGAAGCTACGGACAGCATTACAATGACTGATGAAACATTTGTTCCCACAATGCCATTTAAGACCTGCTTTAGCCAACACAGTCACACTAATTAGGCCACTAAACAATGGCAGGAAAGATGATTAATGATGTGACATTTTAAGAAAATGAGGTGTTTTGCACTTCAATGTTAACAACATATCTGACCTTTACCATATGAATATAAAATGCAAAGCATTATTCACTGATGTTCATTGAATGACTGAATATCTTATAGATAATAATTTATATTTGCAGCTCTGATAAGAATAAGAAAATTAAAAGGCTTTTGTTAATTTTATGCTGTTGTACTAAATAAAACCATTGTCACTGGTTACATAACAATCTATCTTAACACACTATGCATGGATGAAAGAAATCTCTGAACTGAAAAGTACTGAAGCATACCCCCCCCAAAAATCATTTGCATTGTTATTAAGGCACAAAAGAAAATCACATTTTACTACACCATCATATTATTGTATTCTTATATTCGGTAAGATGTTGCCAGACTACTAATGTATTGCATTAGCATACTAACATAAGTCTGTGATTGAATGGCTTCATCTGTTTATAAATTGTAAATTTATGCATTTATGACCTTAATATTGACATGCTTCAGTTCAGTTAAATAAGATAAAATCCCCCATGCAGATTGTTTAAGCGCTCCTTTGGATAATTATATCTTGCCAAGATATTAAATATTAACAAGGTTGCACACAATTAAAATCTAGGAAGCAGAATCAGTCAGAAGACTACTGCCCATGAAACATTGCTCTCTTCTGCAAGTGGGCAGAAATAAGGTCAAACCTTAATTGTACTCCTTGCCATTTTTAGTCTGAATACACCTCTATGAAGCATCTTGGAACATTTTTGCTACGTTAAAGTTGCTATATAAATACAAGCTGCTGTTGTTACCATCTTCACTAAATAATGCTGGAAGTAACGAGGATAGATTGATCCCTTCGTTCATATTTTTTAAGTTCTATGGAGGGAGGAGTGAACGAAGAGGACGATGCAAAGTTATTTTCTACCCCATGTCCCATGTAGTTTATTTTCAAAAAAATAGATTATTTGCTCTCCTACTAGCAGAAGAAATCGTCGTTTTCTTAAATCACAGGCTGGTGCAGACCAACTATGTTAGGTCTCTTAACCAAAAGAGCAGGACTCTACTGATGTAAGCAGTGCGACTGGCAAGGAGAGCAAGGACAGTGATTCTTCTTCACTGTATTTATTGACTTTATTTTAAAACTTTCTCAGCTATATTTAAGATTTAGTATTTAGAAAACGTACAATCACATTGTCGTGACATTTCAAGACAAAAAGCATTTGTTTTGAAAAACTGAAATTTTTGGCAAGAAAAATATTTTTCAGGAATGTATTCGGTTAGCACACTGTCCTTTCTCCTCTCAGATCTGGGTTTAAATCTAGTTTAAAATGATGGTGTAAAAGTTTCCTCTGAAATGCAATTTTTTTTAAAAGTAAAACTAAATAAACTTGACCTATAAATTATTTGCATTACTGATAGCTATCTTCCCTTAAAGTTTGATCAAATGTTATTTCTTTTCAATAGTGTAAATTAATTTAGTCATATCCAAGATTAATTTAATTTCGCCGATCCTTGTGGAGCTCATTAAAAAAGACTTCAAAGTGGATGGAGCCAGTAGAATTTATACTACTCTAAAAATAGACATCTTACATTACGTTAGCTTACTAGAGTTCTGGAGACAGTAGCCATGATGGGTACACTATAGTTACCTGCACTGCTACAGCACCAAAGAGATAAAGAATTAACTGTGGTTTGTTTTATTTCTGTAAATTTATGGCCATAGCAGCATATGTTTGGCTTGCAATCTTATCCTGTGCTACAATATAGTGTGCTGTTCTTCATTTTGAGTCATGGTCAATGCACCAGACAACAACAACAACTACTTGTATTTCTATAGCGACTTTAACATAGTAAAACGTCCCAAGGCGCTTCACAGGAGTATTATAAGACAAAAATTTGACACCAAGCCACATAAGGAGAAATTAGGGCAGATGACCAAAAGCTTGGTCAAAGAGGTAGGTTTTAAAGAGCGTCTTAACGGAGGAGAGGTAGAGAGGCGGAGAGGTTTAGGGAGGGAATTCCAGAGCTTAGGGCCTTGGCAGTTGAAGGCACGGCCACCAGTGATGGAGCGATTAAAATCGGGGATGCTCAAGAGGGCAGAATTAGAGGAGCGCAGGTATCTCGGGGGGTTGTGGGGCTGAAGGAGATTGCAGAGATAGGGAGGGGCGAGGCCATGGAGGGATTTGAAAACAAGGATGAGAATTTTGAAATCGAGACGATGCTTAACCGGGAGCCAATGTAGGTCAGCGAGCACAGGGTGATGGGCGAACGGGATTTGGTGCGAGTTAGGACATGGGCAGCCGAGTTTTGGATGACCTCAAGTTTACTTAGGGTAGAACATGGGAGGCCAGCCAGGAGTGCGTTGGAATAGTCAAGTCTAGAGGTAACAGAGACAGCAGGCAGAGACGGGTGATGTTACAGAGGTGGAAGTAGGCGGTCTTAGTTATGCCGCGGATATGTGGTCGGAAGCTCATTTCAGGGTCAAATAAGACACCAAGGTTGCGAACAGTATGGTTCAGCCTCAGACAGATGTTAAGGGATAGGGAAGGAGTCAGTGGCTAAGGAATAAAGTTTGTGGCAGGGATCAAAAACAATGGCTTCGGTTTTCCCAATATTTAATTGGAGAAAATTCCTGCTCATCCAGTACTGGATGTCGGACAAGCAGTCTGACAATTTAGAGACCGTGGAAGGATCAAGAGAAGTGGTAGTGAGGTAGAGCTGCGTGTTGTCAGTGTACATGAGGAAAGTGACGCTGTCTGAAAAGATGATGTCGCCAAGGGGCAGCATATAGATGAGAAATAGGATGGGGCCAAGGATAGATCCTTGGGGGACACCAGAGGTAACGATGCGGAACTGGGAAGAAAAGCCATTGCAGGTGATTCTCTGGCTATGATTAGATAAGAATGGAACCAGGCAAGTGCAGTCCCACCAAGCTGGATGACGGTGGAGAGGCGTTGGAGGAGGATGGAGTGGTCAACCGTGTCAAAGGCTGCAGACAAGTCAAGAAGGACGAGGAGGGATAGTTTACCTTTGTCACAGTCACAAAGGATGTCATTTGTGACTTTGATGAGAGCCGTTTCGGTACTGTGGCGGTGCGGAAAACTGATTGGAGAGATTCAAACATGGAGCTGCGGGAAAGATGGACACGGATTTGGGAGGTGACAATACGCTCAAGGACTTTGGAGAGGAAAGGGAGGTTGGAAATGGGGTGGTAGTTTGCAAGGACAGAGTGGTCAAAGGCTGGTTTTTTGAGGAGAGGGGTGATGACGGCAGATTTGAGGGAGAGGGGGACATTACCTGAGGAGAGAGAACCATTAACAATTGTCAGCTAACATGGAAGCCAGAAAAGAAAGTTGGGGGGGGTCAGCGGTTTGGTGGGAATAGGGTCGAGGGAGCAGGAAGTGGGTCTCATGGATAAGATGAGCGCAGAGAGGTCATGAGGGAAGATTGGAGAGAAACTGGAGAAAGATGTGAGTTCAGGGCTAGGGCCAGGGGGGAACCTTAGAGGAAGTTTGGCCCGTTGGGCTAGGGGAAGGAAGGGAAGTGGCAGAGGCAACTGAACGGATGGTCTCAATCTTAGAGACAAAGAAGTCCATGAGCTCCTTACACTTGTTGTCAGAGGTGAGGGTGGAGGAGACAGTGGAGAGGGGTTTAAGAAGACGGTTAGCAGTAGAGAATAGAAGCCGGGGTTTATCTTTACATTCCAGAATGATTCCGGACTGGTGAGTAGTTTTGGCAGAAGAGAGCAGGATCCAATAATGCTTTATGTGGTCCAGCCAGATCTGGCAGTGAATGGCTAAACTAGTTGTCCGCCATATCTGTTCAAGTCTCAAGACAAACGAATAAATGTTCTACGATAGCAAAATACTGCGGATGCTGGAAATCTGAAATAACAACAGAAAACGCTGGAAAAACTCAGCAGGCCAGGCAGCATCCGTGGAGAGAGAAAGAGAGTTAACGTTTCAGGTCGATGACCTTTCATCAGAACAATAAATGTTCTACCTGGTCAGGTTAGTAGCTCATGCTGGTAAATAGTGTCTGCTGCATTAAAAGGATGAATAAAATAACATTTGTAGTGTTACTGTGCATACAACAGACTTGCACTACATATATGCAGGGTGCTTGAAGTTTTGGGGAATAGCTGGGGATGGGAGTGTTACGGCAAATTGACAGTCAGGATGGAGTCAGAATTTGGGGCGGAACCCAGATCCACCGTTAGTCCTTTTTCAGCCCCATCACAAACTCAGTCTTTTTGGGCCAGGCCCTCAAATGGTGGGCAGGGGGCAGTATTATAATATGATGTAAATGAGGATAATACGACACAAGACACTTTCGTAATTTATAGCGAGTACCTGGAATCCAGCATTAAGACCACAGGAGGGGGGATTTAAAATTTGCCCGACCAACTTCAGTTATGCAATGAAAGAGCAATCAATTTCACTTTTCCCCTTCCTCCCTGAGCCCCGTGGGACCACAAATACTAGACAAGGTGCGCTGTGAAATTCCTTCCCCGTCTATTTCAGTGGATGACCAGTTGAATCAGCGTGGTGGGTGCACCCGCCCATAACACTTAAGTTTCCCTAATCCCAGGATTTCTGATGGGGTCAGGGACTTCAACACTGGGTGGGCAATTCCACTCCATTCCAAATCTGCTCCCACGGTTTCCCAGGAATTTCAGGGCCTTAAGAGTTTGACATCACCTTCGTCTGCAGGGAGTGGAACACAGACTACACAATTGAGGTCATAGAATTTTAATGCACTTCACTGTGCTACCTCAAGTATAACACCAGCATTAAACTTATGGTACTGAGCATTGATCCTCTCTAAAAAAACTCCCCAATTCTTAAGAAAATGTCAGTCTAATTTGGAACAATGTACTACCTTCGTACAACTAAATGGTGAGTGTTTTAATTTACATACAACTCAAACAGAATTTCTCTGGAATCCTTTAGTGTGGAAAACTTGGAACACAGATTTTATAAAATGAGGTCAATAAATTTTATAAAATTGAGTCAATAAATCTGTAACCGTATATCATACTTCACCATGATTAGGAATATTAATAGTACAAGCAAAGTTTAAAATCAATATATCAGACTAACACGCCAAATTCATCTGAAGCCTTTGCATTGAAATAATGGAAGAGAGATATTGCATACTGAAGTAAAGAATGAGTTGCCAGTTCTGGTTATTATTAGATGTTAGAATTCTTTAAATTTCTAATTTTGTATCACAGGCTGTATAATTTATTAACATAGGAAAATGGCAACTGTCATTTGTCTAATGACAGAGATATCATACTTTATTCCCATCAGTTGCAATCACACTCTGAACAAATATATAACAATCATAGAGTCATAGAGTTATACAGCACAGAAAGAGGCCCTTCGGCCCATCGTGTCCGCGCCAGCCATCAAGCCCTATCTATTCTAATCCCATTTTCCAGCACTTGGTCCGTAGCCTTGTATGCTATGGCGTTTCAAGTGCTCATCTAAATGCTTCTTGAATGTTGTGAGGGTTCCTGCTTCTACCACCCTTTCAGGCAGTGAGTTCCAGATTCCAACCACCCTCTGGGTGAAAAAGTTTTTCCTCAAATCCCCTCTAAACCTCCTGCCCCTTACCTTGAAACTATGCCCCCTGGTTATTGACCCCTCTACTAAGGGGAAAAGTTCCTTTCTATCTACCCTATCTATGCCCCTCATAATTTTGTACACCTCAATCAGGTCCCCCCTCAGCCTTCTCTGCTCTAAGGAAAACAACCCCAGCCTGTTCAGTTTCTCTTCATAGCTGAAGCGCTTCAGCCCAGGTAACATCCTGGTGAATCTCCTCTGCACCCTCTCCAATGCAATCACATCCCTCCTATAGTGTGGCGACCAGAACTACACACAGTATTCCAGCTGTGGCCTAACTAGCGTTTTGTACAGCTCCATCATAACCTCCCTGCTCTTATATTCTATGCTTCGGCTAATGAAGGCAAGTATCCCATATGCCTTTTTAACCACCTTATCTACCTGTCCTGCTGCCTTCAGGGATCTATGTACATGCACACCAAGGTCCCTCTGATCCTCTGTCCTTCCTAGGGTCCTACCATTCATTGTGTATTCCCTTGCCTTGTTAGTCCTCCCAAAATGCATCACCTCACACTTTTCAGGGTTAAATTCCATTTGGCACTGTTCTGCCCATCTAACTAACCCGTCTATATCGTCCTGTAGCCTGAGGCTTTCCTCCTCGCTATTTACCACTCCACCAATTTTCATGTCATCTGCGAACTTACTGATCATACCTCAGAAATAATCTCTGTCTGTGGCACATAAGAACATAAGAAATAGAAGCTGGAGTAGGCCATTCGGCCCCTCGAGCCTGCTCCGCCATTCAACAAGATCATGGCTGATCTTCAACCTCAACTCCACTTTCCCTCACTATCCCCATATCCCTTAATTCCCTTAATAACCAAAAATCTATTGATCTCTGTCTTGAATATAATCAACGACTGAGCCTCCACAGCTCTCCTGGGTAGGGAATTCCAAAGATTCTGAGTGAAGAAATTTCTCCTCATCAGTCCTAAATGGCCGACCCCTTATTCTGAGACTGTGACCCCTAGTTCTGGACTCTCCAGCCAGGTGAAACATCCTCCCTGCATCTACCCTGTCAAGCCCTGTAAGAATTTTGTATGTTTCAATGAGATCACCTCTCATTCTTCTAAACTCTAGAGAATATAGGCCTAGTCTACTCAATCTCTCCTCATAGGACAATCCCCCCATCCCAGGAACCAGTCTGGTGAACCTTCGTTGCACTCCCTCTATGGCAAATATATCCTTCCTTAGGTAAGGAGACCAAAACTGTACACAATACTCCAGGTGTGGTCTCATCAGGGCCCTATATAATTGCAGTAAGACGTCTTTAGTCTTTTCCTCAAATCCTCTTGTAATAAAGGCCAACATACCATTTGCTTTCCTAATTGCTTGCTGTACCTGCATGTTAACTTTCAGTGATTCGTGTACAAGGCCACCCAGGTCCCTCTGAACACCAACATTTCCCAATCTCGCACCATCTAAAAAATACTCTGCTTTTCTATTTTTCCTACCAAAGTGGATAACTTCACATTTCTCCACATTATATTCCATTTGCCATGTTCTTGCCCACTCACTTAGCTTGTCTATATCCCCTTGAAGCCTCTTTGCATCCCCCTCACAACTTACATTCCCACCCAGCTTTGTATCATCAGCAAACTTGGATATATTACATTTGGTCCCCTCATCCAAATCATTGATATACATAGAAACATAGAAGATAGGAGCAGGAGTAGGCCATTCGGCCCCTCGAGCCTGCTCCGCCATTCGATGAGATCATGGCTGATCATCCAAACTCAGTACCCTGTACCTGCCTCCTCCCCATATCCCTTGATACCTTTAGCTTTAAGAAATATATCTAACTCATTCTTGAATATATTTAATGACTTGGCCTCAACTACCTTCTGTGGTAGAGAATTCCACAGGTTCACCACTCTCTGGGTGAAGAAATTCTTCCTCATTTCTGTCCTATCGATTGTGAATAGCTGAGACCCAAGCACTGATCCTTGTGGTACCCCACTAGTTACAGCCTGCCAACCCGAAAATGACCCGCTTAGTCCCACTCTGTTTTCTGTCTGTCAACCAATCCTCAATCCATGCTAGTATATTACCCCCAATCCATGAGCCCTAATTTTGTTTAATAACGTCTTGTGTGGCACCTTCTCGAATGCCTTCTAAAAATCCAAATACACCACATCCACTGGTTCCCCCTTATCTATTCTGTTGGTTACAACCTCAAAAAACCAACAGATTCGTCAAAAATGATTTCCCTTTCATAAATCCGTGTTGACTCTGCCCAATCCTATTATTATTTTCTAAGTGCCCTGTTACCACGTCCTTAATAATAGATTCTAGCATTTTCCGTACTACTGATGTCAGGCTAACTGGTCTGTCGTTCCCCGTTTTCTCTCTCCCTCCTTCCTTAAATAGTGGGGTTACATTTGCTACCTTCCAATCCGCGGGAACCGTTCTAGAATCAATGGAATTTTGGAAGATGACAACCAATGCATCCACTATCTCTATAGCCACCTCTTTTAAAACCCTAGGATGTAGGCCATCAGGTCCAGGGGATTTATCGGCTTTCAGTCCCATTAATTTCTCCAGTACTATTTTTTTACTAATACTAATTTCTTTCAGTTCCTCATTCTCGCTAGACCCTTGGTTCTCCACTATTTCCAGGAGGTTCTTTGCATCTTCTTCCGTGAAGACAGACACAAAGTATTTGTTTAATTTCTCTGTCATTTCCTTATTCCCCATTATAATTTCTCCTGTCTCAGCCTGTAAGGGACCCACATTTACTTTTCTAATCTTTTCCTTTTTACATACCTGTAGAAGCTTTTACAGTCTGTTTTTATGTCTCTCGCTAGTTTACTCTCATATTCTATTTTTCCTTTCTTTATCAATTTCTTGGTCCTCCTTTGCTGAATTCTAAAATTCTCCTAATCCTCAGGCTTACTACTCTTTTTGGCAACATTATAAGCCTCTTCCTTTGATCTAATACTATCTTTAACTTCTCTTGTTAGCCATGGTTGGACCACTTTTCCTGTGGGGTTTTTGTGCCTTAAAAGGAATGTATATTTGTTGTAAATTATGTATTAATTCTTTAAATGCTTGCTATTGCTTGTCTACCATCATACCTTTTAATGTAGTTTCCCAATCTACCTTAGCCAACTCACCCCTTATAACTACGTAGTTTGCTTTGTTTAGATTTAAGACCCTAGTTTCAGATTTAACTAAATCACTTTCGAACTTAATATAAAACTCTATCATATTATGGTCACTCTTCCCTAAAGGCCCCTTTACTATAAGGTTATTAATTAATCCTTTCTCATTGCACAATACTAGATCTAAAATAGCCTGTTCCCTAGTTGGTTCCTCAACATATTGATCAAGAAAACTATCTTGTATACATTCCATGAATTCAACCTCCAAACTATTACTGCAAATTTGATTTGCCCAGTCTATATGCAGATTAAAATCTCCCATGATTATTGTATTACCCTTGTTACATGCGCCTCTAATTTCCTGATTTATACTCTGCCCTACATTACAACTACTGTTTGGGGGCCTATAAACAACTCCCACCAATGTTTTCTGCCCCTTGCTGTTTATTAGCTCCACCCAAACTGATTCTACTACTTGATTTTCAGAGCTAAGATCCTTTCTCTCTACTGTCTTTATCCCATCCTTTATTATCAGGGCTACCCCTCCTCCTTTTCCATTTTGCCCATCTCTTCTAAAAGTTAAGTATCCTGGAATATTTAGTTCCCAACCTTGGTCACTTTGCAACCACATCTCCATAATGGCTATTAGATCAAACCTATTAATTTCTATCTGTGCTATTAATTCATCTATTTTGTTGCGAATGCTTCGTGCATTCAGATATAGTGCCTTTAGCTTTAACTTTTTTCTATTTTCCTCACGCCACCGATGCCCTATTACCTTTGTTACTCTCTCTGTCCCTTCCTGACCCACTCTGCTTATTTTTACCCAAAACTCTGCTCTGCTCTAAAGCCTTGACATTTCTCTTGCTGCTTTTAAATTTACTCTTTCCTGAATCCTTCCACCCCCCCTTCATTAGTTTATAGCCCTGTCTACTGCCCTAGTTATTTGATTCACCAGGACACTGGTTCCAGCCTGGTTTAAGTGGAGCCCGTTCCAACCTAACAGCTCCTTTTTCCCCCAGTACTGGTGCCAGTGCCCCATGAAGCAAAACCCCTGCCTCCCACACCACTCTTTGAGCCACGCATTTAACCTTCTAATCTGCTTATCCCAACTGGCGCGTGGCTCAGGTAACAATCCAGAGATTATTATCTTTGAGGTTCTGCGTTTTAATTTGGACCCCAACTCCTCAAACTCTCTCAGCAGAACCTCATTCCTAGTTCTACCTTTGTCGTTGGTTCCTACGTGGACCACGACAACTGGATCCTCCTCTTCCCACTCCAAGTTCTTCTCCAGCCGCGAGGAGATGTCTTTAACCCTGGCACCGGATAGGCAACACAACCTTCGGAACTCCCGGTCGCGGCTGCAGAGAACAGTATCTATCCCTCTGACTATACTATCCCCTACCACAACTACATTCCCTTTCACTCCCCGCACTTGAATGGCCTTCTGCACCATGGTGCCAAGGTCAGCTTGCTCATCCATCCTGCAGGCTTTTCCCTCATCCACACAGGCAGCAAGAACCTCATACCTGTTGGATAAGGACAAATTCCGAAGCTCCTCCAGCACTGCACCTGGGGTCCTCTTACCTACCTGAGTTGCAGTCACACCCTCCTGTCTCTGACCACTAACCAGACCTGTACCACTACCTAACCTAAGGGATGTGATTGCCTCCTGGATCAAAGTGTCTAGGTAACTCTCCCCCTCACTGATGCCCCGCAATGTCTGCACCTCAGACTCCAGCTCAAAATCTCTGATCTGAAGTTCCTCAATATGCAGGCACTTACTGCAAACGTGGTTGTCCGGTATCAAAATGCTCTCCACAAACTCCCAAATGCTGCAGTTGTGGCACACCACCTGCACTGCCATCCCTATATGACCTTGTTCTATTTAATTAAATGTAAATAAATTTGCGTTTAAGTAACTTAGTTTACAGTTTAGTTTCTTGACTACTTCCTTGATCTAGATTAAGTTATGGGCACAATTCAACAGCCCTTCCTTTTATTTCATTACCGAAGGAGCAACTTGCCTTTACACAGCGCCTTTCACATTCTCAGGATGTCTCAAGTGTTTCATAGTCAATTAATTACTTTTGAATTGCAGTTGCTGTTGTTGTGAAAGCAAATGTGACAGCTGGTCACGTAAACAGCAGAGATAAATGACCAATTAATCTACTTCAGTGATATTTGTTGAACTCCCTGACTCTTCTTCGAATAGCTCTTTTACACCCACTTGAACATGCAGACATGGCCTCAGAATAACGTGTCAGTACTGAGACTGAAATGTTAATCTGCATTACGTGCTCAAGTCCAGCAGTAGGAGGTTAACTCACAACTTTCTGGCTGAGGTGAGAGTATTACCACCACTGAGCCAAGTGGACATTTGATTACCCAAGGGATAGATTGGTGTCTTTTTTATTTAATCTCGAAACAATGTGAGAATTGGTCTAATACATTACATAAATCCTATGTTTTGAACCTTGATAATGTAGAGCTCGGTTATATCCAGTGCGTGGCTTTTGTTAAGTTATAGTTGCTTTTATTTTGTAGTGAATATAGCTCAACATCTTTCTGTTTGGCTATATTTTGTTTTAGTACACTAACCATTTTGGAAACATATCTTTTATCTTTTCTTACAGCAAGCCTTTTCCCTCTTATGTTTCTTCATCAAATTATTTTACCTGAAAGCTTTCTTTGACTAATTTTCTTTATTCTGTAACTTGCATTTTAAATGTTTTCTACAAGCAGTTTAATGGCAAATCTGCGTCGCATTTTTACAGAGTCCTGTCAGATTAAACTGTTTGCATGGTCTTCTTCATAACCAGGGTCTATGTAATGGAGTTTATAATGGAGATTGATAATGGCTAGCGTATTAAATGTGCATTATCAAAAAATGAAAGTTGTCCGCCATATCCGTTCAAGTCTGCGTCCCTTGGACTTAAGGGAGCGAAGATGAGGGCCGTACCGGGGGAACGGCCAGGGTGAGAGAGAGTAATTGTTTTAATAGGGACGAGGGCATCAAAGGTGATGGTGAGGTTGTGGTTGAGCAGATCGGTAGCTGCAGAAATGTCGCAGTGAATGGAGGGCCAAAGGCTGGGAATTCATAAGAGAGTTGGGGGAGTTTTTTTTCAGGGGCGGACACAGCAGGAAGTAGGATTTGGCGGGGGGGAAAGGGGGAGTAGAACATAAATTAAACAAACAAGTAACCCCTTACATAAAGTTATTTGCACAATTTACCTCAGAAAAAGTCTGAAACTTCTAGAATATGTTATTCCCAGGTTTTTAAATACAAAAAAATCCATTACCTCATAGGCTGCTAGGCTTTTCCACTGGTTTACAAGGGACTTACAAAATGTAAATCCTGGCATGCTCATTTATAATATTCATTAACTCAGCAGAAAAGGTTCCTTAATCATCTTCTGGAGCCAAAGGGGAGAACAGAGTGTCCACCCCGGATGCTTGTGTCTAATTAGATGACAAACATCAATGAACACTTGGTGCAAGCGTGACACAGATGCTGCTTATTCATCTCAAAAACTGATCAACATGGTAACCACAAATTCACGACTTCAACATTTACCACTAGCCAACAAGATATTATGTTTATATAAAACAAGTATCCTGCATCAATCAGCCCAGTGACACTTCCTGTCAGCTTGATACCTGGCTATATTAGATTTGCTACAATACATAATAACATAGGAAATAGGAGCAGGACTAGGCCATAAGCCCCCCAAGCCTGCTCCTCCATTCAATAAGATCATGGCTGATCTTCGATTTCAACTCCACTTTCCTGCCCGATCCTCAAATCCCTTGATTCCCTTAAGAGTCCAAAAATCTATCAATCTCAGCCTTGAATATACTCAACGACTGAGCATCCACAGCCCTCCGAGGTAGAGAATTCCAAAGATTCACAACTCTCTGAAGAAATTTCTCATCTCAATCCTAAATGGCCGACCCCTTAACCTGAGACTATGCCCCCTAGTTCTAGACTCTCCAGCCAGGGAAAACAACCTCTCAGCATCTACCCTCTCAAGCCCTCTCAAAATCTTATATGTTTCAATTAGATCACCTCTCATTCTTCGAAACTCCAGAGAGTTATAGGCCCATTCTACTCAATTTCTCCTCATAGGGCAATCCTCTCATCCCTGGAATCAATCTAGTGAACCTTCGTTGCACCCCCTCTAAGGCAAGTATATCCTTCTTTAGGTACGGAGACCAAAACTGTACACAGTACTCCAGGCGTGGTCTCACCAAAACCTTGTATAATTGCATTAAGACTTCCTTACTCCTGTACTCCAACCCCCTTGCAATAAAGGGCAACATACCATTTGCCTTCCTAATTGCTTGCTGAACTTGCATGTTCTGTGTTTCGTGTACAAGGACACACAGATCCTTCTGAACACTAACATTTAATAGTTTCTCACCATTTAAAAAAATATTCTGTTTTTCTACTCTTCGTACCAAAGTGAATAACCTCACATTTCCCCACATTATACTCCATCTGCCACCTTCTTGCCCGCTCACTTAACCTGTCTATATCCCTTTGCAGACTTTTTGTGTCCTCCTCACAGCTTACTTTCCAACCTAGCTTTGTATCGCCAGCAATCTTGGATACATTATATTCGGTCCCTTCATCCAAGTCATTGACATAGACTGAAAATAGCTGAGGCCCAAGCACTGATCCTTGCGGCTCTCAACTAGTTACAGCCTGCCAACCCGAAAATGACCCATTTATTCCTACTCTGTTTTTTGTCCTTTAATTATGGGATTACGGAGACATGGCTCCAGGGTGACCAAGGCTGGGAATTCAACATCCAGGGGTATTCAATATTCAGGAAGGACAGGCAAAAAGGAAAAGGAGGTGGGGTAGCATTGCTGGTTAAAGAGGAGATTAACACAATAGTAAGGAAGGATATTAGCTCTGATGATGTGGAATCTGTATGGGTAGAGCTGAGAAAAACCATGGGGCAGAAAACGTTAGTGGGAGTTGTATACAGACCCCCAAACAGTAATGCTGAGATTGGGGGTGGCATTAAACAGGAAATTAGAGACGCGTGCAATAAGGGCACAGCAGTTATCATGGGTGACTTTAATCTACATATAGATTGGGCTAACCAAATTAGTAACGATACTGTGGAGGAGGAATTCCTGGAGTATATACGGGATGGTTTCCTGGACCAATATGTCGAGGAACCAACTAGAGATCAGGCCATCTTAGACTGGGTATTATGTAATGAGAAAGGATTGATTAGCAATCTTGTTGTGCGAGGCCCCTTGGGGAGGAGCGATCATAATATGATCGAATTCTTCATTAAGATGGAGAGTGAAGTAGTTGACTCAGAGACTAGGGTCCTGAATTTAAATAAAGGAAACTACGATGGTATGAGGCGCGAGTTGGCTAGGATGGATTGGGCAATGTTACTTAAAGGGTTGACGGTGGATAGACAATGGCAAACATTTAAAGATCGCATGGATGAACTACAGAATTTGTTCATCCCTGTCTGGCATAAAAATAAAACAAAAATGTGGCGCAACCGTGGCTAACAAGGGAAATTAGGGATAGCATAAGATCCAAGGAGAGAACATATAAATTGGCCAGAAAAAGCAGCAAACCTGAGGATTGGGAGCAGTTTAGGATTCAGCAAAAGAGGACAAAAGGATTAATTAAGAGAGGGAAAATAGAGTATGAGAGTAAGCTTGCAGGGAACATAAAAACTGACTGTAAAAGCTTCTATAGATATGTGAAGAGAAAAAGATTGGTGAAGTCAAGCGTAAGTCCCTTGCAGTCAGAATCAGGGGAATTTATAATGGGGAACAAAAAAATGGCTGACTAAATAAATACATACTTTGGTTCTGTCTTCACAAAGGAGGACACAAATAACCTCCCAGAGATGTCGGGGACATAGGGTCTAATGAGAGGGAGGAACTGAATGAAATCAGTATTTGTAGGGAAATGGTGTTAGGGAAATTGATGGGATTGAAGGCCGATAAATCTCCAGGGCCTGATAATCTACATCCTAGGGTACTTAAGGAAGTGGCCCTAGAAATAGTAGATGCATTGCTGGTCATCTTCCAAAATTCTATAGACTCTGGCACAGTTCCCATGGATTGGAGGGTAGCTAATGTAACCCCACTATTTAAAAAAGGTGGTAGAGAGAAAACGGGGAATTATAGACCAGTAAGCCTGACATCGGTAGTGGGGAAAATGCTAGAGTCCATTATAAAAGATGTAATAGCAGAGCACTTGAAAAACAGTGACAGGGTCGGACAAAGTCAACATGGATTTACAAAAGCTAAATCGTGCTTTACTAATCTACTGGAATTTTTTGAGGATGTAACTGGTAGAATAGATAAGGGAGAACCAGTAGATGTGGTGTATTTGGACTTTCAGAAGGCTTTCGATAAGGTCCCACATAAGAGATTAGCGTGTAAAGTTAAAGCACATGGGATTGGGGGTAAGGTACTGACTTGGATAGAGAACTGGTTGACAGACAGGAAGCAAAGAGTTGGAATAAATGGGTCTTTTTCCGAGTGGCAGGCAGTGACTAGTGGGGTACTGCAGGGATCGGTGCTAGGACCTCAGCTATTCACAATATATATTAATGATCTAGACGAGGGGACTAGATGTAATATCTCCAAGTTTGCAGACGACACAAAGCTGGGTGGGCATGTGTGCAGTGAGGAGGATGCCGAGAAACTCCAGGATGATTTGGACAGGTTGGGTGATTGGATAGATGCATGGCAGATGCGGTATAATGTGGATAAATGTTATCCACTTTGGTGGCAAAAACAGGAAGGCAGATTATTATCTGAACGGCAATAGATTGGGAGAAGGGGAAGTGCAATGAGACCTGGGTGTCCTTGTGCACCAGTCGCTGAAGATAAGCATGCAGGTGCAGCAGGCGGTTAAGGCGGCAAATAGTATGTTGGCCTTCATAGCGAGAGGATTCGAGTACAGGAGCAAGGATGCCTTGCTATAGTTGTACAGGGCCTTGGTTAGACCACACCTTGAGTATTGAGTGCAGTTTTGGTCACCTTATCTGAGGAAGGATGTTCTTGCCATGGAGAGAGTGCAGCGAAGATTCACCAGACTGATACCTGGGATGGCAGGAATGACGTATGAGGAGAGATTGGGTCGATTGGGCTTATATTCGCTGGAGTTTAGAAGAATGAGAGGGGATCTCATTGAAACTTATAAAATTCTAACAGGACTAGACAGACTAGATGCAGGAAGGATGTTCCCGATGGTGGGGGAGTCCAGTACCAGGGGTCACAGTCTAAAGATAAGGGGTAAGCCATTTAGGACAGAGATGAGGAGGAATTTCTTCACCCAGAGAGTGGTGAACCTGTGGAATTCTCTACCACAAAAGCCAGTTGAGGCCAATTCATTAAATATATTCAAGAAGGAGTTAGATATATTTCTTAAGGCTAAAGGGATCAAGGAATATGGGGAGAAAGCAGGAGCAGAGTACTGAATTTGGATGATCAGCCATGATCTCATTAAATGGCAGAGCAGGCTCGAGGGGCCGAATGGCCTACTCCTGCTCCTATCTTCTATGTTTCTATGTTAACCAATTCTCTATCCATGCTAATATATTACCCCAACCCCATAAGCCCTTATCTTGTGCAACAACCTTTCGTGTGGCACCTTATCGAATGCCTAATACAGCACAAACAGATTTCAGATTATATTAATCCAGAGATTACAAAATATTCCAAGGCAGATGGAGATTCCAGCACCTCCTCATTATCAATACTATTGTCTCACTTTTTTGTATCAAATGTTGGGTATGTTGCCTTGTCTTGAAATTTAATCTCTCCCTCCAGGCATAC
The DNA here is from genome assembly GCA_030390025.1 of Squalus acanthias. NCBI lineage: Eukaryota > Metazoa > Chordata > Chondrichthyes > Squaliformes > Squalidae > Squalus > Squalus acanthias. The sequence continues at coordinate 39,341,619 of CM059425.1, forward strand.
AAATTTTACCTGCAATGGTTAGTTAATACTGAGTCAATATTTTAGACATAATTTGCACACAATTCCTTATCAATGGTGTCCACTTTTTTGAGATGATGTTCACTACCAATTTCAAAATGTACCTAATGGTCCAATGAACAATAATTTTACATTTTTGTACCAAATCTTCTGCCATCAGTGTCAACATACATTGCAACAAAGTGGTCATCTTTTAGGGTGAACTTATGGTGCAATTCACTAGACACTGGTTCTGTGAATGGTATTTCCCTAGCTGACTCACTTGTTAGTAATCAGATGTTTGAGTATGATGATCCTGTCTAAAAGGCACACATATGAAGCAGATTTTTTTTTTTAAATCTGAGCACACAACAGTCACCTACATTATCTACAGCAGTGAAAGAATTTGCTAGCATGTCTTTTATCAAATGCCACTGCTCAGTTTGCAGTTTCAATGCAGATATCACTTTGCCTAGTTATATTTCTGTGACTTAACATTTTGACTATCGGCCATCACTGCTCTGTGAGTCATAGCAACATGCCAGATTTATTGTGCTGTAAAAATAGCTGATTATTTTTGACAGTTTCTGTTGCTGGTTTTGAGTTGAGAATAACACGGTCAGTTGCATCTTCAGGATTCCAATCAGCATGGTCATAAATCAACAGATGTTACATCAGCTTTAAGATAGAGCAGACTGGGACATGAGCTAGCAGTCAATTGAGGAAAGAAGGGAAGCAGATGTTGAAGCAAATGTTCAATGTTGAGTTCTATATGTGGGTTCTCTATTGAGGTAGTCATCAGGTTGGAGACTTCTTTGAGAAAAGAATTAAATTCCAAGAATACAGCACTCAGAGATCTGCATTGGGAACATTTTTATTTTTTAATTCAGCATTTTTTTAGACTTAATAAAAAGCTTTTTTTTAAAAAAGAAATTGCTCAGCTTGGAGAGGACAAAATTCCATTAAACTTGGAGGGGACAGTGAAGCACTTAATAGTTGAAATACGAGTGATATTTTCAATATAAACTGTGCAGTAAGTTGTAAAGGGCACCGAGTGGCTACCAATGAATTGCAAAAGTTCAATGATCTCACAACTGCTTCAGCCCACTTAATCAGCAGCGTATGTCTATTAGATTGGACCTCCTGTATTAGGCAGGATTCCCTTACTAAATGTAATAGCATCTCTTCTTATTCCCCACATTTTCATCATGTCGAAAAAACATCAATTCCCATTGACTGCACGTCGTTCCCAGGATTACACACCATCTAGCACTGCACTCTGTAAAGTGCACTTCAGATTAATAAGGTGAGCTGTCACTGTAATACATGATTCACTCTTCCATGATGATAACAGTTCAGTTACACCAATAGTTGGAGAACACTTTATTTTTTCACTTTAACTATTGTTCTACTTTCCTTCAGTTAAACTAAAAGATATCTTCTGGTTCTTCAGGCTAAGAATTCTTCTGCGTTTCATCAGTAGCTTTGTCACAAACCATGTTTCTTCTATAATATCCAAAGACTTCCACAAATATTTAATGTGCTTGAGAGTCACCTACAAAGCTTGATGATTTTACACACATACACACACTGGTGACAAGACAATGCAGTGGCTAGAACACTGTATTTTCACCTCTAGAAAATGGGATTCAATCCAGCCCAGACTGGCTCCTATAGAAAACAGAAATGTAGTCGGGAATGCTCAGCGTCAGTGTCATCACTCTTGGCCAGGTATAGCATGGTTAGTTGCAAAGTTAACCTCCCTCTACTCTGCCCCAGCAATGTGACTCAGCCTCCCTCTACTCTGCCCCAGCAATGTGACTCAGCCTCCCTCTACTCTGCCCCAGCAATGTGACTCAGCCTCCCTCTACTCTGCCCCAGCAATGTGACTCAGCCTTAACCTTAGAAGAACACCCCCAACTGTACCAGTTTTTTTTACGTGGCCTCAGTGTCATTGCCAACTTGTGCTAAATTAGAGGCATTTTAATGTCCATTAGTTCAGCTAATACTGCCAAAACTAATTCCACTGGGGAAATTTTCATCCCATTAATTTAGATGGGATTGGATCATGGATGTCCGAAGTAAAAGTGTCTAACCCTCCGATCCAGTCACCATATGCCCTGCTTTTAATCTGCACTACATCAGACCTACGAGTACTTAATGCTGATGTCAGTGCTGGGCATTAAAAGTAGAAATATGTCCTACTTCTTAGAAGTGACATCCTTCACATTGAAAGGCGCAAAAACACCAAAAATGTCAAGATTTTAAAGTGGTCCACACCACATTCCAAGGTATTTGAGGTTATGATAATCATAAATAGACTATATAGAGCAGGGAAGTGGGACTAATTGGACAGCTCTTTCAAAGAGCCGGCATAGGCATGATGGGGAGAATGGCCTCCTTCTGTGCTATATGATTCTATGATACATTAAACGCAGTTAGAACCCTACCAGAGGAATCTTACAGTATGCACAATTAACCAAAATATTTTTCCTGGACTTAAATAGAGCTACTATTTCAATATGTGGGAGAAAGTAAAGAGATAACCATAAGGATGGTGATAAAATTAAAGCCACACTTGGTATTATCAATCAAGAGATTATCTGAATTAAAATGCAACTTTAAGCCCATCACATCATCCATAATAGAGAATGCATAACAGGCAGAATCAAACCCATCAATGAAGCTTTGCTGTTGCTGTCTCCTCCATCAGTCAGGCCAGCACAGATAAATGAAATACAAAATCTTATATAGCTACGGTGATAAAAGCAAGTCTTTCAGAATCAAGGATTTTGTCCTCAGGTTGTTCTTCTTCATAATCATCATCATTCATTTATATAGATCATGCATTTATATAGCGCCTTGAGACATTTTTCTACATTAAAGGCACTATATAAATGCAGGATGATGATTACAAAGAATCGGAGGCCAAAATTCTTGGTTATGGAAGATTTGGTTTCATCGCCATAGGTATAAAAGATTTTGTATCTCGTACGCTGGCCTGACTGATGGAGGAGTCAGCTTCAGCCTGCGCACCATCAAAGTTTCATTGAAATATATGCTTTAATCTTAATTAAAACCCATTTTATATTACAGTGTTGCCATTGACAGCAGTACAATTCCTACAGTAGTGATGTAATGAAAGTGAGGTAACACTGTAGCTTCTAGGGAACCATCCTGAAGAGGTGATATTTAGCGGTCCCTCAGAAGGCAGCTGTGCCATTGGCAGCAAATGCAAAATCGAAGCTTTTGGTGAGGCATGGCACCACGATTCCTGGTCATGCACTGTCTCATCATTCACCCCACCCATACAGGTTAGCAATGTAGTTTTGACTGATGGCCAGAATTGTAAGTCATGATTACAACTTTCAAGTAAATGCATATATAACTGCAAATATACCATTCTGCAAAGTTGTCTTTGTATTGCCATTCACATACTGTTAAATTCACTGCAGTCCCACCACATTAGAGAACTGGTTCAGGTAGAAGTGATTAGGTAGCATAAATAGAGCGCAAGACTGAAGTAAACAGAGCTGCAGTTTGTACTTGCAACTTGAAGGCTTAAAATCCAACATAAATTCTCAACACCAATATAAATTTTAATTTACAGAAAAGCTGATTTGCACTAAAAACATTTGAATTTTCAACAAAAATAAGTTGTGAATCTGTAATAGTTTATTTTTATTTTTTAAATAGAAAATTAGGTCTTCTAACTCTATACCGAATCATAAGGTTAACTATTAACCAGATTATTTATTTGACTCTGAGACATGGAGGTCAGTAATGTCATGCTTGGAACAAAATCAGAAAATGCTGGCAACACTCAGCAGGTCAGACAACATCTTGGATAAAACAGACAAGACGTTTGAATATGGCCCCTTCCTCAAAAGTGAGTCCTGAAGAAGGGCCTGTACTCGAAATGTGTTGCCTGTTCTCTCCACTGATGCTGCCTGACCTGATAAGTGCCCAGAGTTTTCTGTTTCAGATTTCCAGCAGGTGCGGTATTTTGCTTTAATGTCATGCTTGGGTCAGTCAGTTATAACCAATGATCATTACGTTCTATTCTTGACAGTACATTATTGACTTGGAGAAAAAGAACATTTTAGCAAGAAGCTAGAACTACACGAAACAGAAATAGTGTAAAATTTGCCAATGTCATAGAAAATGTTCTCTGGTAGAATGAGCCAGAAGTGATCAGTAAATTGTTAATCGCGGTCTGTATGACGCAGCAATGGATTTCAGCACTGCTCTTTCAATTCTGGGATCTGGGTTTGAATCTAACCTAGAATGATGAGATAATAGGCTGGTGGGGCTCTTATGTAAAAGGAGACTGGACAGTCTCAACATGGGTAGGATTTCATAGCACAAAAGCAATTAAACAACAGTTGCAAGTCTCACTCAAAAGCCACAGAATTGACTGTCTGGTAAATAGAAAACATTTATATTGGTACAGTAAAGAGTGATCTTCAGAATCATTGAATAGTACAGCACAGGAGGCCATTTGGCCCATCGAGTCTGTGCCGGCTCTTTCGAAGAGCAATCCAGTTAGTCCCACTCCCCCGCTCTTTCCCCATATCCCTGCAATTTTTTCTCCTTCATGTATTTATCTAATTCCCTTTTGAAGGCTACTATTGATTCTATCCACCACCCTATGAGGCAGTGCATTCCAAATCCAAACCACTCGCTGCGTAAAAAGGTTTTCCCTCCTGTCGCCTCTGGTTCTTTTGCCAATCACCTTAATCTGTGCCCTCTGGTTATCGACCCTTCAACCATTGGAAACAAGAAATTGATGTTAAAGCACACAGGTGGCTTTACACTGCATCTGGGCTACACAAAACCAACTGTTAATGCTTGATGCGGGCAGTGGGTGTCAAAAATGTCCCATTCAACAAGATCCCTCACCTCAAATGAGCAGAAAAACCCAGCCCCCCAAAAAATTGAGAAAAAAATATTTATTGACAAAAGTGGTGTTAGCAGAATCAGACTGGCTAATCAATTTGCTTGGCAGATCACATGAAACATGAAGCATGTTACTAAGCAAGTTGTAATTTATTCTTTCTTTGTGGGATATTGAAAATAAAACAGCTCTGCTTACTGGTGTTTAAACGTCACCCTTCATTTCATCTCAACACTTAAATACAGCCCAGTGAGCAGTACTGAGGTAGATTTGATCGTTACTGGATTTAGATTTATATTACAACTTTTTTGTTGCAAAAAGAAATGCTAACAGAATAGATGTGTAAAAATATTAAAATGACTCAGACTTTAAGATTTTTATAATATGTTCTCAGGATGTGGTGGCACTGGCAAGGCTGCATTGTATTACTCATCCCTAGTTGCCTACTCCTTGAACCACTGCAGTCCTTGTGGTGATGGTGCTCCCACAATAGTGTTAGATAGGAATGTAAAAAATCTAAAATTGTGTTATGCCAATAACTAAATATTGTATTATTAATATTGCTGCTTGATCTTTAAATAAAACACAAGATGTTAAAATAGAATCCTCTATAAAATTTGGAGCTACTTCACTCCTAAAGTACTGTACATGGCCACTAACAGTATCTAAGCACCCGCAAAAACGCAAATATTTCTTATCCCCACAAATATCCAACAAAGACTGATTGCCAGAAAGAACTTGCACTTGTACAGCACCTTACAAATCTATGAAGTGCAAGCACGCAATGTTCAGCAGACAGCACAAGCACATCCTGCATTTATTTAGTTTGATGAAGGGTAAACACCTGAAGTGTCATAATCCGTCTTTTCTCTCCACAGATGCTGACTGACCTACTGTGTATTTCCACTAGCTTGTTTCTATTTCAGATTTCCAGCATTTGCCGTTTTTCCTTCCTGTTTTACTACATTTACATAGCAAGGGTGGTATTAGCAGTTTATTGTAATTTGCTGCCACCGTCAGGCCAGAATGCACACAAGAAAAGTCGGAACTTAAGATTATCTTCTTCAATACTGGCTGAATAGAACAGCAGCATTTATACTAGGAACCCAAAGGCAGGGAGGGTTTGTGCATTCTCATTGAGGAATATAGTGATATTGGTCACAGCTGTAAAATCTCTACTGCAAACCTGTACTAGATCCTCTGACACAACCCTTAGCTAGCACAGATTTTATTAGGTTGCCTCTGAAATAACTTACCCACATTTACCCTGTAAAAAATCATATGCCAAGATTCACATAGAAATTAGAAGTTTACGGCACAGAAGGAGGCCATTCGGCCCATCGTGTCTGTGCCAGACAAAAAAGAGCTATCCAGCCTAATCCCACTTTCCAGCTCTTAGTCCATAGCTTTGTCGGTTACTGCACTTCAAGTGCATATCCAAGTACTTTTTAAATGCACTGAGGGTTTTTGCCTCTACTATACTTTCAGACAGTGAGTTCCAGACCCCCACCACCCTCTGGGTGAAAAAAGTTCTCAACACCCCTCTAATCCTTCTACCAATTACTTTAAATATATGCCCCCTGGTTACTGACCTCTTTGCTGAGGGAAATAGGTCACAGAATCCCCACAGTAGGCCATTTCGGCCCATCGAGCCTGCACCGACACATATCCCACCCTATTCCCGTAACCCCACGTATTTAATCCCCCCTAACACTAAGGGTCAATTTATCATAGCCAAATCAACCTAACCCGCACATCTTTGGACTGTGGGAGGAAACCGGAGCACCCGGAGGAAACCCACGCAGACACGGGGAGAATGTGCAAACTCCACACAGACAGTCCTTCCTATCCACTCTATCTCGGCCCCTCATAATTTTATACACCTCAATTAAGACTCCCCTCAGCCTCCTCTGCTCCAAAGAAAACAACCCCAGCCTATCCAATCTTTCCTCATAGCTAAAATTCTCCAGTCCTGGCAACATCCTCGTAAATCTCCTCTGTACCCTCTCTAGTGTAATCACATCTTTCCTGTAATGTGGTGACCAGAACTGTACACAGTATTCTAGCTATGGCCTAACTAGTGTTTTATACAGTTCAAGCATAACCTCCCTGCTCTTATATTCTATGCTCGGCTAATAAAGGAAAGTATCCCGTATGCCTTCTTAACCACCTTATCTACCAGTCCTGCTACCTTCAGGGATCTGTGGACATGCACTACAAGGTCCCTCTGTTCCTCTACACTTCTCAGTATCCTACCATTTATTGTGTATTCCCTGCCTTGTTAGCCCTCCCCAAATGCATTACCTCACACTTCTCTGGATTGAATTCCATTTGCCACTTTCCTAACCACCTGACCAGTCCATTGATATCTTCCTGCAGTCTTCAGCTTTCTTCCTCACTATCAACCACACGGCCAATTTGTGTATCATAAACCAGCATAATATAAAAAGTCTCGCCTTCTGAACTGACCCTTGCACGAAGGAACACCAAGCACTGAAAAATGAATACTGTAGGTGAGATCGGCAGATTTCAACACTTCTGCCCCAGGACTCAGATTCCTAAGCAACCATAAAAACTAAATCCAGCCAGAAACAGGATAACATCCAACAATCAGAGAAACATGACATCAAAATGTAAGTTTTTTTTATATACAATTTGGTGACGGAGATTGTGGAAATTATTTACAAATTAGTGCCACAGGGCCATCTAGTGGCCAGAGACTGCAACTACTCCATGGCAGGTGACAATGGCCCAGATATTCCGATCTCTACGGGTGAGTACGCGCTGTGTACCCACCCGTAGGGACATCGGAAATGCCGGTTTCAGGCATGCACAGCGCATGTGCTGCAAACCGGCATTTCCGACCTGTCAAGAATGGTTTTGACAGATCCTCTGGCTGCCCTGGAGAAGGGCCTCTGCGGGCGGATAGTTCCGCTTTTTGGAGACCCTCCGCCCGTAGAAAACACTTACAATTCTTATGCCTGGTAAAAGCAGGTGTAAGGCCTGCTTTTACCAGGATAAGAGTTGAAAAAAGTTTAAAAAAAATTTTTCACTGATTTATCATTTAAAAATACTTTAAAAAAGTTAAGTTTATTTTTAACCCCGTAAAAAACCTTAATTATATTTTTCAAAAAATTAAATTTTTGTTTAAAATACTTAATTTATTGTAATTTCAAGTCATTTTAAAAATGTGATTTTTTAAAAAAATGTATTTAAAGTTTTACTATGTTTTTTCATTGATCTCCATTCATATATTTGACAGATCTTCCTGTCAAATGTATGAAGGGAGATTCCCTTCGGTGATTGGCTCCCCATGGCCCACGTGATCCCAGGGATGCTGCGAACTACATGCGCCCCTGGGATACGTGGGCCCTGCGCATTTCAAGTTTGGTGAGGCCCAGGAGCGGAAGCGTGTGCGTCCCGGGAGCCCTCAGGTAAGGGTGCAGATTTTTCCAGATCGCAGGCCTCCGCCCGCGGGGGGCCTGCGATCGGAAAATACGGGCCAATAAATTTGAATGGGAAACGTCAACATAGCAATTTACAATGGTATATGTTAACAGAAAAGTGTACAGCGTGGAATGCATTTACCTCTTTATACATCTAACAGGGTGTCCTCTCAACACAAGCAATTAAAATATGTATAATTTTGCAGGAGTTTCTCCATAAAACATAGTAGGTTGACAATTGACAAAAACTAATATACAGCATCAACAACAACAACTTGTATTTATATAGTGCCTTTAACGTAGTAAAACGTCCCAAGGCGCTTCACTGGAGTGTTATCAAACAAAATTCGACACCGCGCCACATAAGGAGATATTAGGGCAGATCAAAAGCTTGGTCAAAGAGGTAGGTTTTAAGGAGTGTCCTAAAGGAGGAAAGAGAGGTAGAGAGGCGGAGAGGTTTAGGGAGGGAGTTCCAGAGCTTAGGGCCTTGGCAGCTGAAGGCACGGCCACCAATAGTGGAGCAATTAAAATTGGGGATGTTCAAGAGGCCAGAATTGGAGGAGCGCAGAGATATCAGAGGGTTGTAGGGCTGGAGGAGGTTACAGAGATAGGAAGGGGCAAGGGATTTGAAAACAAGGATGAGAATTTTAAAATCGAGGTGTTGCTTAACCTATCAATTGTATCCTTATTGTATTTTGTTCTCAGTTAACCAGTATGAATTACCAACATCTCCTTTAAAAAAAAGTACAAAGGATCCCCTGGGGGAAGTTATAATGGGAAACAAAGAAATGGCAGACCAATTAAATGCATATTTTGGTTCTGTCTTCACAAAGGAGGACACAAATAACCTCCCAGAGATGTTGGAGAACATACGGTCTGATGAAAGGGAGGAACTGAAAGAAATCAGTATTTGCAGGGAAATGGTGTTAGGGAAATTGACGGTATTGAAGGCCGATAAATCCCCAGGGCCTGATAATCTACATCCTAGGGTACTTAAGGAAGTGGCCCTAGAAATAGTAGATGCATTGCTGATCATCTTCCAACATTCGATGGAATCTGGAACTGTACCCATGGATTGGAGGGTAGCTAATGTTACCCCACTATTCAAAAAGGGTGGTAGAGAGAAAGCGGGGAATTACAGACTGGTAAGCCTGACATCGGTAGTGGGGAAAATGCTAGAGTCCATTATAAAGGATGTAATAGCTGAGCACTTGAAAAACAGTGACAGGATCGGACAAAGTCAACATGGATTTACAAAAGGTAAATCGTGCTTGACTAATCTACTGGAATTTTTTGAGGATGTAACTGGGAAAATAGATAAGGGAGAACCAGTAGATGTGGTGTATTTGGACTTTCAGAAGGCTTTCGATAAGGTCCCGCATAAGAGATTAGCGTGTAAAGTTAAGGCACATGGGATTGGGGGCAAGGTATTGACTTGGATAGAGAACTGGTTGGCAGACAGAAAGCAGAGTAGGAATTAATGGGTCTTTTTCCGAGTGGCAAGCAGTGACTAGTGGGGTACCGCAGGGATCGGTCCTTGGACCCCAGCTATTCACAATATACATTAATGATCTAGATAAGGGAATTAAATGTAATATCTCCAAGTTTGCAGATGACACAAAGCTGGGTGGGAGTGTGTGCTGCGAGGAGGATACCGAGAAACTCCAGGATGATTTGGACAGGTTGGGTGAGTGGGCAGAAGCGTGGCAGATGCAATATAGCGTGGATAAGTGCGAGGTTATCCACTTTGGTGTCAAAAACAGAAAGGCAGACTATTATCTGAATGGCAATAGACTGGGAGAAGGGGAAGTGCAACGAGACCTGGGTGTCCTTGTGCACCAGTCGCTGAAAGTAAGCATGCAGGTGCAGCAGGCGGTGAAGGCGGCAAATGGTATGGGCCTTCATAGCGAAAGGGTTTGAGTATAGGAACAGGGATGTCCTGCTGCAGTTGTACAGGGCCTTGGTGAGACCACAGCCTTGAGTACTGTGTGCAGTTTTGGTCGCCTTATCTGAGGAAGGATGTTCTTGCCATGGAAGGAGTTCAGCGAAGATTCACAAGGCTGATACCTGGGATGGCAGGAATGACATATGAGGAGAGATTGGGTCGATTGGGCTTATACTCACTGGAGTATAGAAGAATGAGAGGGGATCTCATCGAAACATATAAAATTCTGACAGGTCTGGACAAACTAGATACAGGAAGAATGTTCCCGATGGTCGGAGAGTCCAGAACCAGGGGTCATAATCTACGGATAACGGGTAAACCATTTAGGACAGAAATGAGGAAGAATTTCTTCACCCAGAGAGTGGTGAACCTGTGGAATTCTCTACCACAGAAGGTAGTTGAGGCAAAGTAATTAAATATATTCAAGGATGAGTCAGATATATTTCTTAAAGCTAAAGGTATCAAGGGATATGGGGAGAAGGCAGGTACAGGGTACTGAGTTTGGATGATCAGCCATGATCTCATCGAATGACGGAGCAGGCTCGAGGGGCCGAATGGCCTACTCCTGCTCCTTGTTTCTAATATCTCAGGTGGTTAAGTGAAATGATGAACCATATTGACCAGAAAGATACTAGGTTCAATCACTAGTCCTTGCTGAGTTATCCAATCCCAACCAGGGCAACAAAGTGGTGGCAAAACAAATTGACCCCAGTGCCCCTAAGCTAGAGGTGAAGAAAATTAGCCTTGGTCCTTGCTGATCACTATCCAGCGATCCCTACCAGAAGTGCACGTGTATGGACATTGGGTGAGGTCAAAACTGAACTGAGCAGTGATGCCCCGAGAATTGAATACCATGCTGACACAAGCATCGCACATGAAGAATGAGCAATTGGATGAGTTACCAGAGGGTGACTGGTGCTCATGGTTTTGCACCCCAGCATTAAGAGAGGAGGATGGCAGGGGAAATCTAGCAGGAAAAAACACAGCTCCAAACACTAAATTGTGCCAACTTTGTAGCAGTCAGTGTTACCTGGCAATTGATTCTGAAGAGGGCATTTCCATTTCCCCCAGTGAATTAAGAGTAAATGGTTCTTAATGGCGAGCTCTAAACGGTGACAAATATGGTGGATGGGGAAAATGTAATGCATGTTGTGCAGATAGCCCCTGACAAGGTACTGCACAGGAAACTATTGGAGAAGATTAAGGGGTAGTAGCAACTTGGATTAAGAACTAGTTGGAAGGGAGGAAATAGAGAATGGGAGTAAAAGACAGTTTCTCAGAGGTTGGAAGTGGGTAGTGATGTCCCACAGGGTTCTGTTCTGGGACACCTTCTGTTCACTGTGTTAATCGATACTGTGGATATAGGGCTAGAGGGGGTGGTGTCCAAATTTGGAGACTATATTAAGCTAGCTGTGTCAGCTGTGGCTCAGTTGGTAGCACACTCGCCTCTGAGTCAGAAGGTTGTGAGTTCAAGTCCTACTTCAGGGACTTGAGCTAGGCTGACACTCCAGTGCAATGCTGAGGGAGTGCTGCACTGTCGGAGGTGCCATCTTTCGAATGAGACGTTAAACCGAGGCCCTGTCTGCTCTCTCAGGTGGACGTAAAAGATCCCATGGCACTATTTCGAAGAAGAGCAGGGGAGTTCTCCCCAGTGTCCTGGCCAATATTTATCCCTCAACCAAAATAACAAAAATAGATTATCTGGTCATTATCACATTGCTGTTTGTGGGTCTTTGCTATGCGCAAATTGGCTGCCGCGTTTCCCACATTACAACAGTGACAATACTTCATTGGCTTTAAAGCGCTTTGAGACGTCCGGTGGTCGTGAAAGGCGCTATATAAATGTAAGTCTTTCTTACTTTAGCAAGGACAGTATATAATTCTGAGGAACAAAGGAAGCTGCAAGGATGTATTTATAAGATGGTAGAATGGGCAAAAATGCGGCAGATTGAATTTAATGTCAGTAAATGTGAAGCTACATTTTGATTAAAAAAATACTTTAACTGGGGGAAGGCTGGGTGATGTGGAAGAACAGAGGGAGTTGGGGTTCAGCTTCACAAGACATTAAAAGTAGGGCTTCAAGTGGATAAAGTCAGAAAAATGCAAATGGAATACTGGGTTTTATGGCAAGAGGTATAGAATATATAAGTCGAGATATAATGGTGAATCTATACAAACCTTAAGACAGACCGCAGTTGGGAGTACTGTGCAGTTATGGACTCCACAATAGGAAGGATACAAGTAAGATGCTACTTGGTGTGAGAAAGAAAGAACTTGTATTTGTTTAATACCTTTCATAACCTCAGGATGTCTCAAAGTGATTCACAGCCAATTAAATACTTTATGTTATTATATAACATATTATTAAGTTTAGTAAACATGAGGTACCACTGGCAAGCACCTTGGGTTTCATTTTTATATAATGATCTCAATTTTGAAGGTGGGAAGTTGTAGATAAAACAGAATTGGTTCAATAAAACAGAATTGGTTCAATAGTTTTAAAATTAGAATCAAGTATTATGAACATACTGATTTCATCCAAGTTCCCAGCATTAATCATAAAGAGAAAAATCATCCCAAGATACATAAATAAAAATATAAAAGATACAGTAATATACCACAGGATACTGACTCCCATAAACATTGGAGAGCGCATACTCAACGTATTTGTGAACGATCCTATATCTCAGTTTAAAATTAAGGCTCCAAAGGCACTAGACACACATATGCCATCACTTGCATCCCATAATTGCAAAGATGTCCGGTTCATATTAACTGCACAGCATTAAAAACATTCAGATCTTGAAAAGAGAAGGCTGGAGGGGTGACCTAATAGAGGTCTTTAAAATTATGACAGGTTTTGATAGAGTAGACACAGAGTGTTTCCACTTGTGGGGGAGAGCAAAACTGGAGTCCATCAATATAAGATAGTCACCAAGAAATCAAAGAGAGAATTCAGAAGAAACTTCTTTACCGAGAGAGTGGTGAGAATGTGGAACTCTCTACCGCAGAGAGTAGTTGAGGCAAATAGTATAGATGCATTTAAAGGGAAGCTAGATAAGCATATGAGGGAGAAGGGAATAGAGGGTTATGCTGACAGAGTTAGATGAGGAAAGATGGGAGGAGGCTTGAGTGGAACATAAACACCGGCACGGACTGGTTGGGCCGAATGGCCTGTTTCTGTGCTGTATATTCTATGTAATTGTATGTAGTCTTGCATCAATCAGTTTCATTATACCTTCTTTCAGCTAGCTCCTCTGCTAGTGCTCATTTGTTAGTTATTGATTAAGTTATTCTTCCATTAAGGGGCAAAAAGCCGCAGTACAGCTATCGCTCAACATGGTGAAGAGTCACAATTTTCTTTTTTTCTGGATTCTAAAATATGTCCCAGAATAGCCTTAACTTGAAAACAATCCAAACTCAATTATATTTCATTAATGAGACAAATTAATGTAACGATTTGATGTATTTGTTCCCCTTTATAATTATACAGTCTAAATTAGGACTACAGAGAATAATCTGCAGCAGTTTAAAAATCTGTATCTAGCCATACACACATGGTTGACAGTTCTAGTTCTTTACATTACTAGATCTTTGTAATTAGAGTCAGAGATGGATTTTTTTCTTTAGAATCATAGATCATGATTCAGAGTCACAGTGTTACCCCACCCCCTAAATTGTGTGTATTCTGGAAAAACACTTTCAACTATTGTGAAGGGGGCTTTATTTCAGTTGTGTAATTAATAGATTTGTGTAAAGCAAAGGAAACTAGTCGCAACAGCAGTGAACTGCAATAAAAAAAACACCCAAAGCAAGTGTTTTGCCACTGGCACTCATCACTGAAATGACACGGCGCCGATTAACCCTTTTGAGTGCTGAATGTCTTTTGGAACTTGCACGTTTTGTCAACTGCCAAAAATGATTATTTCTTAATCACAACTATGTACAAGTGAAAAGTCTGCTTCAACCATTGCATTGATGAGGAATCGCAAGATAATTAAACTGTAATGTAATAACAACGCACTTGACATACCCCCAATAGCAGTTGCTTTGGAATTTCAAAAAGAATAAAGCTACTTGCAATATTAGTCCAAAAGCAATGAAATGTGTTGTATCACATTCCAGTCGTAAAGGCATTTAAAGAGGGAAAAAATCATTTAGGATGAATGGAAGATTTATGAAAAGCTATTATTTCCAATTAGGTAGCAATTGCCCAATAAGGATTTTAATAAATGACATCGCCTTTTAGTACAAACTGATACCCAGCATCTATTTTCTACTTGACATCTATCTAATGGTACTCTACCTTTATGGACTTATCCATGGAGGCAGAGAGCAGTAAGTGACTGTGTTGCTGCACAGGACACCACTGTATTGTAGTTACTGGTCCCTTGTGCTGCGACATCTGAAACACCAAGCGCTTTGCAATGTCTGAAGTTTTGTACTGGTTTTCCAAATAGGGCTTAATCAAGTCTGAAACTCTGCTCAGCAGGTTTAACTGCTGTTCTTCTGGTGCAGTACAGTTTATCTCGGAGTTCAAAACTTCTGTGCTGCCTTTGTACTCTATGTTTTCATAAGTTACTGCTTCCTTCTGCCTCAGTCTTTTGGGTATGTAGGGTTTAATATTTTGAGCAGCAGCCACCGAGTCTTGAAATAATCTTTTCTGAGCTGAGGGGATCATCTTTGCAGGAGTTCTGTCAGATTTCTGCACCAGATCCAATGCATTTTCATAGTCACTTTTAGGAAACTGAAAATATGTCTCATCATTTAAAGTCATCTGTGGAGGTCTGGGAGTTGCACTAAAGTGTCTCTGTGCATGATTCTGTGTACTGTGCCATTTGCATTCCATATTGCTACCTCCAGTAGATGCCAGTTTTACCTCTAAACCACATCTAGAAGATTCCAGTCCTGTTGTAGTTGGAAATACAGATTGAAATTTAGAGTGAACAAAATCATCTTCTCTCTGAAGATAATTGACTTCTCCACTTTTGTCATTTTCTGTCTCTGAATCTGACGATTCATAGGCAACCAGAGAATTCATGTTGCACTCTGCAATGGATAGGATGTGCACACTGCTTCTGGCTGTGAACCTGATGGAGCTTCCTGTAATTACAACATTTTTATTAATTGAAAGAATTAAAGTTATGATGCAAATCTCTACTTCTATTTATTTTAAAATTAAGCATGGAATAGTTAAAGGAGAGGTAATGTCTGAGCTCTTTAGTCCATTCCAAAGGCAGCTCACCACCACCTTTCAAGGGTAATTATGGATGGGCAATAAATACTGGCTTTGCCAGTGACGCCCACATCCCATGAATGAATAAAAAATATCCTTGGGCAATGAGTTGGACTAGTGATGGGGGAAACTGGATGGAGTGCATGACAGTGGAGCAAGGGGGAAGGAGAGGATAAGCAGGTAGTTGAAAGGGGGAGAGGTAGTGGGAGTGAGCGATTTGGAGGAAGGTATGGTGGGAAGATGAAGGGTTAATGAGGAGTAGGGGTAGCGAGATTCGGTGGGAGATGAGTGTTTTGGGGATGAGATGCGAAAATAGCTGATGATGCCTCTTCCTTGCAACCCCCACCCCAAATGCAGCCTGCAGCCACTGATGTCTCCTTTCACCACCAGACCACATCATATATTAACACCACATCAGCCACCACCTCACACCCAAAAGAAAAGCAGAAGAGGACAGAGAGAAGCAAAAAGAGTTAAGTGACAGATGAGAAAGATAGGAAAACCACAACACAAAGGCAACAGAGACCGATAAGAGACTATATTCACAGATGGGAAATATACTAATATTTAAAAATCTTAAATCTGCGCATACTTACTGTCAACTTTTAACCTTTGTAAATTCCTATTTCCACATTTATAATGGAAACTAGCTATTTAAAATTGTCATGCTGTAATTACACCCTCCTCCAGTGGCGACCAAATTCTAAATTACATTTGTATGCTCAACTCTAAATATCCTCAACCTCCAACTCCACTTCACCTGAAGATTACAGCTTGTCTTGACTTGTCGTGTGCAATGCCATATAAGATCGACAAGTCTATAAAAATGAACTGGATCGGGGTACGAGACCAGTATCAACGTTTGCAGATGGCACAAAAATAGGGAATATGTGTATCTCTGAAAGGGACTGTATAGACTTCAAGAGTATGTAGGGGAGTTTGTAGATTGGTGCCAGGTAAAATTAAATGCACAGAAATGTGAGGTGATATGCTTTGAGGCAAATAGAAAAGGACACACAATATCTTTCAAAGTAGAGATACCAATAATGAGAGGCTTTCGTTATGAAGTGAAACTGGGCCACTTTTCATTAGAACAAATATGGTTAAGAGGATATCTAATAGAGTTGTTCAAAATTATAAGGGGGGTTGATAAGGTAAATAGGGCAAAACTAATTTCACTGGATCGTGAGTTGGTAACTAGTGGGCATAAATTTAAGATCACCAAAAAAAAAAGGGGGGGTTTTAAACTCAGAGGTCTGTAGGACTCAGAACGCCCCACCAGAAACAATGGTGGAAACTGAACCCACAATAGTTTTTATAGTAACAGAAAATGCTGGAAATACTCAGCAGGTCAGGCAGCATCTGTGGAGAGTGTTTCAGGTTGATGACCTTTCATCAGAACTGTAAAAAGTTAGAGATGTAACAGGTTTTAAGCAAATACAGAGGCAGGGAAAGCTTTTATTAGGGAACTGAATATTTGAAAAAAGGACAGAGTACTGGGACTAAACAGATAACTCTTTCAGAGAGCTGAAAGGCACAGCTTTTCTGCGATATAAAATTCGATATGGCGGTTTTTTAAAAACAGAAATAAAGAGTGCGCTCTCCTTAACAATAAGTTATGCTGTTGGCCATAACGAACAAAACTTGACTAGCCTACCTACTAGACTCACGAGGGTGTACACATTGCACCTTCACAGCAGTGAGTTACACTATTAGAATAGGCGATCAGAATATAAACATTCCTTGTACTGGCATCACATAACTCACTCACACTGACTCTGGGGCTGCCTGACACCTGCACACTTTTAAACTGAACAGGCCGTTTTTTAAGTAAGCCGTCTTAAAATTGTGTAAACTATGGATAAAAGACATCCAAAACCCCACTTCCTTCATATGAGGAGAAGCATTGGCCACTTCAGTTAATGTGATCATCAGCAAAGCTCAAACCGTCAACCCACCGTCTTCCTGTCCGCTCCACTTCCGTCCCCCCGACTTCCGGGTCCCGCTACCTGTCCGCTCCAGTCCCGTCCCCCTACAACAGCCTGACTTACAGTTAGTTCCGTGGCAAGAGTGTGACCTGCTCGGGGCTCCGATCGCTAATGTGTCCGGTCCGTAGCTGAGGGAAGCGGCGAAACGTTTCGTTAAATCTGAGAATCGCGGCGGATAGGGAGCGGGGACGGCCCGAAGTGCTGCGAACGCCCGCCTGCAACGCGTCCGATTCCGAGCCGGTCACGGAGCGTTGAGGGCGTGATTGCAGCACATTTCTGATGCAATCGGGGACCGTAAGTGAGGGGCCGGTGGAGGGTGGAGGGAGAGAGGGGCTGGGGCCCGGGATCAAGGAGTGAGTGAGTGAGGGGCCGGGGGAGTGAGTGAGGGGCCGGGGGTGAGAAAGTGAGGGCCGGGATCGAGGAGTGAGTGAGTGAGTGAGGGACTCGGACTGTGAGTATGAGCATCCTGCAGCACTAATAAATATATCTGGCTCATTCACAGGTCCAAATATTAAAACAAGTGGTCTGTTTTAAAGAAGATGTCAGCTCCTCTTAACTGTGAAATGTCTTCATCTACAACCCCCATGGAATTGTATGGGAAGGTAGCTGTGCAAGGGGACACTGTCCGACTGCTAAAGTCAAACAAAGCACCAAAGGTAAAATGCATGGATTATATTAAATTTATAAAATAGTACCAGTATGTGTAAATGTGACTAGCATTTTAAATTGGCCTGCTGTTACAAAACCTTACTTAACTTTTACAAAGAGGATCTAAGAAATTTGAAATATTCATAATTCTATAAGGTGGCATAGTGGTTAGCACTGTTGCCTCACAGCACCAGGGACCGGGGTTCGAATCCGGCCTAGGGTGACTGTCTGTGTGGAGTTTGCACATTCTCCCCGTGTCTGCGTGGGTTTCCTCCGGGTGCTCCGGTTTCCTCCCACAGTCCAAAGATGTGCGGGTTAGGTTGATTTGGCTATGATAAATTGACCCTTAGTGTTAGGGGGATTAAATACGTGGGGTTACGGGGATAGGGTGGGATATGTGTCGGTGCAGGCTCGATGGGCCGAAATGGCCTCTATCTGCACTGGGGGATTCTGTGAGTCATTTATTATCTCTCATGCTTTTATTTACCTCTTCCTTTTCTCAAAAAGTACTGTTTTATATGAATACATGGAGCATTACTCCCCTCCCTTTCATGCCCTATCCTCACCCTAAACCTACTAATTATTTGCACTCTAGAAAACCTCTAAACACCACAAAGATGTGGCAAAAAAGTATGATTTTGTTTTAACAAGTTTTTAAGAAACCTCCAATTTTTATGATAAATTGGATTATCATATTAGTATGTACATCAATAAGACAGAAAAGTTGGGAGTCTTTTGCTATAAATTTCTAAAATATGTATTAACTTTATTTCCCTTAAATAGAAGATCAGATTGTAGAACTGTATTGTTGCCATCATATTTCTGTTCAATGACTTGTTTAAGTATTTGTTAACAAAGGGTAGTACAAGTTATAAAGGAGCAGTGTGTCATTCCTCTAGGATAGTTTGATAACTTTTTACTTTATTTGCTTATATGCTTGGAATTGCTCCAGCTCACTGTTAACACAGCTGGTCCTGCCTCAGCTGGTGACATGCAGCAGCAAACCGTGCACATTTGTTTGTCTTCTACGGCAGCTTGTAAAACTGGACCGGACCAGATTCCATGGCGTATGGGAATGCATTGCTGCAGGTTACTCTGGCTGATCACGTTAAAGATGGCGCGAGTACTACTGTGATAGAAATTAATACAATGACCTGGAATTTACGGTCAACGGTGATGCATAGAAACATAGAAAATAGGTACAGGAGTAGACCATTCGGTCCTTCGAGCCTGCACCGCCATTCAATGCGTTCATGGCTGAACATGCTACCTCAGTACCCCATTCCTGCTTTCTCGCCATACCCCTTGATCTCCCTAGTTGTAAGTGTTATATCTAACTCCCTTTTGAATATATTTAGCGAACTGGCCTCAACAACCTTCTGTGGAAGAGAATTCCATAGATTCACCACTCTCTGGGTGAAGAAGTTCCTCCTCAGCTCAGTCTTAAATGGCTTCCCCTTAATCCTTAGACTGTGACCCCTGGTTCTAGTTTTCCCTAACATTGGGAACATTCTGCCCGCATCTAATTTGTCTAAACCAGTCAGGATTTTAAATGTCTCTATAAGATCCCCCCTCATTCTTCTGAACTCCAGAGGATACAAGTTCAGTTGACCCAATCTTTCTTGATATGTCAGACCGGCCATCCCAGGAATCAATCTAGTGAACCTTCGCTGCACTCCCTCAATAGCAAGAATGTCCTTCCTTAAGTTAGGAGACCAAAACTGCGCACAATACTCCAGGTGTGGCCTCACCAAGGCCCTGTACAACTGCAGCATCACCTCCCTACTCCTGTACTCAAATCCCCTTACTATGAAGGCCATCATTCCGTTTGCTTTCTTGACTGCCTGCTGCACTTGCATTCCCACCTTCAGTGACTGATGTACCATGACGCCCAGGTCTCGTTGCACCTCCCCTTTCCCTAATCTGCCACCATTCAGGTAATAGTCCGCCTCTCTATTTTTACCACCAAAGTGGATAACCTCACATTTATCCACATTGTACTTCATCTGCCATACATTTGCCCATTCACCCAACCTGTCCAAGTCACTCTGTAGCCTCCTAGCATCCTCCTCATTGTTCACACTGCCACCCAATTTAGTGTCATCCACAAATTTGGAGATATTACATTTAATCCCTTTGTCCAAATCATTAATATATAATGTAAACAGCTGGGGTCCCAGCACCGAACCCTGCGGTACCCCGCTGGTCACTGCCTGCCATTCTGAAAAGTACCCATTTACTCCTACTCTTTGTTTCCTGTGTGCCAACCAGTTCTCAATCCACGTCAACACATTACCCCCAATCCCATGTGCTTTAACTTTGCTCACCAATCTCTTGTGTGGGACCTTGTCGAAGGCCTTCTGAAAGTCCAAATACACCACATCTACTGGTTCCCCCCTGTCCACCCTATTGGAAACATCCTCAAAAAATTCCAGAAGATTTGTCAAGCATGATTTCCCTTTCACAAATCCATGCTGACTTGGACCTATCCAAATGGTCTGTTATGACATCTTTAATAATTGCTTCCATCATTTTACCCACGACCGATGTCAGGCTGACCGGTCTATAATTCCCTGCTTTCTCCCTCCCTCCTTTTTTAAAAAGAGGGGTTACATTGGCCACCCTCCACTCCATCGGAACTGATCCAGAGTCTAAGGAATGTTGGAAAATGATCGTCAATGCATCCACTATTTCCAAGGCCACCTCCTTAAGTACTCTGGGATGCAGACCATCAGGCCCTGGGGATTTTTCAGCCTTCAGTCCCATCAATTTTCCCAATACCTTTTCCCGTCTAATAAGGATTTCCCTCAGCTCCTCCCTCTTACCAGATCCTCTGACCCCTTTTATTTCCGGCAGGTTGTGTGTGTCCTCCACAGTAAACACCAAACCAAAGTACTTGTTCAATTGATCTGCCATTTCCTTGTTCCCCATTACGACTTCCCCTGTTTCCGACTGCAGGGGACCTACGTTTGTTTTTACTAACCTCTTTCTTTTTACATATTTATAGAAGCTTTTGCAGTCCATTTTAATGTTCTCTGCAAGCTTCCTTTCATATTTTATTTTCCCTGCCCTAATCAAACCCTTCGTCCTCCTCTGCTGAGTTTTGAAGTTCTCCCAGTCCCCGGGTTTGCTGCTACTTCTGGCCAATTTGTATGCAACATCCTTGGTTTTAATACTATCCCTGATTTCCCTTGTTAGCCATGGTTGAGCCACCTTCCCTTTTTTATTTTTACGCCAGACCGGGATGTACAATTGTTGTAGTTCATCCATGCGATCTCTAAATGTCTGCCATTGCCCTTCCACTGATAGCCCCTTAAATATCGCTTGCCAATTTAACCTCACCAATTCACGCCTCATACCCTCAAAGTTGCCCTTATTTAAGTTCTGGACCATGGTCTCTGACTTAACTGTTTCCTTCTCCATCCTAATGTAGAACTCCACCATACTATGGTCACTCTTCCCCAGGGGGCCTCGTACCACAAGATTGCTGATTAGTCCTTCCTCATTACACAACACCCAGTCCAGGATGGCCTCCCCTCGAGTTGGTTCCTCAACATATTGGTTTAGGAAACCATCCCTTAAACACTCCAGGAAATCCTCCTCCACCGTATTGCTTCCAGTTTGAGTAGCCCAATCTATATGCATATTAAAGTCACCCATGATAACTGCCGTGCCTTTTTTGCACGCACCTCTGATTTCCTGTTTCATACCCTCCCCCACCTCACTACTGCTGTTTGGAGGTCTGTACACAACTCCCACTAACGTTTTCTGCCCTTTGGTGTTCTGCAGCTCAACCCATATTGATTCCACATCCTCCAAGCTGATGTCCTTCCTAGCTATTGCATTAATCTCCTCTTTAACCAGCAATGCTACCCCACCCCCTTTTCCTTTTATTCTATCCTTTCTAAATGTTGAATACCCCTGGATGTTCAGTTCCCAGCCTTGATTGTTCTGGAGCCACGTCTCTGTAATCCCAATCACATCGTATCCGTTAACATCTATTTGCACAGTCAATTCATCCACCTTATTACGGATACTCCTTGCATTAAGACACAGAGCCTTTAGGCTTGTTTTATTAACATCCTTTGTCCTTTTAGACTTATGATTTAGTATGGCCCTTTGTGTTTCTTGCCTTTGTTTACTCGGCCTTCCCCTATTGTTTCTCACCCTTCTAACATTTGTTTCTGACTGCATATTACTTCCCCCTGTTTCGCTACATAGGTTCCCATTCCCCTGCCATATTA
This sequence comes from Squalus acanthias, assembly GCA_030390025.1. Classification (NCBI taxonomy): domain Eukaryota; kingdom Metazoa; phylum Chordata; class Chondrichthyes; order Squaliformes; family Squalidae; genus Squalus; species Squalus acanthias. The sequence goes on from CM059425.1 coordinate 39,364,020, forward strand.
GTTTAAATCCTCCCGAACTGCTTTAGCAAATATTACCCCGAGGACATCGGTTCCAGTCCTGCCCAAGTGCAGACCGTCCCTTTTGTACAGGTCCCACTTCCCCCAGAACTGGTTCCAATGCCTCAGGAATTTGAATCCCTCCCTCCTGCACCACTGCTCAAGCCACGTATTCAATCTCACTATCCTGTTCTCTCTATTCTGATTAGCACGTGGCCCTGGTAGCAATCCAGAGATTACTACCTTAGAGGTCCTACTTTTTAATTTAGCTCCTAGCTCCCTAAATTCTGCTTGTAGGACCTCTTCCCGCTTTTTACCTATATCGTTGGTACCTACATGCACCACGACAGCTGGCTGTTCACCCTCCCTCTTCAGAATGTTCTGCAGCCGCTCCGAGACATCCTTGACCCTTGCACCAGGGAGGCAACATACCATCCTGGAATCTCGTTTGCGGCCACAGAAACTCCCTTACAATTGAGTCCCCTATCACTATAGCCCTACCACTCTTTTTCCCGCCCTGCTGTGCAGCAGAGCCAGCCATGGTGCCATGAACCTGGCTGCTAGTGCCTTCCCCTGGTAGGCCATCTCCCCCAACAGTATCCAAAGCGGCATACCTGTTTTGGAGGGAGATGACCACAGGGGACTCCTGCACTACCTTCCTGATATTGCCCTGCTTCTTGGTCACCCATTCACTGTCTGTCCTAGCCTTTACCTGCGGTGTGGACAACTCACTAAATGAGCGATTCACCGAGTTCTCGGCATCGTGCATGCTCCAGAGTGAGTCCACCCGCAGCTCCAGCACCGCCATGCGGGCTGTCAGGAGCTGCAGCTGGACACACTTCCCGCACACGTAGTTGTCAGGGACACTGGAAGTGTCCCTGGTTTCCCACATGGCACAGGAGGAGCATGAAACAGGTCCGAGACTTCCTGTCATGACTTAACCCTTATGTTACTTTATTACTAAAATTTAAACTTATTTATCTTAGGTCCAGGAGTTAAGTCCCTGAAAACAAAATATAAAATCGAACCTACCTTTTAAATTCCCTCTACCCCTAAAGGTTAGAGGAGGTGGGAGGGTGGGAGTCACTACTAGTGTAGTGTCTCGGGTTTAGCAACCGCTCCACCTATATACGGGTACCAATGAATTGGCCCCGCCCCCTGCCTTTGAAAAAGCCCGCTCCTCCTCCCCCGCTGTCGACGCTGGTCTGAGGCCAGCTGGTGATCGCCGCTGACCTCGAAGAAAGCTGCCCACGAAGATCTCGCGATCCCTGTGGCGAAAACTTTTGCTTTCTCGACCTTAATTTGATTGTCGCGCTGTCAAAAGGGGATCTCCAGCATATATTAACAGTGATGTCATCAAGCTGTCTAAGCAGCCAATCACATTGAAGAATTCTCACAGCCCGCAAACCAGGAAATAAAAGGCACTGATTATCATTCACTTTTTTAAAACTTTACCGAGAGCGAAATAAAGATTAGGATGTACACATGGGGTTAAGGTAGAAACTGAAATATTATAAACAAACTTTTAAAAAATTAAAAAATATTTTTTATCATTTTAAAAATCTTGTATTTTTTATCATAATGGAGAAATTTGGCATTCCATAAATATAAAATTAGTTTTTCAGGGCCAGATTGGTTGTTCAGCAGTCAATACACTGTTAAAACCCCAGTTAGACCTATTTCAACAAGGCTTAACTTTTTATGCGGTGTAATGTAAGGGGGAAGTTTGTGTCAGTTCAAGTGATTTCACTGATTGCCGCTATGGGGATTTCCACAGCGCAGCCTGTGCCGGAGCAGGGAATGACTGACTGCAACTTCAGGATTTCCACGTTTATCTGCGCATGCGCTAAATCCTGAAGTTACGGTCAGTTTCAGAGACAGTTTTGCCGTCATTATCACCGCAAAATCTGAGCCATTGTGATTGTGTGCTCATGATACCATTTAAGAAATTGAGCTGTTTTTAAAATGTGCCCCATATAATATCAGCCAAACAGAACTGGTTGATGTACTGTGATATAGAGTGCTCTAAAGTTGAGTTCCTGCTTAGATTATTTTTCCTCAGATGGTAAAGTCCAAACTTCAACTTTGCTGTTGAAAATGGCGTTGAGTGGAGTTGTGGCTCTTTATTAATGGAAATAAAACTGAAAGATGAGGCAGCTCCCACCACTCTGTCCACCTTTAAAAAATGTATTATTCGGACATGGGCGTCGCCATCATTTATTGCCCATCCTTTTTAACATTTATTTTATACTATTACATTACATTTAATTTCCTTTAAAAGTGCTTTGGGATGTCCTGAGGTCATGAAAGGCGCTATACAAATGCAAGTTCTATCTTTCTATAAGCTGCAGAGCAACATTGGCAGAGGCCTGGAATAAGTCACCAGTTCACCTTCCTGGCTGGCTTATAGTGTGTAGCATTGGAGAGCTAAAGAGAAGGTGTAAAATAGCTAATGGAATGCATCTAATGCATGACCCTTTCTTTCATTTTAATTGTTTCAAAAAGAATATTCATTTTCCAAACTACTACTTTTTATGCAGGAAGAAATTGATGCAGCAGTAAAGGAGCTGTTGGCACTTAAACTGGATTATACAACATTGACAGGCCAGGAGTACAAGGTTGGTATCCCACCCACTAACAACACGCCAGTTAATAGTAATAGCCCGGCTGTTGCAGAAGATGGTGGTGACTATGTGGATCCATGGACAGTGCAGACATCCAATGCCAAAGGGGTGGACTATGACAAGCTGATTGGTGAATATCCCTTTCCTTTAGTTGTTTTTATTGCTGGAAGCGATGTAAATTTGCACATTTTAAAAATATTGTAGAATGAAAGTTAGCCATGAAATAAAGATGCAACAGAAAACAACATGCATGAGTTACAGACTTCATAAAAAATTAAAAAGTACAAACTGAAGGAACGGCAATGTAGTGGTTATGTTCCTGGACTAGTAATCCAGAGAATGTGAGATTGAGAATTTGAATTCAGTTTAGAAAAAAATCTGAAAATGTAAAAAAAAAACTGGTATCAGTAAAAGTAACCGTGAAGCTGTTGAAAACTGTAAAAACGCAACTGGTCACTAATGTCCTTTTTAGGGAAGGAAACCTGCAATCCTTACCCAGTCAGGCCAAGATGTAACTTCAATCCCACAACATGTGGTTGACTCTTAACTGCCCTCTGAAGTGGCCTAGCAAGCCACTCAGGATTTGTAACAGTTTGATGCAACTAACGGCATTGTAGGAGCACCTTCACCACATGGACTGTAGCAGTTCAAGAAGGTGGCCCACACTTTCTCAGGGCAACTATGGATGGGCAATAAATGCCAGCCTTGACTGCAACACCCACAACCCTAGAATACATTTTTCTAAAAACCTGATGGCTTGGAGCAATATTATGTAGGGATGACTGGATAGGAACTATCAATTTGGTGCAAGCCAAAATAATTAGTGAGCTTAGAATGAAGAATGATGTGTAAAATGGACAAATTACAATCATTTGAAGTATATTTTGACTTTTTTTTAAAAAGAGGGGAAAATGTAATATAGAAAGAAAGCAATGCAGGACAACATAATATGTGCTCTTAACGTAGAATAATATCCCACGGCAGGTATTATTTTTGATATACCACACTATTTAAACATCTCACTCTTGCTTGGAGTATCTAAAGATTGTTTTTGTGCATCAGTATTGATGACTAACTTGTAACTTCATTACACACATTCACAGAGCTGGAAAATCATTTTAATCTTTTAACATTTCATTGTTATTTGGAGAAGAAATATAATGGTTTAATATTTCCTCAATATATATATTATACCGGTGGTGCTGTACTGCACCAATCTAGTAATGTGAAAACTTCATCATTATTTACAGTTCGGTTTGGAAGCAGCAAAATTGATCAGGCGTTGATTGACCGAATAGAACAAGTCACTGGTCAAAAAGCTCATCACTTTCTTCGCAGAGGAATCTTCTTCTCTCATCGGTTGGCAAAGCTTTTCGTCTCTTGTACCCGTTATAAATTATTCTTCAATACGTGTAACTTATTCACAACTTTCCATTTAGCTTGTTACTATAACAATTGACATTTTCTAAATTTACCTATATTTTACTTTCTGAACTACTTTTCCAGATCCAAGATATATTTTATTGTTTTTTTTAAGATAATCATTCAACATCTTTTAAAGTTTGAAACTTCTGGCTTTGCTTTATACATAAACACTGCGTTCTGTTCTGAATTACTGAGACTAAAAGGTACAGGGCAGTAAGATTTTATTATAAATATGATACATGTTCACCATCCTATTACTGCACCCTCTCTCACTTGGTAATTGCTATAAACTGTCATAAAGAAAAAAAGTTACTTAGTAGCAGCATTTATAGGGGCTGTTCCAGCATCACTGAAGATATGTAATTACTTGAACAAACCTAAAACAAAACAGATTTTTGCTTCGTCACTGAATGTTTACATCGAAGTATGAGCACTAGAGATTTCATATGAAAATAAGTGAATCTAAATAATGGCTATTTTAGTAGTATACTGGAATCATACTGTTAGTAAAATGCTATTGGAATCAGTTCTACTTGAGTGTGTTTCAATTATTAATTAAAAATACGTAGGAATATTAGGCTGATGTGCATTTATTTGAAAATGGGTTTGTTTTGTGATTTCCCAACCCCAGAAAATTGTCACTTAAATCTTCCTGTCTAGATTTTCTGTGTTGAAAAGCTGCATCAATTGTATTTTTGAAGTTGTGCTTTTGATCATTATTTTTTCAAAGGGATATGCAGCAGATCCTTGATGCTTTTGAAACAAAAAAATCATTCTACCTATATACTGGGCGCGGTCCTTCATCAGAGGCTATGCATATGGGCCACCTTATCCCATTCATCTTCACAAAGTAAGTTTGGATAATACTTGTGCAGTACGTATGAGAGAGCAATCCCTGTGTGTGTTTCTTAAATTTATTGGGGTCAATTTTAACTTGCTGAAATTGGCATTAAAATGGGGCTGGTAGACTTACTGCCCTAATAATCCCAACGTTTTGCCCGCTGACACCTTTACAGGGGCCTACCACTGGGCAACCAAATGCCTGCCTGTTTGGCATACATATGACCCCAATTACAATTTTAGGACAGAACTGGTCGGAGCATGTGCTATATGCACTGTCCAACTAGTTTTATTGGCGATAGGGCTGAGAAGGCCTTGAAAAAGTAAATTTTACATTGGGCCAGAAATTCGGGTCTCCACAGGTGAGTACGCGCTGGGTACTCACCCGTAGACCCAACGAAAGTGCCGGTTTCACGCATGCACTGTGCATGCGCTGGAAACCGGAACTTCCGTTCCCCTGAAGGAAGGGGTTCAGAGGTTGAACGCGTGCGCCGGAGCGGCAGCGCGCACGCAGAGAACTTCGTTTTTTTTTTCAGGTTTCTCCGTGAGGGTAAGTACGGAGAAGCTGCGCGGGGAAAAAGGAGGCGCAAGGCCTGCTTTTAACAAGGTAAGTGGTGAATTAAGTACAATTTAAACATTTTTTCAACAGGTTTATCTTTTTTACATACTTTAAAGAAAGGTAAGTTTATTTTTAGCACCGTTAAAAAGTGTAATTAATTTTTTCAAAAATTTAAATTTTTGTTTAAAGTAGTTAATTTATGTAATTTATAGTTATTTTAAAAATGTGATTTTTTTTTTATTTATTTGAAGTTTTAGTGAGGTTTTGGGGCCGATCTCTATTCATAGATTTGACAGGCCTTCCTGTCAAAATCTATGAATGAAGATTCCCTGCTCCGATTGGCTCTCCATGGCCCATGTGATCGCAGGGGACGCTTCGAACTAACTGCACCCCTGGGATACGCAAGTACTGCGCGCCGGCAGCTGCAGGAGGCCCAGGAGCCGAATTCCACGCGGGCCCGAAGCACAATGGCAGGCGCGGTAGGTAAGTACGCGCGCGATTCTTGCGCCTGCGGGAAGCCGGAGAGCCGAATTTCTGGCCCATTTTGTGGGGCCAGGAGTAGTACGACTTGCCCTGCTGCCAGCTGGGTGGCCTCCCAGCTGCCCGATAACTGCACTGGCCTAAATGCGGTGAGCTGCATCGGGAGGTGAGCTGCTCGTTTGGCACCCGCATCTTCTCAGTTCTGTTTAAATCAGCAGGGCCTCAAAATGGCTCTGTCCTCTTTGGTGCCGGAACTGGCGGGTTGCTGGTGCACTCTGCCGGTTGGTCGCTCGAAAGTTAAAATAAACCCCATTACGTCTTGACTCCGGAGAGGTCCTAGTGACATGCTATAACCATCTTCACAGGAAATAATGGCCCGGAATTTGCGGTGGGTAATAACAGCAAATGAACAGCGGAAATCCTGAAGTTGCAGTCAGTCATTCACTGCTCCGATACAGGCTGCGCTGTGCCCCCCCCCCCTCCCCTCCCCACAGCCAACAATCAGTGTAATCTGTGAAATCAGTGAAAATGACGAAAACTTTGGCTCTTCCGCGGTACTATCATTGTTAAATACCCCATTAAAAGTTAGACCCTTTTGAATTAGGTGTAACTGGGGTTTTAACAGCATATTGACTGCTAAGCAAATGTTATGGCCCTGAAAAATTATTTTAATTTTGTGGAGTGTCAAATTTATCCATTTTAATAAAAATTAAAAAAATTTAAGAAACTTAAAAAAAAATTATTATTTTTTAAAGTTATTTCAGGTTTGCCTTTTCCCCACGTGACAGCCCCAATGTTTGATTTGCTCTCTCTAACATTTTTAAAAAGTTAGAATCAAAGGCTCTTAATTACTTCCTGGTTCCCGGTCTGTGAGAAATCTACATTTTGATTGGCTGCTTAGACAGCTTGTTGCCATTACAGCAGCACAGCAGCTCGCATTAGGGATTCATAAGAACATAAGAAATAGGAGCAGGAGTAAGCCAATTGGCCCCTCGAGCCTGCTCCGCCATTCAATAAGATCATGGCTGATCTGATCCTAACCGCCAATCTACTATCACAGAACCATCTCCTGAACCTAACAGAATTGGACACACGAAATAGGAACAGGATCAGGCTACACGGGCCCGCTACGCTACCCACAGGGCCATGACCGATCCGAACTTAGACTCATGTCCAAATTCCTGCCCGCTCCCCGTAACCCTTAATTCCCTTTACTTCTAGGAAACTGTCTATTTCTGTTTTAAATTTATGTAATGATGTAGCTTCTACAGCTTTTTGGGGCAGCATATTCCATGGACCTACCACCCTCTGAGTGAAGTAGTTCCTTCTCATCTCAGTTTTGAAAGAGCAGCCCCTTATTCTAAGACTATGCCCCCTAGTTCTAGTTTCACCCATCATCGGGAACATCCTCCCCGCATCCACCTGATCCAACCCCTTCACAATCTTATATGTTTCAATAAGATCGCCTCTCATTCTTCTGAACTCCAATGAGTAGAGTCCCAATCTACCCAACCTCTCCTCATATGTCCATCCTCTCATCCCCGGGATTAACCGAGTGAACCTTCTTTGTACTGACTCGAGAGCAAGTATGTCTTTTCTTAAGTATGGACACCAAAACTATGCAGTATTCCAGGTGCGGTCTCACCAATACCTTGTACAAATACTTGGATTGATTTCAATTGCACGTCGGAAAAGCCGAACTTCTCGCCACAGAGATCGCGAGATCTTTGTGGGACGTTTACTTTGCGGCCAGTGACGAATGCCTTCGCTTCGCCGCTGACCGCGAATTGCAGGCCTTTATTCAAGTGTTTACTGGTTTTGTAAGAATATACTATGCGTAGAGTTTGCAAGTTCATTCTCTATCCAGCAGTCTGCTGACTTGGTCACGTCCACCATTTTACTAGAAAAATGTTGTGTTGTGATTTTTACAGGGATCAGTAATATTCGCACCGTTTACATTTGTTGGTGTGCCGAGTAGGTTTTCACGTGTCCACTTAAATTTTATGGTAGTTTATCCGTGTTAATGCTCATTGAAAATGCTTCCACAACTGGCTTAAAATTTGAGACCAATGAAATGATATTCCACTGATGATTGTATTTTTCCAACTTGTAGATTGTTCCATTGAAAAGGATTTAGCTTGTTCATGCCTATATATTTCTATTAAATAGGTGGCTACAAGACGTTTTCAATGTACCTCTTGTAGTTCAGCTGACCGATGATGAGAAATACCTGTGGAAAGACATAACACTAGAACAGGCCTATAAATATGCTGTTGAGAATACCAAAGACATCATTGCTTGTGGCTTTGATGTGAATAAAACCTTCATCTTCTCTGATCTGGATTACATGGGGTATGTCCACAGCAGAAACCTGTGTTTTCATTGATGTTTTTCATTGGAAAGATAGTTTTAATCAAAATAAGAGAGATACAGTAGTAATGGTGAGTAAGCTGGAGAGAAGTTTTTAGTATGGACATAAGAAGATAAGAATTAGGAGCAGGAGTAGGCCATACAGCCCCTCGAGCCCACTCCGCCATTCAATAAGATCATGGTTGATCTTCGACCTCAACTCTACTTACCCATGGAATGTAGGTTAAATTATTAAAGAGTGTTTTGTATGTTGTGATGCAACCAATATTTCCTGTTAATACTGAAAATGATTTACACAATTGAAAGTAAAATATTGTACAGCATAGTGCTTTCCTTCTGGAGATTAGTCCACAGAAGTGTTTTTTTTAAGTGGCATCGCAAGTGTACATCTTCCCTCCTCACCCCCCACTTAGCATACAGTGAAAATTTTCCATCACGTCAAGCCTTAGTTCCTAAAGACAGTACAGTGTATTTGTTTAAAAAAAGCATAACACCTAGAACACAATAAGGACAAACACAAAGTGCACTATATACTTGCAGTCTCAGCTAGGGAACAGATCACTTCCCAAACTGCTCAACTGCAATCAGCCATTGATTACATTGATAAGATACTGAACAAACTGCTGAATGAGGAGGATGACATGTCTGCAGCAGAGGAGGAAGCCACTGTGCAGGGGGAAAAATGCACACTAAAATGGCATTAATTACGGTTTGGTAAAACGGAGTGGAAAAACAACATGAAAAGACGTTTACCTTAAAAGTGTGATTGAAGAGAATCTGACAACTTTTGCTTATCCCTGCTGAATTATTAACATTTGCTGTGCTCCCAGCATTACATGGGAAGAAAAAGACTACCCAGTTAGGAATGAGTTTGATCCTAACAGTCCAAGGTAAAGATCACATATTAATGAAGCATGAAAGTAATTAAAATTACTATGCTGTCCAAATTGAAATGAATTAAAATCTACACTAAAATATATTGCCTCCTTTTCTCCTGTGGACCCCTAACACCCCACACTTGCCAGGCTGATAGAACGGGCTAGACACCTGCTCCCAGGCCTCCCTTCCACCAGTGCTGCACAACAACTAGCTGCTGGAAGTATGTGAGGTCAGCCTAAGGTAACTGGCCCTTTTCTTCCTTTTCTGTGCCTCCTTACCGTGAGATCAGAAATGCATTCTGACTCCATGGTACAGTGTGTAGAAGCTCCAATACACTGTGCCAGTGGATGTACTTCTGATACACACCTAACCACTATCTTCCTCAATATAGTCAGATAGATTATGACATGAAAAATACAGTTGTGATAACTTTAGAACTGAGATTGTTCATTAACTATAAATCAAGTATTTTTCCCAGATCTGTAAAGTATAATATTTTAATTCTCTTTTGGCTGCAGACAGAGTCCAGGATTCTATCAGAATGTGGTTAAAATCCAGAAACATGTTACTTTTAATCAAGTGAAGGGGATCTTTGGCTTTGGAGATAGTGACTGTATAGGTAAGATTAACACTGCTTATTTTCAAAAGTTGAAAGTTTGACCTTGTGGACTGAACCCGTCATTCTCATGTAATCTTCAGTAAATTCATTTCTTCTCTTCCCCCCCCCACCCCCCCCCCCCCCCCCTCCAGCTCTCATCAACAACTTAATTGTTTTATTGTGATTTCACCAAACTTCATCAAATGTTTTCTCTGAGCAGACTTTTGTTCCTTTTGATATCTGTTAAACTGGAAATTACTGCATACCCCTATGAACAGACTTGTGACCTCAAAGTTAAAAGCTTCTAATCAGCAACCTACCATGAGAATTTTTTTTATTTCTGCAAGAACCTTCTCTGTCATCATTTCTGGAAATTTTTAAATTTGCATTGCTTAATTATTTCTGCTAAGATTAAGCCAATTTAAACTGAAGGGACAAATATTACATTGTGTCTGGTGAAAATCTACTATTTGAGCTACAACTGTGAACATCTAAACATATCTGAGTTACAGCAGTATAAGTATATCGTTACATTAATAAACCTCAAAGAACACAAGTTATTACTTGTATAGCAAAATCTTTTATGGCAAACAAATACTAACTTTTTTAAAAATCAGTTTCAATGTTTGACTGCTCTTGTTAAGAAAATTGCTTAATGTTTAACTCAGTATTTTTAATTGACAGGGAAGATCAGTTTCCCTGCAATACAGGCTGCTCCATCTTTCAGCACCTCATTTCCACAAATCTTTAACGGCCAAAAGGATATTCAATGTCTCATTCCCTGTGCGATTGACCAGGTCAGAGCTAAGTGCCCACCAAAGAAAATACATATGCTTGAAATGTGCTATGCCTTTGTATTATAAGATTGCAGCATTAGTCATTTTCCCATTGTATTAATTGTATTCGAGTTTACATGGAATGTGATTTTTTTTTCCACGAGTCATTTCATTATATACTATCTGCAGCCTAAGAGCCCAGAGGACAGGCAGACCTGTGCCAATGTCTGAGCAAAAGTGACAACTAAGATGTTTGGCATTATTTGAAGAAGAGCGGGAGAATTCTCCCAGTGTCGTGGTCTACATTTATCCCTCAACCAACACAACCAAAAAAAGATTATCTGACCATTTATCTCATTGCAGTTTGTAGGACCTTGCTGTGCACAAATTGACTGCCACATTTTCCTACATTACAACATTGACTGCATTTCAAAAGTACTTCATTAGCTGTGAAATACTTTGGGATGCCCTGAGGCCATGAAAGGCACTATATAAATGCAAGTTATTTCTTTAAGATGTTTAGAAGAGCGGCCTGTCAATGGCTCTCTGTTCTGGATCATGTTTTACATTGAAGAACCTGCCAATTGCTTGACACATCCAATCAACAACATGGCTGAGCTTAACAGTTCATGGTCCCGGCATCACCATATAGACTCTCGTCTCACTACTTGGTGGTGCCACACAGTGGTAATGCAAAGAGTTGTTCTACACAGCTAGGTCTAAATATAATTTTGGCACTGCAGGTTTGAATTTATTATAATGTAGAATGATTTGCATTTAAACCATAAATATTATACATGTATGTCAAATTAGTAATACTAAATGACATATTTAGCATACATATAAAAAGTGGTTAATTCTGTAAGCTAATATTCTTGTAAATAAGCTTTGTGAAATTCAAGATTTTAAGGGTAGTTTCTCTAAGTTTATATTTTACTAAAACTATGTACCGCTAATTGCTTAAATTTGACTGCAGTTAATATTGCCAAGCTCCAGAATCAGCTTTGAGAACAAAACTTCAATTTTGTTTTATCATCTGTATTACTACTTTTTCATAGGACCCATATTTTAGGATGACCAGGGATGTTGCTCCAAGGATTGGCTATCCAAAACCAGCATTGTTGCATTCAGTCTTCTTCCCCGCTCTGCAAGGAGCACAGACAAAGATGAGTGCCAGTGACCCCAACTCTTCCATCTTCCTCACAGATACCCCAAAGCAGATCAAAACAAAGGTAATGTTCACCATATATACGTGTGTGTAAGATGGAAATTTATTCCCTTATTTGCTGGTCAAAACAGGGGGTTCATCTTGCATGTAAGTAAGGTTTAGTCCAGGTTTATTTTGTAGTACTATTCTTTGAAGATATGTGTCAACAATAGCAGCTTTTTTTGCATATAAACTATTACCACTGAAATAACAATACAAAATATACTAATATGCAACAACATTAATGTAGTTAATTTAACTGTAATAATTTTTCCTCAGATCAACAAGCATGCTTTTTCAGGGGGCAAGGATACTATTGAAGAACACCAACAATTTGGTGGGAATTGTGAAGTGGATGTATCTTACATGTATTTGACCTTTTTCCTGGAAGATGATGAGAAATTGGACAAAATAAAACAGGTCAGTGCAGTTTATTTCATTTTAAAACTATTTTTAACATTTATTCATTTACGTCCCCTAAAATGGTGTCTCTGCACAATAACATACTCTGACCTAAATACAGTATTAAGAATCAATGCTCAACACATCCAATAAATACAGCGCAGCAATCAACAAGGCTAATAGAATGTTGAACTATATTACTAACACACTACAATAAAGGTCAGAGGTCGTCATGATCAAATGATACCATGCTATATTCAGACCACACCTTGAATTACTGCTTCCATTTCTGGTCACTCAAGCGCTGGAGTTAGTGCAGAGAAGAGCCACGTGGCTTATCCCTAGCTTCCGCAGTCTGAGTTATGATGAAAAACTGGAGAAACTAGGGCTTTTCATTTTGGAAAGAGGTATTGGAGAAGTGATTTTTATAGAGGTATTGGAGGTGAAAATCTTGGATTTATTTAAGAAACAATTGGATGCTGCAATGGAAAGACTATAGGATCTTTCTGGATGGATGAATTAAGATGGGCTGAATGGCCTTCCTCATCCATAATTATCTTAGTGTTTTTAATACATATTAGTTACATCTAAGAATTCTTTTCTTTAGGATTATTCCAGTGGAAAGCTTCTTACAGGAGAGCTGAAGAAGATTCTTGTTGAAACACTGCAGCCTATCATAGCAGCACACCAAGTACGGCGCAAGCAGGTGACCGATGAAATGGTGAAACAGTTCATGACTCCTCGGAAACTGGCATATGACTTTTAATGACTTGTTTCGGAATTCATAATGCTCTATATAGAGAATCAAGTCAATTTTCATTCATCAAAATCTTAACATTATGCTGAAGTTGTGTAACATTATTATGGACAAATGATTTAGAATATATTAATAAATATCACTAAATTATAACCAACTATTTCCAGAGCAGTAATGATAACTGTGTTTTAATCACTTCTGTTGTAGATGAAAGGTTTTGGTTTGCCCTCCCGCAATTTCATACAAGCCCATTTAATAGTTTTCATTGAGTATTTCAGGTTCAAAAGATTTGGCACCCTAGTTATGTTTTCACAAAAAAATGCCTGAAATCCAGTTTTCATACAGTACCATTACAGTTATCTTAGCTTGTTGAATGGCTTTTTTTTTTAAACTTATCAAGATCACAAGTTCCCAGTATGAAAATATTTTGTATTCTAAAAAATGTTCATATTCAACCCTTTAGAAAAGTTTGTTACATTTGTTCGACGAGTATGCACATCTTCAATCTCTGGGATCTGAGCTGCTTCTCTTCTGTCTGATTTAACAAAAATGCTATCACGGTAGATAATTACAATTCCATCCCTCAATAGACCTCTAATCCACACTGTCTGCACGTATTACTGCACTGAACTTCACATCGGAGAAGCTCAAAGTTGTGTAAGGAAAGCAAATTTCCAATCCCAGAGAATTGAAGGAGAACAAATTGCAGGGATATGGGGAAAGAGCGGGGGAGTGGGACTAACTGGATTGCTCTTTGAAAGAGCTGGCACAGACTCGATGGGCCGAACGGCCTCCTTCTGTGCTGTACTATTCTATGATTCTATTTTTTAAACAGTTTACATGTACAGGAGAAATAGATTAAATTTGCTCTTTATGTCTAGGTTTTCATAGACAATGCTTGTATTACTTTGAACCATTTTTTATAACCGTCTGAGGGGTATTGATTAAGTCAAGTTTTCTTTTATTAATACTTGGAATATGGGTGTCACTAGCAAGGCCAGCATTTATTGCCCAGCCCTTGTCCTCGAGAAAGTGGTGGTAAGCCGTTACCTTGAACCGCTGCAGTCTGTGTGGTGAAGGTACTCCCACAGTGCTGTTGGGTAGCGAGTTCCAGGATTTTGACCCCGTGACAATGAAAGAACGCCAATATATTTCCAAGTCAGGATGGTGTGTGACTTGGAGGTGGTGGTGTTCCCAATGCGCCTGCTGTCCTTGTCCTTCTAGGTAGTGGTGGTTGTGGATTCGGGACGTGCTGTCGAAGAAGCCTTGGATAGATAGTATACACTGCCGCCACGTTGCACCAGTGGTGGAGGGAGTATATGTTTAAGGTAGTGGATGGGAGCCAGATCAAGCAGACTGCTTTGTCCTGGATGATGTCGAGCTGCTTGAGTGTTGAAGCGACACCCATCCAGGCAGGTGGAGATTATTCCATCACACTCCTGACTTGTGCCTTGTAAGTGGTGGAAATGTTGTGGGGTGGTTCAGGAGGTGAGCCACTCACCACAGAATACCCAGCCTCTGAACTGCTCTAGTAGCACGACATTTATGTGGCTGGTCCAGTTCAGTTTCTGGTCAGTGCTAACCCCCAAGATGTTGATGGTTGAGCATTCAGTGAGGGTAATGCTATTGAATGTCAAGGGGAGGTGGTTAGACATTCTCTTGTTGGAGATGGTCATTGCTTGGCACTTGTGTGGCGCGAATGTTACTGCCACGTAGCAGCCTAAGCCTGGATATTGTCCGGGTCTTGCTACCTGTGGGCATGGACTGCTTCATTATCTGAGGAATTGCGAATGGAGCTGGACAGTGAGCAGTCATCAGTGAACAGCCCCACTTCTGACCTTATGATGGAGGGAAGGTCATTGATGAAGCAGCTGAAGATGGTTGGGCCTAGGATGCTGCCCTGAGGAACTCCTGCAGCGACATCCTGGGGCTGGGATGATTGGCCTTCAACAACCACTACCATCTTCCTTTGTGTTAGGTATGACTCTAGCCAATGGAGAATTACCAGGAGCAAATAAAGCACTAAGAAAAATGCAACTTATACTTGCTAAAGGCATCAAGGACTGAGTTGGACACACAGATTTATTACTAATATCACTTTATTTGGCTATATCCACTATAGTACGATTAGTACCGTCACAAGGTGTGGTGTTGCTGTTTACCATAACAATTGATGCTTGATATAAATTGCCAGGATGAGTGTAAGCATAGTAGTAAACTTAATTGTGCATACCAACATTTTCTGGATTTTGATTAACCGTATATGATGTGATGTTCAAGATTACTCTATGAACTCAGCCAGGTTAAGTTCATTATTCAGGTGGCATGGTCGGCTTCTAATGTTAACTTGTCCCTTTGATTATGAGCATAAAGGCTTTCCTTGGGTAGCAGTCTGCTTGTGGCATCAGGCAGCTGCTTCATCTGCAATGTTAGGTTTCATCTCTGGGTTATGTATGCAGTGAGTCATTGTAGCCATAGTCCTCCTTTGTTTTCTCTTTCTAAGTTGTACTGTATTTTCTTTGGTTGTTATATTGTACATTCTCTCTGCTTGGAGCGTATGTGTTTGAATTAATTGTTGGAATACACTTTCTCTACTACTTTAATCTAAAATCCTTCTGAAACATTCTAACATCTTAAAACATTCAACCCCCCTTTCAAAACCACTCAAATTTCAAAAACCTTCTGAGCTAGGTGAACAATGTCTGATCACAAACTACTACAGGGAATCCCACTTCAGATGACCTGATCGATCATCGTGACAAATTCAGCTACATAGATCATTTTCAGAGGTCATTCAACTAAACAGACACGTATTGGAAACTGTAATTGTGAGATTTTAATTAGGTTTACCAAAACCTTACTTCCAATTCATTTTGATCCTTCCTTCACCGCATGTATATATCAGCAGGAAGGAAGATACATTAATTATGTTCTCTCAAGGCATCTTGTTATCCTGCTATCAGACCAAGGACCATGGAACATAAATCTGCCTTTGGTGTTTTTGATAGGGTTAGGCCCAAGCTCATCCTGATATAAGTACAGTAATGGCTTTGCCAAGGCATATTCTTACTCAAGTTTTGAACTATTTAAGAGGGGCTGGTTTCTAGTGTTTAAGAGTTACAACATGTGGTAAACCGGGAGACAAGTTGACAAATCAGTTTTTCCCTTTCTGCACCATTCCTGGTTATTGCCCTCCTCTCCAAAAAGGAAAGCGTGAAATTGATTGTGTTTTTTTTTTAAACTGCTGTTGCTTGTTGAGACCTGTTAATGAGCTTTTAGAGAAATATGCAGTAGTTTTCCACTGCTGGACTACAGGAAGTACTTCAGAGGATAATAGAGTAGTTGAATATGTGGATGAGGGGAGATAGGGAATCGTGGTCACAATCATAACCAGGTAAGAATTCCACTCATGCCTCCGGTTGTAAGACAGTGATCTTGGGTGGAGACTTAAACTACAACCTCCACTGCAGCTAGACAGGCTCCCATCAATCACAAGGCACCCCCAGGGCAAGCTGCCAGAACAATCTAAGAATGATGTCAAGGCCTTGTAGATCTTTAGGAGCCCAGCACCTCACTGAGAAGGAATTTAATTTCTGCTCAGACCTGAACAAAATGTACTCTAGAATCACATATTTCTTTGTGAAATAGACAAACCTATCTCAAATCAAAAGCTACCTTATCAGGCACATAACCATCTTTAACCATGCACGAATCTCTCTCTAACTCACACTTAACAACATATCGCCCTTTACCCGAAACTGCTGCCCTCCCGGCATCCCTAGGTCACCTGTTGTAAAGAAGAAAATGGGGATCCCTACAATTCTCTATGAAACCATCAAGGCAGTGGTGAGGGGTCATACTGTTATCTTCTCCTCTGCCAAGAGGCATAATGTACTACAAATCCAGAGAGACCAGGAGCAAAGAGTAGTGGCGCCTTCAAATCAGTGGCACAGAACAGTCACATCAATTAGGAAAGCAGAGGGCACTGAAATCAACAAAGAATTTGCAGACCATTATATCACATACCTCAGAGTTCCAGACCACCTCAGAAGAAACAACTAGCAAACACCTAGCAAAACTCCCCCTCTCCCAAACAGATGTGGACACTCGACTGCCTGATCTTATCCAATACAAAGCCTCCAAACCAGAAAAGTCAGAACTCGATAGCTACTCTGCCAAGTTATACAAGACCTTGCTCCTGGAACCGATACTTCCCGTACTAAAACTCTTCCAACCACCTTGAAGAAACACACGCCCTTCTAGACATCCTTCACATAGGACTGTCACTCAAACGACAACACCAGATGTCTATTTCACATCACTGCAACAGCATTGCACCTCCCCCCAATACTCTCCCTCAACACAGAGAAAAGCCTTTGAATAGATGGAAGGAATTTCCTTCTTACTTCTCGCCTTTGGTGATGCATTCTGGAAGTGGATTTAAATCTTGTCCTCTAACCCCATATCCACCATGTGCACCAAAACTACCTCAGTGTCCCAGCATTCCCCTTCCAAAGCTGTACCAGACAAGGGTGCCACATGTCCCCCTCTTTGCAATAGGCCTACAGCGCTCAGCAGAAAACAGCAGAGTAAATCTATGAAATATGGTAGTTGCTCGAGAAACTGAACACAAAATATAAACATATTTTGTGACAATGTCCTACTTAATGTAATTAATCCCACCACCTCACCCCCAACATTTTCCAAAATAAATTTCTCCGACTCTCAGGTTACATTTGACTTCTCCAGAACAGAGGGCACGTCCTTCATACACAGCAGCTTCAAACATATTCAGAAGACCTACATATTTGCACGGCAAGGCTCTGGCTTCAACCATCTAGGAGTATTAGTAATGCCGAAACTAAAAATATGCTCCCCTGTCCTGGCCAGTATACACACCAAACTCGACAGATGAAACAACTTGTTTATATTGCTCCTGGAAAGGGCAAGCACAATAAAAAAATTAATGTACCACCTCATTTCCTCTGCCTGTTTCAGATTCTATCAATCAAGTCTCAGTATAGATATTAAGAGACCTCAATAACCACATCTCTTGGGTTCTAGGGGCAGACAAGAAAACGCAAATAGGTCTCAAACTCCTGCAGCTTGTCAAGGAGGTTGGTGGGCCCAGCCGTCCCAATCTCAGGCACTGGGCTGACCCCAACTCTTCTGGCCTGACCCACAGTACATGGCTGGATATTGAGATGAGGACCTCCCAACCAACTGTCCCTACTAATTGGTACTCTAATTGGCAGGATGTGACTAGTGATGTTCTGCAAGGATCTGTGTTGGGTCCACATCTATTCACCGTATTTATTAACGACTTAGATGATGGGATAGAAAGCCACATATCCAAGTTTGCCGATGACACAAAGATAGGTGGCGTTGTAAGCAGTGTAGATGGAAGCATGAAACTACAAAGAGATATTAATAGATTAAGCAAATAGGCAAAACTGTGGCAAATGGATTTCAATATACGTAAATGTGAAGTCATCCACTTTGGACCTAAAAAGGATAGAACAGAGTACTTCCTAAATGGTGAAAAGTTAGAAACAGTAGAGGTCCAAAGATCTTGGGGGTGGTCTATGTACATAGATCATTAAAATGTCATGGACAGGTACAGAAAATAATCAAAAAGGCTAATGGAATGCTGGCCTTTATATCTAGAGGAAAAGCAAAATACTCTGGATGTTGGCAATCTGAAATAAAAATAGGAAATACTTAACAGGTCAGGCACATCTGTGGAAATAGAAACGTTTATCGACTTGAAAAATTAGGCTGGATTTTGTCCTTTCCCACCCGCCCGGCGCAGGGGGGCGGCAGCGGGTGGTGACATGGGGGGGTGCCGGGAGACCGCGGGAAACCCGGAGTTCTGGGTTTCCCTGCATGCTTTGCAGTTTAACTCCACAGCCACCGTCTGATGTCACAGGCTGGCTTCCACTCAGGTGGGGAATGCTGACCAGGACGCCGCAGGACCAGGTACGTGCGGAGTCCAGGGTGGAGGGTTCCAAGCCTGGGGGGAGTCCGATCCCCAACCCCAGGGGTCTGATCCCCGGGGAGGGGCGGGCTACTGGTGGGTGAGCTTGGGAGGCCAGGAGGAAGCATTCCTGCTTCTCCTGGTGCACAAGGATTGCTCCCCGAGGCTGTGCTCGCCTCGCTGCAGCTACCGGGAATCCCGAGGCCCAGGATCCCCGGCCGCCAGCAGTAAAACCTGCACAGCAGGTTAAAGCAGAGGATTCAGGGCCTCATTAACATATTTAAAATGTCAACCCGTCTCCTGGCAGCGGATTGGCTGCCCGCCCACCCCCCCCCCCCCCGTCCCACCTGAGTAAAAGGTAAAAGTGGGTGGGTTGGAGGCGAGTTCGGGTCAGGTTTTAGATTTTTTAAAACTTTAACTTCCCCCCCCGCCACCCGTTTTTTCATGTTAAAATTCTCCCCATTAACTCTGTTTCTCTCTCCACAGATGCTGCCTGACCTGCTGAGTATTTCCAGCATTCTCTGTTTTTATTTTATATCTAGAGGACTAGAATACAAGGGGCTAGAAGTTATGCTATGGCTATGCAAAGCCCTGCTTAGACCACACCTGGAGTACGGTGAGCAGTTCTGGGCACCACACCTTAGGAAGAATTTATTGGCCTTGGAGGGAGTGCAGCGTAGATTTACCAGAATGATACCCAGACTCCAAGGGTTAAATTATGAGGAGAGATTACACAAACTAGGATTGTATTCCCTAGAATTTAGAAGTTTAAGGGGTGGTTTGATCAAAGTTTTCAAGATATTAAGGGGAACAGACAGGGTAGATAGAGAGAAACTGTTTCCGCTGGTTGGGGAGGCTAGGACAGGTATAGAAAATAATCAAAAAGGCTAATGGAATGCTGGCCTTTAAATCCAGAGGAAAAGCAATGGATGCTGAGAGGATGTTTCCCCCAGGGGGGTATCTAGAACTAGGGGGCATAGTTTCAGAATAAGGGGTCGCCCATTTAAGATGGAGATGAGAAGGAATTTCTTCTCTCAGAGGGTCGTGAATCTTTGGAATTCTCTACCCCAGAGAGCTGTGGAGGCGGAGCCATTGAATATATTCAAGGTGGAGATTGACAGACATTTGAGCTACAGGGGAGTCAAGGGGTATGAGGAGAGAGCGGGAAAGTGGAGTTGAGGCCAAGATTGGATCAGCCATGATCTTATTGAATGGTGGAGCAGGCTCGAGGGGCCGATTGGCCTACTCCTGCTCCTGTTTATGTTCTAATACTGTGGATGCTGGAAATCTGAAATAAAAACAAAAATTGCTGGAAATACTCAGCAGGTCAGGCAGAAAATCAAAGGGAGACAGCAAACTTGGAACACCCCAATGCTCTACAAAGGACAAAGCCTGAACCCAGAAGGTCCATTATATCTGCAAGGCCCTTTATGCCCCCAACCCAGTCAAACCTCATGGACTGTTGTAAAATCACCCTGATGAGCCTCAAATAGTGTTTTAAATTTGTTCATAATGTACCAGCTACCCTTGTGCATCAATTTATAAGTACTGTACAGTGGTACTGACATTGGTATACATAGGTGCAAAAACTGCTGTTACTTTATAAATATGTACATACAGGAAACTCTCGTTTAAACGGCACCTAAATATCCGGAATTCTCTAATAACCGGCAGAATTCATACTCCGAAAACTACAGTATACAGTCGTTTATAAGTTTTGTTTTACTGTTAAGTAATTAAAGAGTTATGGATTACCCTCAACTGGCATTACTGTACTTAATCAAGCATCTTCCACCATCCAGTCAACACAACATTCTGTAGGGGAGTACCCAATTATACTGCACATTTCTTGATTTTTAAAAATTTTTGTTTGTTAAAAATAGCCTCAGTAGATATACCTCTCCGTTATCCGGAATTTTTAATCAACCGGCACCACGCCGGTCCCGTCGGTGCCGGATACAAAAGAGTTTCTTGTACATCTTTCTGAAGAAGAAATGTAAAAACTTTTTTTTTTTTTTTTAAATTAGGTCACTTCTTCATTTTGGATTAATTTACTAAAATGCTCTCCTCTTCCTCTTGTAAATGGAGCACTGGTGAAGGTCAACTGACAAGTTATTATTAGCTGTGCCTTTATCAGTAACTGATTTAAGGGTATCAAATTTCCACACTACATGCAGCGTCCTAGAAATTGTTCTCTTGGATAAACATGTACATATTGATTTTCTAATGAATAGGCTGTAGTATCGCTCCTGCAAAAGTTAACCTTGTTGATGCCCTTTGATGTGATTATGGTGGCATGTAATTAATTACATTACATTATATTACAGTTCTATAGGAACTCACTGATGCCTTTCCATAATGAACAAAGCTTGCCCTTAGTCACAAGAAATTTTAAATGTGCATCACTAAAGAATCACAACTTTTTTTATGAGCAGTAGTTGTTATATACTCATAAATAATGAGCTCTGTTATAAGACCACTTCATATGTTTAATTTTTCTTCCTAGCATGATAACTTTACATAGGTATCTCAGTAAGTTGCCATTCTATTGTTCCATTATCATTTTCTCTAAATTTAAAAGGAGCTTTAGGTAATTTAACTTTTGTATGCTCTTATTGCTCCCTAGGACCATTTTAAAACCTGGCCAGCTCATTAGCGTGCCTCACAATACCACACTGCATCGAGCAAGAAGACTACAGCTGGATAGAAATCTATAGCTACTTAGCCTAGCCATTAACTAGAAACAAATTTTGTAAACTGTTTATTGACTTGCTAGGGAATGAAAGTCCACAACAAGGTTTACCTCTAGAGTATTTGGAACATAGGAACAGGAGGAGGCCATTCTGCCCCTCAAGCCAAGATAATGGCTGATCTGTACCTCAACTCCATTTACATGCCTTTGAGCCATATCCCTTGACATGCTTACCTAACAAAAATCTGTCAATCTCAGTCTTGAAAATTTCAATTGACACAGCATCCAGTTTTTTGGGGGAGAGAGTTCCAGATTTCCACTACCCTTTGTGTGAGAAAGTGCTTCCTGATTTCAATTCTAAGTAGCCTGGCTCCAATTTAAGGTTGTGCCTCTTTGTTCTGGATTCCCCGCCAGAAGAAAGAGTTTCTCTGTATCTACCCTATCGAATCCCTTTATTATTTTAAACACCTCAATTAGTTCACCCCTCAACCTTCTAAACTCAATAGAAACAATCCAAGTTTATGTAACCTGTCCTAATAATTTAACCCTTTAAGCTCCAGTATCATTCTAGCCAATCTGCATTGTATCCCCTTTCAAGACCAATATCTCCTTCCTGAGTTGTGGTGCCAAAACTGAGCGCAGTCCTCCAGATGGGGTCTGACCAAGGCTCTACAACTGAAGCATAACCTCTTCCCCATTGTATTCCAGCCACCTTGAGATAAAGGTCAACATTTCATTAGCCTTTTTGAGTACTTTGTGTACCTATTCACTAGCTTATAGTGATTCTTGTACAAGTACACCCAAATCTCTTTGCTCCTCGCCTCTCACCAGTTAGAAAATATTCTAATTTGGCTTTCTTGGATCCAAAATGGATGACCTCACACTTCTTCACACTGAATTCCATCTGTCAGTTTTGCCCACTCACTTTGCCTAATCTGTCTATGTCTCTTTGTAACGTCATGCTCACATCTTACTGTGCCTCTTAACTTAGTGTCATCTGCAAAATTGGTTATACAACTTTCTATTCCTTCATCCGACATGGGAGTGAGCCTTTGGCGCAGTGGTAGCATTCCCACCCCTGGGCCAGAAGGTGCAGGTTCGAACCCCACTCCAGACAGTCCTGGCGAGTGGAATTGGAGCTCCAGCTTCGGCTTCGAATTCTGGGTTGAAATCCAGCGGGATGCTCGTGTCCGGTGGGTGTGGGTGGTCTCCCCCCCCCCCCCTCAACGTATGGGTTGTGGGAGCCCATAAAACCCTCCCACCGTATAGGACTAACCACCCTACCGGCTGGTATAAAGATGGTTTCGGCCATGGAAGGAGCATTAACGTCGCGGCCTGTCAGACTGTTAATTAGCCTGTGAATCCTTCCACTACTTCACACAGGTATCAGCGAGAAGATACAAAAATGATGATGAGTCATTGACATATATGGTGAAAAACTGATGCCCTGTACAAAACCCTGGGGAACACCACTTGTCACATTCCGTCAGTCAGAGTACCCTTTATCTGTACTCTCCGACTCTTACCTCCCAACCAATTGCCAATCCATGTCACAAGATTACCTACAATTGCATTTACTTTTATCTTTGCTGATAATCTCTTGTGTGGAACCTCATTAAATGCCTTCTGGAAGTCTATATAGACATCATAGATAGTATCCTTTCATTAGAGATATCAGCTCAGGTGGTTAGCATCAGGCTAACTGTAGCCAGTTTCCCCAATTACTCCATTTCTTGGGAAGAAGGTGGACCTGGGAAAAAGAGGGTATATATGAACATACGGAAATGACGGACAGGAAGAGACCTACTGGTCCATCTATTTGGTGTGATGCGTAGTACATCCCCTAGTGCAGACACTCCCCACCTGCCCGGAGCCAGGTAATCTCCTGGGAGAGACAAAAAGCCAGATAAAAACCCAGGCCAATTTGGGACCAAAAATATGGAAAATTCCCCTCCGACCCCTTTAAGCGATCAAAACTAGTCCAGGAGATCACACTGACCCGGATTTATAATACAGGCTACAACGTACAAAGTAATCTTGTGCAAAGTGATCTCCACCCCGAGCCAGAAACAGGTCCAGCTCACGCTTGAATGAATTCAGCGAATCAGTGTTCCCCGCACGAGCTGGCAAACTGCTCCACATGTCCACTATTCTCTGGGAAAAGGACAACGTCCTAATGTTTAACCTAGTTCTGCCCTCACATAACTTGTAAGAGTGACCCCTGGTTCTCCCTAAACTCTTCAGTTAAAACAATTGATTTGCACAAACACAATCTAGTCAACTTCAACTTAAAAACCTTGATCAAATGACCCCTAAGTCTATGTTTCTCTAAAGTGTAGAGTCCCAGTTCTTTAAACCTATCTGAGTAACTAAGATGCTTTAAGCTGGGAATTAATCGTGTGGCCGTCCTCTGCATCCTTTCCAAAGCCTCAATACCACCCACCTTGAAAGGAGACCAAGACTGGACACAATATTCAAACTGAGGCCTAACCAAGGTCTTGTACAAGGACAAAATGGTGTGCTTTGCTTTATAGTGAACTGTCCTATAAATACACCCTAGCACCCTATTCGCTTTAGCTATAGTTTCACGGTATTGGTCAGGAATCCTTAGAGATTGATGCACTAATACACCCAGATCAAATTTCTTTCACCACTGTCTTTAATTATGTTCCCTGTAGCATGCAAGTATATTCAGCATTTGATCTGCCTACGTGCATAACACTACACATTTCTAAGTGAAATATAATTTGCCAAACATGGGCCCATTCTTCCAACACATCAAGATCTGCTTGCAGAGTTGAGCATCCTCTACAGTCCTAACACATATTTTGGTATTGTCCGCAAACTAGCAGATCATTCCAACTCCTACATCAAAATCATTAATGAAAATAGTAAATGGCAAAGGTCGTTTCTGCCTCGGGCATTGAGCCAGTTCTCAATCCACCACAGCAGATTACCACGAATTCCACAAGATTCTATCTTGTAGAGAAGCCTCTTGTGAGGTACCTTATCAAAAGCTTTCTGAAAGTCCAGGTAGACAATGGCTACTGGTTACCCTCATCCACTAACCTGGTGACTTCTTCAAAACACTCAATCAAATTTGTATATCTGTAGTAACGTGTAGTCAGAATACCAAAGCTATTTCTTGACCTTTGCTACAATACTGTCAACTTGCTTCCCAAGCAAGGAAAAGACTACATAGGAAAAGATTACAGCACAGAAACAGGCCATTCGACCCAACTGGTCTATGCTGGTGTTTATGCTCCACACGAGCCTCCTCCCACCCTACTTCTAACTCTAACAGCATAACCATCTATTCCTTTCTCCCTCATGGCTTCCCCTTAAATGTATCTATGCTATTTGCCTCCACTACTCCATGTTGTAGCAAGTTCTACATTCCAACCACTGTCTTGGTAAAGAAGTTTCTCTTTAATTCCTTATTATATTAGATATTGTGACTATCTTCTATCTATGACCCCTTGTTTTGTATTTCCTCACAAGCAGAAACATTTTCTCTACATCTACCCTATCAAACCCCTTCATAATTCTAAAGATCTCTATTAGGTCACCCCTCAGCCTTCTTTTTTTCTTGAGAAAAGAGCCCCAGTCTGTTCCATCTTGCCTGATAGTTATAAAGTCTCAGTTCTGGTATCATCCTTGTAAATCTTTTTTGCACCTTCACCAGTGCCTCTATATCCTTTTTGTAATATGGAGAATAAAACTGTGAACGGTACTCAGTTAGAACAGTAGTCTAACCAAGGTATTCCATGTTAATGCATTAGATTCCTGTCTAAAAACAACATAATGAAAGCAAAAATAAACACAGAAAATGCTGAAAATACTCAGATGGTCAAGCAGCATCTGTGGAGAGAGAAACAGAGTTAACGTTTCAGGTCGATGGCTTTTTGTCAGAACTGGGAAAAGTTAGAGATCTACTAGCAGAATAGATAAGGGGGAACTAGTGGATGTGGTGTATTTGGATTTTCAGAAGGCATTCGATAAAGTGCCACACAAGAGGTTATTAAACAAAATTAGGGCTCATGGGATTGGGGGTAATATATTAGCATGGATTGAAGATTGGTTAACGGACAGAAAACAGGGGGTATAAACGGGTCATTTTCGGGTTGGCAGGCTGTAATTAGTGGGGTACCGCAAGGATCAGTGCTTGGGCCGCAGCTATTCACAATCTGTATCAATGGTTTGGATGAGGGGACCAAATGTAATATATCCAAGTTTGCTGATGATACAAAGCTGGGTGGGAGTGTAAGTTGTGAGGAAGATGCAAAGAGGCTTCAAGGGGATACAGACAGGCTAAGTGAGTGGGCAAGAACATGGCAAATGGAATATAATGTGGAGAAATGTGAAGTTATCCACTTTGGTAGGAAAAATAGAAAAGCAGAGTATTTTTTAAATGGTGAGAGATTGGGAAATGTTGGTGTTCAGAGAGAACCGAGTGTCCTTGTACATGAATCACTGAAAGTTAACATGCAGGTGCAGCAAGCAATTACGAAAACAAGTGGTATGTTGGCCTTTATTACCAGAGGATTTGAGTATAAGAGTAAAGACATCTTACTGCAATTATCTCGGGCCCTGGTGAGACCACACCTGGAGTATTGAGTACAGTTTTGGTCTCCTTACCTAAGGAAGGATATACTTGCCATAGAGTGTGCAACGAAGGTTCACCAGACTGATTCCTGGGATGGGGGGATTGTCCTATGAGGAGAGATTGAGTAGACTAGGCCTTTATTCTCTAGAGTTTAGAAGAATGAGAGGTGATCTCGTTGAAACATACACAATTCTTACAGGACTTGACAGGGTAGATACAGGGAGGATGTTTCACCTGGCTGGGGAGTCTAGAACTAGGGGTCACAGTCTCAGAATAAGGGGTCGGCCATTTAGGACGGAGATGAGGAGAAATTTCTTCACTCAGAGGGTGGTGAATCTTTGGAATTCTCTACCCCAGAGGGCTGTGGAGAATCAGTCGTTGAGTATATTCAGGATAGAGATCGATAGATTTTTGGATATTAAGGGAATCAAGGGATATGAGAATCGTGCAGGAAAGTGGAGTTGAGATAGAAGATCAGCCATGATCTTATTGAATGGCGGAGCAGGCTCGAGGGGCCAAATGGCCTACTCCTGCTCCTATTTCTTATGTTATGTACCAGTTTTTAAGCAGGGAAAGGGGGGAGGAAGGAAAGAACAAAAGTGATTAAATGAAGAAAGGAATGATGGTGCAAGGCAAAAGGGGATGGTATTAGGACTTGTAAAGAAACAAAAGATGGGTCTAGAGGAGGTGTAAAGGGCAACAGCAGAACCATTACCAGCACCTGCTGTCTGAAAAAAATGGGAACAGTGGTTATGATGAAATTGTTGAAGTCAATGTTGAAGTCCGAAGGTTGTAAAGCAATGCTTTCTCACCCAAGGGAAACAAATCCATCTATGATCGACCTATCCATAAAGTGCATTGGTGAATCAAGTCATACCCCTGCTTAAAATGCCACTCAGACTCTTTATACCAGTTTGTTCCTGGGAAGTCAAAAAAACTCTGCCTTCTGTATGAGCTATATATCAAGGCAGATTCTAGATCTTTTATTTCTCTACCTCAGTTTGACCACTGTAGTATTCTCTGTCCAAAGGTCAGCCTTGTCCAGGAGTATAAAGTTACATGGCTTAGTTCCATTCTAAACCACGAGGCTTTATACATTGGCTATTAGTAACTAAGGTCAGACAAAGGGTGAAAAACACACACTGACAAACACACACTGACATGTTGGCTGCTGCTCAAATAAGACGTATGTTGAAACTAATTTCTATACCAGGTACAAAGGAAATCGTTTGGGACCATGGTGCCAGCAAGTTCATCTCAAGAAGTCACATGAAATGTTTATTCAACTCTGTTGTCCAGTCCAAACACCACAAAGGAACTCCAAGTCCCTAGACAATCAGCTCCAGAATAAAAACTTTCTATTTCCAGTATTAAGCCTCTCACCAATAAATAGGAGAAATACAATTGCATTTTTTCTTAATTCAGAAGCCCAGGCAATGGAAGCCCATATTTTAAAAAAAAATCAGGTTGACTCGACTGTGATGACAGGCAAAGCAATGTTGAGGCGAAGCTATGTGAACAGCTGTAGTTCTGCACCTATCACACATGGGTATTGGAGTACAGTGCAAAGCTGAGATACAACATCCTGAACTTAACCACCACTGCAAAGCGCTCCACGATGGCTAGTAGTAAATATCCTGTCTGTGATCGTAAGCCAGTCCCGAGAGCACACTGTCATCATAAATGTGTGTAGAATTACTATTTAACATTTATGCTCTTTTGGAACTTATTCACGTTTGAGATTGAGGATGTGTTTTGCATCCCACTGCACCAGTAGTGTGAGCTTTCTACTTCTTGTAATATATTGGGACCATATCAACATAATTTTTGGATATATCATTTATGACCCAAGCACAAGTGGTAACTCTTTCCCATTGAGAGGAGACAAGGGTGAGTATACCTTATACTGAGACATAGGAGGGAAAATTTGGTGGCGCCCCAAAAAAGTTAGCGCACCTGCGCCGTAAATTCAGTAGTAGCACCCCAAGCAGGAGACGGGGTGCTACTGGAAAGTGCTCCCCCTCCTTCTTGGGGCGCTACCAGTGAATTTTGCGGCGCTACGTGCAATGGCGCCGCATCATTGCAGGCCTCCTCCCCGATTAAAGGGGAGGGGCCTAGCGCTGCGCGTACCGGGGCCCTGCTGGACCAGCGGGGAGCAGAGTGCCAGGAAAACAGCCCGGCACTCAGGAGAAGTGCTGGGCTGAGCGGGCGCGGCCGGCACCCCGCATGCAGAGGTAGAGGAGCAGGTGCTGGCAGTCGGCCTAAAGATAAATGGCCACCTGGCACCTGCCCTTAAATTTGCGCCGCGGCTGCTGCCAAAACGCCCCCTGAACCAGTCGGACATATCGTCCGTCGATAGGTCAGGGGGCGCAAGGGAAGTTTGCGGCCAGGGCGCTGCACACAGCGATGATGTCATTGCCCGCAGCGCCACCGGCTACCGCCGCCGCTAACCTGCTGAATTTCATGGGAGGCGTGAGCTGTGCCACGCCTAGGGGCGCAAAGCAATCCAATTTTTCCCCCATAGTCACTAATAGGAATCCAGACATCACTATAGAAGTGGAAACTGCAGTCAGTGGCTGAGGCTACAGCTGCTTAATATGTATCAAAAAGGCCTAAAGCTTTGACACCCATAATGATGTCCCTGGGATAATGGGGCAATTTAGTAGCCACACTCAGTTGGCCTAAATGTGTGATTTTATCTTTAAACTTCATGATCCAGCGAGTAGCTAAGCCATACAGATGAGATCAGGAATGTCCCAGTTTTGATCCCCAGTCTGTACTAACTTAGCTGATTTTAGTTGAGGCAGTCGGGGCACTGCAATTTTCCTCAGTGCCCCTGGATTGGAGGCAAGAAAAAAAAAACCAGCAATGGTTCCTGCACTCGATAACTATCCAGGAATTGCTGCTGGAAGTGTGCATGTCGGCTTGATGTCTCTCATGATATAATTGCCTGCCGACAGTCAAGGATCACACATGAGCACCACTTGGGAAGTATTGGAAAGCAACCAGAACCCATGGAACCCAGCAAGAAGTCAATGCCCTCAGAAAAGCTGAAAATTGTAAGAGAGGGAGAAAAAGTTCACTAGTGACAATTGCAGATAGATTAAAAGGAAATAATGGCCTGTAATTTGCGGTCAGTGGCAAAGCAAAGGCGTTCGCCGCTGGCCCCGAAGTAAGCTTCCCACAAAGATCTAGCGAGCTCTGTGGCGAGAAGTTCGGCTTTTCCGATGTGCAGCTGAACGTAGTATAGTGGGAATCCCATAGTGCGAACAGCTGTGATGTCAACAAGCTGTGTAAGCAGCCAATCACAATGCAGAATTCTCAGACAGGGAACCAGGAAATCGAAAGCATGAATAATCAATCACTTTTTAAAAATTGAGCGCGCAAAATAAAGATTGGGTCATATACATTGGGTTAAGGTAGAAGCTGAAATATCATGAGCAAACTTTAAAAGAAAATTAAAAAATTTATTTGACATTCTACCAATATAGAATTTGTTTTTCAGGGCCAGAACAGTTATTTATCAGTAGTTATTACTCAGATCACCGTTAAAAGCCCAGTTACACCTCATTTGAATGGGTCTAACTTTTTAACGGGGTTTCCAACAGCGCTATTCGTTCGGGAAAGGGGAAGTTTTCATCAGATCAGTGATTTCACGGTTTGCCGGCTCTGGGCTGGGGGGTGTCCGCAGTGCAGCCTGTGTCTGAGCAGTGAATGACAGACTGCAACTTCAGGATTTCCGCATTAGGCTGTGCATGCGCTAAATCCTGAAGTTGCGGTCAGTTTCAAAGGCGAAATGACGCCAATCGCTGCCACTTCGCTCTCATCAGGACCGCAAGTTCCGGGCCAACATCTTTTATGTCTAGTACTAAGGTACAACTAATCTGTAACTCCTTACTTCAACTTCCCAAAAACATGGTAGTTGCAGGCTTCCATGGGAGGCTTCAACTGTAAACTTGGCTACTGCTAGGACGTCGGTCAGCATGAAATCAACAAATGAATAAGCAAAAATACAAAAGCAAAATATTGCGGATGCTGCAAATCTGAAATAAAAACAGAAAATGCTTAAAATACTCAGCAGTCAGGCAGCATCTGTGGAGAAACAGAAAAACAATGAATAAGCACGTCTGTTATACATTAGTTCTCCCCATATTTTACAACAAAAATGCAGAACTGTCATCAATTTTTAAAATAGTCTTGCTTTAAATTGCTTTACTCTTTTAAATCATTTTGCAGGAAATGTCCTTAAAAATTACACCCTGAATACAAAATTGAACAAATCTCAGATTTCAGATATTTAGGACTATAATCTCTTCCATTCATTAATTTTTATATGCATGTCTATTTTTCACCAAAAGTAGGGGAGAAAAATATATCCCCTCAAAGGCAAGATTCTCCCCCAGTATAGATTCCTATCAAAACAATTAATGCTATGTTATTGTCTGCATTGAAAAAAAAATATCGCAGGTTGTAAGAATTGAGAAAGACATTCAAATACTGTACGGAACATAATGGTCCCTGTGTCGCTATTGAATGCAGCTGGTTAAGGCAATAAAGTTATATGGATGTTCTGGCATTCATTAGGTTTCCTTGATCGGTCAGGGAGAAATTCTTCTTGGAGGTTGGTAGACTACACTATAGGGCACAATGTGTGGAAGGTACAGTCTACAATTCCTATTGTATAGTGAAACCATTAAGAGGTTTTCATTTCAGTTCAGTTTGTTCAATTTACACAATCATTTTCTGAATAACATGAAGCATATTTTTTTGCCTTAATTTGATGACACAAAACCTGGAAGTATAGTGAACAGCGAGGAGGAGAGTGATAGGGGTAGAAATTAGGTCGCGCCCCATTTGGGGCGCAAATATCGTCCGGACGCAAATATTAGCGCCTGGCGCTAATTATCGGCACTGACAGGAAACTTCACTTTTACCGCCCCGGGAGGTGAGTGGAGCGCTAAAGCAGGCGCTGCACACCTCTCTTAAGGCGCAAAGGGCGAGCAGTGAGGCGCTAACTCGGAGCGCTGGCGAAGCTCATGTAATGTCAGTCAGCAATGGAACACACACACAATGGCACGGGCCAGTTCTTAAAGGGGATGGTTAATCTTGCTTTCCATCCACATCCTGTTCATTGCAGCCTTGAATCTCGGCCTGGAGAGACTTGCACATCAAATGTGCTGGAAAGTACAATGGAGAGTACCAGGCAAAGAGCTCAGAGTGCAGCTCCCACAGTCTCTGCTAAATCGATACAAGGAATGGCAAATCAAAATGAACCTGCAAAGTGCTGCTCAGTACCCAAAACTCCTTCACACAACGTTGAATCTCTCCAGAAGTCTCTCCCTCTCTCTCTCAGAATGCGTAGTTCAAAAATGCCACCAACAATAAAAGACAGGAAGAGGCCCCCTTTAAATAGCGCCCCCCCCAGCCCCACAGCGATTGATAGCGTTCCAGTCTTCTGGTCGTTGGAAGCGCCAGGCGGTAAGGCAGGGGGCGCCACTCAATTTCTGCTACGGGGCGCCACAAGGGCGTTGCACCATGGAATGACGTCACAATCTGCGCGCGCAGGTGGTCGCAGCGGTAAGTTTTAGCGCCGCCGCACAATCTCAAGTTAAGTTCTCGAGCGGCGCAAACATCGCTGCGCCCGGGCGTTAGCGGCTTTGCGCCCCATTAGCGCCCTCTTAAGGCGCTAACGGGAGGCGCAACCAAGTGAATTTTTACCCCATAGACTTTAAGAAGACAGACAGGCTGGTGAAATGGGCGGACACGTGGCAGATGAAATTTAACGCAGAAAAGTGCGAAGTGATACATTTTGGTAGGAAGAACGAGGAGGCGCAATAAAAATTAAAGGGTATAATCCTAAAGGGGGTGCAGGAAGAGAGAGACCTGGGGGTATATGTGCACAAATCGTTGAAGGTGGCAGGGCAGGTTGAGAAAGCAGTTAAAAAAGCATACAGGATCCTGGGCTTCATAAATAGAGGTCATGATGCGGAGATGCCGGTGTTGGACTGGGGTGGACAAAATTGAGAGGTCGCACAACACCAGGTTATAGTCCAACAGTTTTATTTGAAATCACAAGCTTTCGGAGCTATCGATTGCTCCTTCCTCAGGTGAAGTAAATTAGATACAGAATCGCCAAAGCATATATAGATAGAAAACAAAGCATGTGTACCTTACAATTGCAGACCACTAAATTAAATCATCCTGACTATCTGCCGAGGTGTGATAAAGTTAATTAAGTCAGCCAGGAAGGTACCACATCAAAGACATAGCAAGATACAACTGAGACAATGAGGTGTAGTCGCAGGGGTTCTAACGTGTCAAAAGCTGCCGTCTGTATGTAAAACGAAAAGCTTTAAAATTTTTACTTTTTTACTGGGAAAATTTTTACTTTTTTACTGGGAATCACATCTGTGAACAAGCTAACGACGACTCGAGTCCGGATCACGTCATGTATCGTGACATAAACCCAAGATCCCGATTGAGACCGTCTTCATGAGTGCGGAACTTGGCTATCAGTTTCTGCTCGATGATTTTGCGTTGTCGTGTGTTTCTAAGGTTGCCTTGGAGAACGCTTACCCGCAGATCCGAGGCTGAATGTCCTTGACTGCTGAAGTGTTCCCCGACTGGGAGGTAACAATCCTGCCTGGCGATTGTTGCGCGGTGCTCGTTCATACGTTGTCTCAGTGTCTGCATGGTCTCGCCGATGTACCATGCCGCGGTGCATTCTTTCCTGCAACGTATGAGGTAGACAACGTTGGCCGAGTCACATGAGTATGTACCATGTACCTGGTGGGTAGTGTCCTCACGTGTGATGGTGGTATCTGTGTTGATGATCTGGCATGTCTTGCAGAGTTTGCCATGGCAGGGTTGTGTGGTGTCGTGGTCGCTGTTATCCTGAAAGCTGGGTAATTTGCTGCGAACGATGGTACTTCTGAGGTTAGGCGGCTGTTTGAAGGCAAGTAGTGGAGGCGTGGGGATGGCCTTAGCGAGGTGTTTGTCGTCATCGATGACATGTTGAAGGCTGCGAAGAACATGGCGTAGTTTCTCCGCTCCGGGGAAGTACTGGACGACGTAGGGTACCCTGTTGGTTGTGTCCCGTGTTTGCCTTCTGAGGAGGTCTATGCGATTTTTCGCTGTGGCCCGTCGGAACAGTTCCTTGGTACAGTGTCTGCATGGTACATCGGCGAGACCATGCAGACACTGAGACAACGTATGAACGAGCACCGCGCAACAATCGCCAGGCAGGATTGTTACCTCCCAGTCGGGGAACACTTCAGCAGTCAAGGACATTCAGCCTCGGATCTGCGGGTAAGCGTTCTCCAAGGCAACCTTAGAAACACACGACAACGCAAAATCATCGAGCAGAAACTGATAGCCAAGTTCCGCACTCATGAAGACGGTCTCAATCGGGATCTTGGGTTTATGTCACGATACATGACGTGATCCGGACTCGAGTCGTCGTTAGCTTGTTCACAGATGTGATTCCCAGTAAAAAAGTAAAAATTTTCCCAGTAAAAAAGTAAAAATTTTAAAGCTTTTCGTTTTACATACAGACGGCAGCTTTTGACACGTTAGAACCCCTGCGACTACACCTCATTGTCTCAGTTGTATCTTGCTATGTCTTTGATGTGGTACCTTCCTGGCTGACTTAATTAACTTTATCACACCTCGGCAGATAGTCAGGATGATTTAATTTAGTGGTCTGCAATTGTAAGGTACACATGCTTTGTTTTCTATCTATATATGCTTTGGCGATTCTGTATCTAATTTACTTCACCTGAGGAAGGAGCAATCGATAGCTCCGAAAGCTTGTGATTTCAAATAAAACTGTTGGACTATAACCTGGTGTTGTGCGACCTCTCAATTTCATAAATAGAGGCATAGAGTACAAAAGCAAGAAAGTTATGGGTGAACCTTTATAAAACACTGGTTCGGCCTCAACTGGAATAGTGTGTCCAATTCTGGGCACCGCACTTTAGGAAGGATGTGAAGGCCTTAGAGAGGGTGCAGAAAAGATTTACGAGAATGATTCCAGGAATAAGGGACTTCAGTTACGTGGATAGACTAGAGAAGCTGGGGTTGTTCTCCTTAGAGCAGAGAAGGTTGAGTGGATGTTTGATAGAGGTGTTCAAAATCATGAGGGGTCTAGACAGAGTAGATAGAAACTGTTCCCATTGGCGGAAGGGTCTTATCAAAACGATATGTGGAAAAACTTTTTTTTTTTTTAACGCAGCGAGTGGTTAGGATCTGGAATGCACTGCCTGAAAGGGTGGTGGAGGCAGTCTCAATCATTGCTTTCAAAAGGAAATTGGATAAGTACCCGAAGGAAAAAAAATTGCAGGGTTACGGGGAAAGGGCGGGGGAGTGGACTAACTGAAGTGCTCTTGCAGAGAAACAGCACGAGCTCGATGGGCTGAATGGCCTCCTTCTGTGCTGTAACCATTCTATGATTCTATATACTTTATATGCAAACACTTTTTGCACTGCCTGTTTGATTCTTGATAACATTTTCTTTAACGATATTAAAATTGTATTTTTGTGAAACATTGTACAAATAATATGAAGTACAGAATAAAAGCATAATGGAGAAAATACTGTACCTGATCAGGCTATTTTTATTCATAATCTGATGCCAAACAATGCTTTGAATCAACACAAAAATATAAAAATTATGCAAAAATGAGCTCCTTTTCACAAATGTCATTTCAAATTATGAAACCACCAATATAGTCAGTGAAAAACAGCACAAAATATATTATAAATTTACAATGTAGAAAACTGGAACATAAAAAAATCCAAATTACAATTTTCTCTTTAGTTTAGCTTCTGTAGACACATCCTTGACTTTACAAGTCAGTAACAACCATTTATAATAGTGCTTTTTACATCCTCAGGGATGTAAAAATGCACTTCACCGGCAATTAATTACTTTTAAAGTGTAGTCACTGTTGTTTTGCAAGCAAATATAGCAGCCAATTTGTACACAGTACGATTCAACAAACTGCAATTGAAATAAATGACTAAATTATAAGTTGGTTAAAGGATGAAGATTGGAGGACACTAGGAAAACTCCCCGCTCTTCAAATAGTGTTATAGGAACCTTTACATTCATGATCAAGCAGTTGGGGTGAGTGGTTTGGTACAACTGAGTGACTTGCTAGGCCATTTCAGAGGGCAGTTGCTGTGGGTCTGAAGTCACATAGGCTGGACCGGGTAAGGATGGCAGATTTCCTTCCCTAAAGGACATAAGTGAACCAGATGGGTTTTTACGACAATCCGATAGTTTCATGGTCACCATTACTGACACTAGCTTTTTAATTCCAGATTAATTTAAATAACCTCATTTAAATTCCAGTTACCGTGGTGGGATTTGAACTCATGTCTCTGGATCGTTACTCCAGGCCTCTGGATTACTATTCCAGTAACATAACCACTATGCTACCGTACCCTTATGACTAAACATTGAAACACTTTTGTGAATATTCACACAGATCAAGGAAATAATATGCACCATCAGCTTTCAGCAGCAAGAATTCACAAATTAAACCAAAAATAAAGAAAACAGATAACAAGGGGTTGTCATCCCTTTTGTAGTTTTAGGATACTATGTCCACAATCGGAGTGACTCCTGCCAACGACCGGAAGCTGCGCAGAAAGCAGCAGTCGAGTCCTTAAACAATAGCCATATAACAAGGTATCCATTATTCTATATATAGAATGAACATTTATATGGATACATTGCCCTTAAAGGCTTTGACAATGTCCGTACCTTTTATACAAATGAAAGTTATGTAGAAAAAAAAAGCTAAAGGTCCCAAAATTCATGAACCGGTTTCAGAAAACGAAATTCACAAAGTTGCAACTGAGATTCAGAGAGTATTAACTACTAGATATTCCACATTCAGCCACTTACATTTAAACATTTTCATTCAAGTCCATGAAGCCACATATGTAAGTTTTAAACATATAGATATATTGCTTTCAGAGGTTCTTGCACTGCACTAATCCTTTAAGTTTATTTTTTTGAGCAATGCCAGCACAGTTTCATAAATTACAAATGTCAGTCCATTAACAGGAAATGCACGGACACAGTTCAAGCTCAAGCCCTTGAAGAAAACCCTCATCCCCTCCTGTCTGAAACTTTCACTAATACAATTCAGTACACCACTATATCTCTGCTGTCCCATGCCATCCATCTGCATTCGGGATTTCATGACATCCATTGGAGTTGCCAATGCCCAGTAAGTCATGCCAGAGCATCCACCAGCCAACAACATGGCTGACCAATCTGATGAGGAAAAAAAAAAGCTTTTATTAATTCAAATTATGTTCAACATGTAAAACTATTTCTCCATATTTTTATTACCCCACTTAATGCAAGCCTCTTTGTAAACATTCTAAAAGACCACAACAACAACTTACAATTGTACAGAGCTTTTAGCATGGTGGTGGATAGGCAATGGCAAACATTTAAAGATCGCATGGATGAACTACAGAATTTGTTCATCCCTGTTTGGCATAAAAATAAACAAAAAAGGTGACTCAACCGTGGCTAACAAGGGAAATTAGGGATAGCATAAGATCCAAGGAGAGGACATATAAATTGGCCAAAAAAGCAGCAAACCTGAAATAGTAGATGCATTGCTGGTCATCTTCCAAAATTCTATAGACTCTAGACAGTTCCCATGGATTGGAGGGTAGCTAATGTAACCCCACTATTTAAAAAAGGTGGTAGAGAGAAAACGGGGAATTATAGACCAGTAAGCCTGACATCAGTAGTGGGGAAAATGCTAGAGTCCATTATAAAAGATGTAATAGCAGAGCACTTGGAAAACAGTGACAGGATCGGACAAAGTCAACATGGATTTACAAAAGGTAAATCATGCTTGACTAATCTACTGGAATTTTTTGAGGATGTAACTGGTAGAATAGATAAGGGAGAACCAGTGGATGTGGTGTATTTGGACTTTCAGAAGGCTTTTGATAAGGTCCCTCATAAGAGATTGGCGTGCAAAGTTAAAGCACATGGGATTGGGGGTAAGGTACTGACTTGGATAGAGAACTGGGTGGCAGACAGGAAGCAAAGAGTTGGAATAAATGGGTCTTTTTCCGAGTGGCAGGCAGTGACTAGTGGGGTACCGCAGGGATTGGTGCTAGGACCCCAGCTATTCACAATATATATTAATGATCTAGACGAGGGAACTAGATGTAATATCTCCAAGTTTGCAGACGACACAAAGCTGGGTGGGCATGTGTGCTGTGAGGAGGATGCAGAGAAACTCCAGTATGATTTGGACAGGTTGGGTGATTGGGCAGATGCATGGCAGATGCAGTATAATGTGGATAAATGCGAGGTTATCCACTTTGGTGGCAAAAACAGGAAGGCAGATTATTATCTGAACGTCATTAGATTGGGAAAAGGGGAAGTACAACGAGATCTGGGTGTCCTTGTGCACCAGTCGCTGAAGGTAAGTATGCAGGTGCAGCAGGCGGTTAAGAAGGCAAATGGTATGTTGGCCTTCATAGCGAGAGGATATGAGTACAGGAGCAAGGATGTCTTGCTGCAGTTGTACAGGGCCTTGGTGAGACCACACCTTGAGTATTGTGTGCAGTTTTGGTCGCCTTATCTGAGAAAGGATGTTCTTGCCATGGAGGGAGTGCAGCGAAGATTCACCAGACTGATACCTGGGATGGCAGGAATGACGTATGAAGCGAGATTGGGTTGATTAGGCTTATATTCGCTAGAGTTTAGAAGAATGAGAGGGGATCTCATTGAAACTTGTAAAATTCTAACAGGACTAGACAGACTAGATGCAGGAAGGATGTTCCCGATAGCGGGGGAGTCCAGAACCAGAGGTCACAGTCTAAGGATAAGGGGTAAGCCATTTAGGACTGAGATGAGGAGGAATTTCTTCACCCAGAGAGTGGTGAACCTGTGGAATTCTCTACCACAGAAGGCAGTTGAGGCCAATTCATTAAATATATTCAAGATGGAGTTAGATATATTTCGTAAGGCTAAAGGGATCAAGGGATATGGGGAGAAAGCAGGGACAGGGTACTGAATTTGGTCAATCAGCCATGATCCCATTGAATTGCAGAGCAGGCTCGAGGGGCCGAATAGCCTACTCCTGCTCCTATCTTCTATGTTTCTATGAAAAAGTCCCAAGGCACTTCAAAGAAGTGTAATCAGATGTGGAGCTAAAGATGGAAAATTAGGAGGGTTGGTCAAAGAGGTCGGTTTTAAGGAGAGTCTGAATGGCTTAAGGCATGGCCACTAATGGTGGGGTGATGGGAAAGGGGCTACAAAGGAGGCCAGAGTTGGATGAAAAAGTTTTTTTGGGGGGTTGGGGAAATGGTAGGGCTGGTGGTGGTTACAGAGATAAAAAAGGTCATGAAGGGATATTAAACACAAGGATGAGCATTTCAAAATTGCAGGAATTGGGTAACCGGAAGCCAATGCAGATCAGCAAGGACAGGAGTGATGGGTGAGTGTGATTTGGCGTGGGATAGGGTACGGGCAGCAGAGTTTTGTGAGCTGAAGCTTAGAGCGTGGAGGATGAGAGGCTGGCCAGGATAGCACTAGAGTAGTCGAGTCTCTAAAAATGTGCGGGTTAGGTTGATTTGGCTATGATAAATTGACCCTTAGTGTTAGGGGGGGATTAAATATGTGGGGTTATGGGGATAGGATGGGATATGTTAGGGGGAATTAAATACGTGGGGTTACGGGGATAGGGTGGGATATGTGTCGGTGCAGGCTCGATGGGGATTCTGTGTGAGAAGGTAGGGACAGGGTACTGGATTTGAATGATCAGCCATGATCGTATTGAATGGTGGAGCAGGCTCGACGGGCCGAATGGCCTACTCCTGCTCCTAGATTCTATGTTTCTATGTTGAGTCTGAAGGTGACAAATGCATGGATGAGAGTTTCAGTGGCAGATGGGTTGAGGTGGGGCAGAGGCAGGCGATATTACGATGGTGGAAGTAGGCAGTCTTTATGATGGAGGGTATATGGGGCGGAAGCTCAGCTTGGGGTTGAATCAGACCTGAGACAGTGATCAGGGAGGGACGAATTCAGTGACAAGGATAGAGTTTGCGACATGGACCAAAGATGATAGTTTCGGTCTTCCTAATGTTTTACTGGAGGAAATTGTGGCTTATTCAAGACTGGATGTCGGATGAAAGCTCTGACAACACAGAGGCAGTGGAGTG
Source organism: Squalus acanthias (assembly GCA_030390025.1). Classification (NCBI taxonomy): domain Eukaryota; kingdom Metazoa; phylum Chordata; class Chondrichthyes; order Squaliformes; family Squalidae; genus Squalus; species Squalus acanthias. The sequence goes on from CM059425.1 coordinate 39,403,418, forward strand.
GTTGAGAGAGGTGCTGGATAGGTAGATCTGGGCATCTTCAGCATGCATGTGGAAGCTGACCAAATGTCTTCGGATGATTTCACCAAGGGGCAGCCTGTTGCGGAGGAAGAGGAAGAGGCCATGGGTACATCTTTGGGAACTCCATAAATAATGGTGCATGGGACGGAAAAAAAGCAATTGCTGAAGATACTCTGGCTATGATTGGATGGGTAAAGATGGAACCAAGCGAGGACAGTCTCACTGAGCTGGACAACAGAGAGGCATTGGAGGAGGACAGTGTTGTCGACTGCATCAAAGGCTGCAGCGAAGTTGAGGAAGACGAGAAGGGAAAATGCAGTGTCACAGTCACTGAGGATGTAATTTATGACTTTGATTAGTGCCGTTTCATTCTGTACCAGCAAACCTGATTGAAGAGATTGAGACATGGAGTTGCAGGAAAGATGGGCACGAATTTGGGATGCGACGCTACATTCAAGGATTTTGGAAAGGAATGAGAGGTTGGAGATGGGGGTGGTAGTTTGCAAGGACAGAGGGGTCAGGGGTGGGTTTTTTTAAGGAGAGGGTAGGTGACAGCTGTTTTGAAATGGAGATGGTATGCGAGAAAGGAAAGTGAACATTTACAGTATCAGCTAGTAGGGGGGGCAGGAAGGGAAGTTGGGTGGTCAGTTCCTTATTGGGAGTGGGGTCAAGAGAGCAGGAGGTGGATCTCGTGGATAAGATAACCTCGGAGAGGTCATGAGGGGATATAGGAGAGAAAGTAGAGAGGAGAGGGGGGAACAAAAGGAAGCAGCAGAGGCAGTTGAAAGGACAGGTCTCAATGTTCGTGACAAAGAAATCCACAAGCTCCTCGAATGTGTTGGTGAAGGTGAGGGTAGATGGGGCAGGGAGAGGGTTTTAAGGAGATGGTTGGTACTGGAGAAAAGAAGCCAGGGGTTATATTTGCTCTCCAAGGTGATCCTGGAGTAATAGGCAGTTTTGGAAAAGGAAAAGGAGCCCTGATAGCGCTTGATATGGTCCAACCAGATCTGGTGCTGGGACGGCTCAAGTCAGTGTCCTTTATACATGTCTACCGTATGCATTCAAGTCCTTCTGACTCACAGGCAAAAGTGCTACCAAATGAGCCAAGCTGAAACTTTTATTCTTTCATGGGATGTGGGCATCGCTGGCAAGGCCAGCATTTATTGCCCTTGAGAAGATGGTGGTGAGCCACCTTCTTGAACTGCTGCAGTCCATCGTAGCAGTTTTTTTTATATAACAGAGTGGCTTGCTAGGCCATTTGAGGGCAGTTAAGACTCAACCATATTGTTGTTGATCTGGAGTCACATATAGGCCAGACCAGGTAAGGACAGTAGATTTCCTTCCCTAAAAGGACATTAGTGAGCCAGATGCGTTTTTACAACAATCTGGTAGTTTCATGGTCAACATTACAGATACTAGCTGTTTATTCCAGATTTATTTAATTAACTGAATTTAAATTCCTCCATGGTGGGATTTAAACTCAACTCTCCGGATTATTAGTCCAGGCCTCTGGATTACTAGTCCAGTAACGTAACCACTATGCTACCGTACCCACTGAGCCATGATGACAATGATAAATCCCATTATTTCCACTTTTTAAAATTAATGTTTATTTTGGAGGTTAATTTTAACCAATTGTCATCCCACAAGTCACATTCAAAATATTATTACACTCCAATTTGAAGCGCAGAATTGCTAGCAATAGGCATTGGCAACAGTACAACGCAAAAGGGAGAAGGAATGTAAGCTTCTTGCTCAACAATTTAGAAATCCATTTTCTCTGAAGTGGTGGTCAGATATTTGAAATATAACTGCATGGTCTCCTTCTGTGCCATAAATTTCTATGATGCTATGATAACACATATTTAGATGTGGATTATTTTCAAAATTTGATGCCAACACAGGTGTTTTTTAACCTCACTGGCAGTGGCATATCAATATATTAGTAAAGATAATATATGTTCCCAGTCATGCAATAGTGAACCTATTGGCCCCGATATTAACGGGGAGGCAGGGGAGGGCAGTTTTGCGGTCAGGAAACCCGGGAGAATTGTTTTCCCTCAGGTCACCTGATTACCATTTTTTGTCTCCGTTTCCCGGCCGCAGTCAGCCAGATTGAGAGGCTGGCTGTCGGGCGGTTGGCCCTTCGGCACCAGGCCACAGCCGGGAAGCAGAGAGGAGGGAGGGAGAGATCGGTGAAGGGGCCAGAGAGATAGGGGGAGGAAGGTAGAAAATCACGGGGATCCCGTGGAGAACATGCTGGGAAGAGATCTCTGGCCGTGGAGGACATCGGGAGGTTTGCCTGGTGGTCCCGGGAGGGGTGGGGGGAGGTGAAGCACTCCTGCTCCTCCTGGCCCACAAGCAGTGCTGGAAAAGCACTTTACCTCTTCCATGCACCAGTCCTCACCTCCCTTTAGCTGCCGGGTTTCCCGAGGCCCAGGAAACCTGGCCGGCCAGCGGTAAAGCTGGAACAGAGAAAATAATCTGAGGCACGCAGCCTCATTAAAATATTTAAATAAGTGTCCTACTTCCTGGGAGCGGGTTGGTCACCCAGCCCCCATCCCGCCTCCGTTAAAACCGGATGTAGGTGGGTTAAGTTCTGGTTTGAGATTTTTTACATTTTTACTTCCTGCCATTCCCAAATCCACCTGCTTTTGGGGGTTAAAATTCCCCCCATTGTGTCTGTTCCCAATTACCTGCGAGTGCCATTATATAGGGATGAACAATAGATGCAGGCTTTGCTAGCGACACCCATATCCTAAGAATTAATTTTTTTTTTTTTAAATGTACAGTCAAGGCGCAGGGTGGTCAAAATAATAAAAAGAATTTGATAGGGTAAATACAGAGAAACTATTTCTTCTGGTGGGGAAATCCAGAACAAGGGGACACAATCTTAAAATTAGAGTTAAGCCATTCAGTATAAACATCTGTTAAACGGACATTTAAATGGTTCAAAATTTGTAAATACCTGGTTTATGTTGTCCTTGTGGAGTTAACCATTCAGTGAAAACAGAGTATGCCACAAAATATAATCCAAAACATGGGATATCTCTTAACCATAGTGCAGTAATACCTCTGTACAATCCCCAAATCCCTTCCTCTTTTAGTACTGTTATTAGGCAGTGGATCGGGCCTCTGTATTTGGGCTTTGATAACAGGTCACGAGAGAGAGGACCTTGGTATGACTGATAAGGATGTGTCTGATTCTGCTGCCTGATCTTGATTAGGTCGACAGGAGCAAACACCATAGCCTGAAAAAAAAATTAACAAGATCTTTTAAATGACAATATAAAGACAGATACAGTCTGTCGGATTAAAAATTGATTTTTAAAAATTGGGGCCCTGTGAGGTAGTTATGAAGCCTCTGGGACAAAGCCAGGCTAGGGACAACGTTCTCACTATTTAAAAAAACCCAGTATTTTTCAAAATCAACTTACAAATATTGGTTAACACGAACCATCCATAACTTTAATGACTTAAGCCTGGCCTTTTTTGTGTGCTATGAATTGATCTGTTCATAATTTGTAGTTTTATTACATGTGGAGTCCCAACACAGCACTTAATTTGCAGAGAATCCCCCAATCTATCTTATAAAACCATATAATAAATAGTCTTCCTGTAATCTTTCAAAGTTAAACATATTAGTAAACAATACCATGGTTAAGAATGATGTTTCCCTCTATTAGGTGACCTCTTCTGCCCTCCCCTCCAAAAAACAAGACTTCTAGAGCGTACTTCCCACAGATGCAATAATAGAACTTAATGGGACACAGGTGCCAGGAATGTTTGGTTTGCAAGTCAAAAGAAAGATAGATCTTCTATTTGTACAGCACGTTTCATGTCCTCATCGTGTCCCAAAGAGCTTCACAACCGATGAATTATTTTTTGACGTATAGTTAGTGTTATTATGTAGGCATACACAGCAGCCAATTTGTGCACTGCAAGGCCCCACTGAGATAAATGACCAGTTAATCTGTTTTGGTGGTGTTGGTTGAGGGATAAATGTTGGCCAAGACACGGGGAGAACTTAAATTTTCTTCTTCAAGTAGTGCAATGGAATGTTTTATGTCCACTTGAACAGGCGTCAGTTTAATCTCATCTAAAAGACAGAACCTCTGACAATGCAGCACACCACCACACCACAACAACTTGTATTTATATAGCACCTTTAACGTAGTAAAACGTCCCAAGGCGCTTCATAGGAGCATTATAAGACAGAAAATTTGACACCGAGCCACATAAGGAGAAATTAGGGCAGGTGATCAAAAGCTTGGTCAAAAAGGTAGGTTTTAAGGAGCATCTTAAAAGGAGGAAAGAGAGGTAGTGAGGCGGACAGGTTTAGGCAGGGAATTCGAGCACTTAGGGCCTAGGCAACAGAAGGCACGGCCACCAATGGTTGAGCAATTATAATCAGGGATGCTCAAGAGGCAGAATTAGAGGAGCGCAGATATCTCGGGGGGTTGTGGGGCTGAAGATAGGGAGGGACAAGGCCATGGAGGGATTTGAAAACAAGGATGAGAATTTTAAAGTTGAGTCGTTGCTTAACCAGGAGCCAATGTAGGTCAGCGAGCACAGGGGTGATGGGTGAACGGGTCCTGGTGCAAGTTAGGAAACGATCAGCCGAGTTTTGGATGACCTCAGGGTAGAATGTGGGAGGCCAGCCAGGAGTGCGTTGGAATAGTCAAGTCTAGAGGTAACAAAGGCATGGATGAGAGTTTGAGTAGGGGATGAGCTGAGGCAATGGCGGAGACGGGCGATGTTATGGAGGTGGAAATAGGTGGTCTTAGTTATGCTGCGGATATGTGGTCGGAAGCTCATTTCAGGGTCAAATATGATACCAAGGTTGCGAACAGTGTGGTTCAGCCTCAGACAGATGTTAGGGAGAGGGATGGAGTCAGTGGCTAGGGAACGGAGTTTGTGGCGGGGGACAAAAACAACGGCTTCAGTCTTCCCAATATTTAATTGGAGAAAAATTCTGCTCATCCAGAACTGGATGTCGGACAAGCAGTCTGACAATTTAGAGACCGTGGAGGGATCGAGAGAAATGGTGGTGAGGTAGAGCTGGGTGTCATCAGCGTACATGTGGAAACTGACGCTGTGTTTTTGGATGATGTCGCCAAGGGACAACATGAGAAATAGGAGGGGGCCAAGGGTAGATTCCTTGGGGGACACCAGAGGTAACGATGCGGGAGCGGGAAGAGAAGCCGTTGCAGGTGATTCTCTGGCTACGATTAGATAGATAAGAATGGAACCAGGTGAGTGTAGTCCCACCGAGCTGGACGACGGAGGAGAGGCGGTGGAGAAGGATGGAGTGGTCAACCGTGTCAAAGTCTGCAGACAAGTCAAGAAGGACGAGGAGGGATAGTTTACCTTTGTCACAGTCACAAAGGAGGTCATTTGTGACTTTGATGAGAGCCGTTTCGGTACTGTGGCAGGGGCGGAACCCTGATTGGAGGGATTCAAACATGGAATCGCGGGAAAGATGGGCACAGATTTGGGAGGCAACAACACGTTCAAGGACTTGAGAGGAAAGGGAGGTTGGAGATGGGGCACTAGTTTGCAAGGATGGAGGGGTCAAGGGTTGTTTTTTTGAGGAGAGGGGTGATGATGGCAGATTTGAGGGAGAGGGGGACAGTACCTGAGGAGAGAGAACCATTAACAATGTCAGCTAACATGGGAGCCAGAAAAGGAAGTTGGGTGGTCAGCAGTTTGGTGGGAATAGGGTCGAGGGAGCAGGAGGTGGGTCTCAGACAAGATGAGCGCAGAGAGGTCATGAGGGGAGATCGGAGAGAAACTGGAGAAAGAGGTTAGTTCAAGGCTAGGGCAGGGGGGAACCTTAGAGGAAGTTTGGCCCAGTGAGCTAGGGGAAGGAAGGGAAGTGGCAGAGGTAGCTGTACGGTTGGTCTGAATCTTAGAGACAAAGAAGTCCATGAGCTCCTCACTTGTTGTCGAAGGTGAGGGTGGAGGAGACAGGGAAGAGGGGTTTAAGATGGTTAGCAGTAGAGAATAGGAGCGGGGTTTATGTTTGCATTCCAGAATGATTCTGGAATAGTGAGCAATTTTGGCAGACGACAGCAGGACCCGATAATACTTTCTGTGGTCCAACCAGATCTGGCGGTGAATGGCTAAACCAGTTGTCCGCCATATCCGTTCAAGTCTGCGTACCTTGGACTTATGGGAAGGAAGATGAGGGCCGTACCGGGGGAGCGGCCAGGGTGAGAGAGAGCAATTGTTTTAATAGGGACGAGGGCATAAAAGGTGGTGGTGTGGTTGAGCAGATCGGTAGCTGCAGAAATATCACGGTGAATGGAGGGCCAAAGGCTGGACAGTTGGGATTTCATAAGTGCAGTTGCAAGAGAGATGGGAGAAAGTTTTTTCCAGGGGTGGACACAGAAGGAAGCAAGGTTGGCGGGGGGGTGGAAGGCGGATGTGGGTGGAGGGCGATACGAGGAAGTGGTCAGAGATGGCCTTATCAGCGATTGACACAATGAGAGTAGCGAGGCCACAAGAGATGGCAAGGTCGAGGGGGTGGCCGTGAATATGGGTTGGGGACTTTACATGGAGGAAGAGATTAAGGGAGGAGAGGAGGCTAGTGAACTCAGAGGAGAGAGAGCATGATGAATTGAGATGGAGGTTGAAATCACCGAGGCTGAGAAGTCGTTCGGTGCAGAGGTTGAGGGAGGATAGCAGTGAAGATATCTCCGTAATAACATTTTTATGGTACTTGGGTGGGTGGTAGAGAACAAGAATTTTAAATGAGAGGTGAGAGGGGTGGAATAAGGTGATTTGCTCAAAAGGAGGAGAAAGTACCAGAGGAGTAGCAGGGACAGACCAAGGTGTGATTTGGTGATTAGAGCCACACTGCCACTACGGCGGTCTGGGCGGGACAAGTGGTGGAAGGTATAGCCAGGTGGGGAGGCTTCATTTAAGGCTAAGGTGTCATCACCCCTCAACCAGTTTCCGTCAGGGCCATGATGTCGTTGCAATCATCCACGATAAGCTCATGGATGGCAAGGGCCTTGTTCACAAGTGAACGGACATTCTGGAGGGAGATGTGGAGAGGGTCGGTGATGGCTGACCCACTGCCAGCATCCACAAGGTCAGCGCTGGGGGGGTGAGTTGGATGGGGAGGAGATTGGCAAGATTTACCCCCAGTGGGCGCGCTGGGCTGGGAAGGTCAGCGAGAGAGTAGGATGGGACAGTTGGGGTTGCTGCTCGTGAGGAGGCAGCGACGAGTGCCTCAATGGGCCCTTCGTAGGATGCCAAGAGAGGCACAGAGGGAAGCTGTAGGCTTATCTAAGAGGGAGTCACGCCTGGGACGGTGGCAGGAGAGTTGGAAGGTCGAAGAGTAATGAAGGATTGTGGTAGGGATTTCGGAGGGCAGAGTATCCGAGAGAGGAGAGATGAAAGGAGGCATGATGACAGAGAGAGCGGTCAGGGAGGGATAGAGAGAAAAGGAAAAGAGGGGGGAAAAGTGGAAAAGTATTGAATGACTCGGGTCCGGAGCGGCAGCCAAAGTACACACGCGAATGGACACAGGGAAAAGCTCAGGTTACATAGGCCTGTTTAAATGTAATAATTAATAGAATTCATATTTCCTGGTAACAGGGAATAGGTTGGAGACAATAGTAGGGAGACCAGGGTCAAAGTCAGAGGTCCCATGGAGGGACAAAGCCGACATAAGCAGGATGGAGCCGACACGGAGCATCGACGAACCGCTGTCCAAATAGGTGAGTGAAGTCCAGAAGCTATTTGAAGGGTAGAGAGTTCGAGGATGGAGGTTGTTGCCGTAGGAATGAGAGTCAGTAGCGGTGCAGAAAGATGATGGCGAAATTGACGCAAGTTGGAGGTCACCGTAGATCAAAGCGGTGGAGAAAATGTAAAACCACAAGCCAGTGACCAGCAAAGCTGAAAACCGGTAGAACGAGTCACCAGACAGCAAGTGGAGCAGCAGCTGCTAGCTACAAGCCAGCAGAGCTGAAAAACCAGTAGAAGCAGAGAGACAGCCGCAGGTTAAAAGTTAAAATCTTTTAGCAGCAGAGATAGAGACATAGCAGGTAAGTCTTACAGTGTAATCCAGTGCAGAAACGTAGAGTAATCCAGTGTAGTTCAAAGCAGAAATGTAATGTAGATGTCCAGAGAAGCCAGGAGTAAGGAAAACAATTTGAATTCTGCAGCATAAGACTTGACGTGACTGAAAAGCAGAGCAGCGCCACAGCCGCTGAGTCAAACCGTGTAGTCAACGAAGACCTGTTCGTGGGGAATCCAGTGATGGAGGTCAAGTTTCAGCAGCGTTCCGGCAGTCGAAAGAGCTCAGTGAGAACAAAGACACGCCGGGGGATGGGCAGTGGACTCTGCAGGGGGAGCTTTAAACTTGTAGTTTGGGCTGAAATGCCTTCACTGTCAGAGGCAGGGTATCTTAAGCAATGGAAAAAAGGAGATTAGGGGAAAGAAAGGGCAAAGGATGGTAATGGATGACCAAGGATACAGTTGAAGAGAAGAGCAGCTCAGTAAGGAGCCGCCAGCCTGAATATAACAGTACTGCACCAAAAGTCAGTCTCGATTATGTGCTCAAGTTCTGCAGTGGACCTTGAACCCACGACCTTCTGACTCAGAAGTGAGAATACGACCAATGAGCCAAAGTTGCTGTACACAAGCAATGGTCAGCTTGCGACTATTTACAGACATTAGCAAGATTGTGAAGCCCCTTAATGATTAAACCAGTGATCAGAAAACATTTTACATTAAAATAATATGGAGAACTTCTGGTACTCTGTAGACTAGTAGTGGCAGCACGTGCATTCAAATCCATTATCTTTCTTTTCTAGTGAGACCACAGATAAAGGGTGTACTGCAAATAAAGCCCCGAATATCAAGTCATTCCAAATTTAGCTAGCTAGGATACATTAGATATTTCATCAGAAGACAAGTCATAAGTTTCATAGGTCAGTTTCACATATATGACATGATTTTCCCCCTCAAATTCATGCATTAGGTACAGAATTAACCAAAACGATCTAATTAATTTAGCCTGAAACATAACCAAAGCAAGATAATATCCTGAACACATGAGAGTTATCATATAACAAATAACTTACCTCAGCAGTCCCTGCAGAGCAGCCTGCGATGAAAATATCAAGTCTGGATGGTTTCCCATCCGAGCTACCATGTCGCAACTGACATAAAAAATGGAGACAATTTCTGTACGTGCCAAAACAAACTGAGCTGCATACAGACACCGATAGAGCAGGCAATGCCATTCCTTTATAAAATCCATACACCTGGGTAAAAGACACAACAAACATTACTGAAGATTCCCGTCTCATTGCGCAACTCTGATATTACAATAGAAGAAATATATAACTGGATTACAATTACCAAGATCTAAAATTTGCCTCATTTCAACTCCTATTCATAATCAGCTGTAATTGGGTTCAGTTTGTATTTGATTATGTTTTCCAGCAACACATAACCGAGTCTGAAGTTCATGGCCCCCACTCTTCCACATGCACTATAATGAGCCACATGTATAATTTGGAGTTAGATTTGAATGAACCTCATCCTTGAATACTGAATAAAAAGATGCTCCTTCACAGATCACTAAAATGTAGTAGTCAGGTACCAAAAATAATTTAAAAGGCTAATGGAATGTTAGTCTTCATAACTAGAGGGCTAGAATATAAAGGGGAGGAAGTTATGCTACAGCTATACAAAGCCCTGGTTAGACCATATCTGAAGTAGTGTGTACAGTTCTGGGGATCGCACCTTAGAAAGGATATATAGGGACCTTGGAAGGAGCGCAGCGCAGATTCACCAGAATGTTACCGGGGCTCCAAGGGTTAGATAATGAGGAGAGATTACATAAACTAGGCTTGTATTCCCCTGAATATAGAAGGTTAAGGGTGATTTGATTGAGTTTTTGAAAGTAATTGATAGGGTAGATAGAAAGAAACATTTTTCACTGGTGGGGGAGTCTAGGACAAGGGGACACGACCTTAAAATCCGAGCCAGGCCATTCAGGAGAGAAGTTAGGAAACACTTCTTCATGCAAAGGGTGGTAGAAATGTCGAGCTCTCTCCCACAAAAAGCAGTAGATGCTAGCTCGATTAATAATTTTAAATCTGAGATCAATAGACTTTTACTAGCCAAGGCTATTAAAGGATACGAAGCCAAGGAAGGCGGATGGAGTTAGGATACAGGTCAGTCATGATCTCATTGAATGGTCAAACAGACTCGAGGGCTGAATGGTCTACTCCCGGTCCTATGTTCCAAATATTTAATATTAAAAACATCTTTTTGTTAAGTTAAAAATTATTTAAAACCTTATTGCACAGTACCTGGCCTTCTAGTTGAGCAGACAGCTTTATACTGTTTGAGGCTGCAACATGGTATTTCAGCAGCTGGCATTGGAAATGATTCAATGATGGTTGGCTCAAATTGAAGGCCACGCCATTTATAAATTTATAGAAAATAAATAGGTTTTAAAGGGGGATGGGTTTGCACTAATGCTTCATAACTAAAATCTGTAGTGCTTAACTTCTGGCAGGTCTTCAAATTAAGCACAGTAACATCCAAGAACTCCGTAACTAAGGAATAAAGACAAAAAAAATGGTTTCACAAAGTTGTACACAATCGACAAAAGCTCAGGTTTACCTTTTCTCTCTGATATGTTGATCGAATACAGTGCCAAACACCGCTGTACATGTTCTGTGTCTGAATTCTTACCTGGTGAGACAACAGGTATTAACTACAATGTCATGTATGTAAATATGGGCAATTTCTAGCAGCAACCCAAATAAATATACTACCTTGATTGTATCCAAAGGATATCCCACAACAGTCGTAAGTCCACCTGTGGTGGCAATGTAGATTTTACAGCAGTGGATGTGAAACATAATTTCAATTACAAATGTTACCTTACTGCAATCTGTAAACTTAAAAAAACTAAATACTGTATGTGCGTTAGCTCAGTTATGTTACTTATTTTGTCCTGTATTGCGCTATAATGAAGACACTTCTATTACTGCAGAATCAGTCACAAGGTAGCTTCAGACTTGATCTTACCTTCCTGTCACTCATTCATGAGCAATGTCACTGCTAGGGAAGGGATCACTTTCCACCTTTTGCTCCCAGTGCATCATCCACCAAAGAATCAAGTATAGCAGGGGCTTGATGCAGAGTAAAGCTTCCCCTATTCAGCTCCAGCTAACCCAGTTCACATTCTGCTCTTTCACCTCTGGGACCTAGTTTTGAATTATAATAAAATTCCTCTCTAGGGTCTTAAGCAAAGTGGGATGAAGCAGACGCAACTCATTTTTTTTAAAGGAGATGCAAGTACACAGCAGAAAACTGCCCACATCTTCACACTGATCCCAGAGAGAGATGATAAACATGGTTGGTGTGAAACACAGTTTAACATTGGTTAAGGTGCATTCTTGGAGAGGAGGGGAGAAGCGGAAGATTAGAGGGACAGTTATATACAAAATTTATAGTAGAAAATGGGCTACCAACTTTACCCATTAAATTAAACAGCAGCAGTTTTGGACTTAAGCTCTGTGATTTCATGAAAAACCGTTCCATCACTTTCTGCACTATAAGTACCTTTCCTGTTTTCTGCCTCTATTTCGTATGTTTCATTATACCATCCCACAGCTGCTCGAGTGCCAAAGGTTTAGTGGCTTCCAAGCCTGTCATACTGGCCCAGGTAGGCTAAACATTCCAGTGGTTGACCGCGCACAACTTGACTGTCAGCTGGAATCAGAACCATTACCATTTTCCAGTTACCAGAATGTAACTATAAATAGGGGAAGCATTACTCTGGATCTAGCCATACTAAAGCTGAACTGGGAGTGTTTGATGTGAGCACAAACTGTAAAACATGCAAAAGTGTACCATTCTCCATTACAATGATATCCCTGACTTTAATGAACACAAACATTTACCAAAAATGTTTTAATTTCTCAAATTAGAACAGTTCTGATGAATTTGTCTGTTTAAATCAGCTAAAACATTAAAAATGTGTAAGCCATTATTTCAATATAGTTATGATATGCTATCTTAAAGTAAAATTTACAATATAATTGAAATAACTGAAGTTATACAGCAAGTTTTGTTTTGTTTCGACCTGTATAGTATTTTTCTATTTTAAGCAGTAGATGGAGATATCAGTAGATGTTTAGAGGTTGTTATGTATATTTTAGTAAGATATTTAGTAAGATAGAGTTCAACTAGAACAAGTTATTTTAAACTGTTGTGAGATCCATAGTCTACTTACCAATTGAGGGCATTCAGATTAAAATATTGTCTTTTTTATAACAAATAAAATGCATCAGTTCCACATGCAGGAATCTGCGTTACTGGTTCAGAGACAAAGGGGGTAATTTCAACCCCCAAGAACGAGTGGGTTTGGCTTGGGTGAGATTAAATTTGAAAAATTTCAAATCAACCCGCCCACTTCTGGTTTTAATGGAGGCAGGACAGGGGCGGGCAACCAATCCGCTCTCAGGAGGCGGGTCGGTCGGTAAAAGCCTCCATTTTTACAGGCTTTTTATTTTTAACCCATTTCAGCCGGGTTTCCCAGGCCTCAGGAAACATGGTAGGTAAAAGGAGACGAGAAGGGCTGGATCCATAAGGTAACTGCCTTTACAGCACTGCTTGTGGGCCAGGAGTGTTTCCCCCAGCCCAACAAGCTTACCTGCTTCCAGCTACACGATCGGCAACTCTCCCCGGTCACTCCACCTCCACCGCCTCCTCTCCCAAATTGTAGTCCACCAGGTTATCAGATTTTTGTATTTTTCTGTATTTGTTAACTTACTAGCACATTATTTTTGTTGCTGTGTATTAATTATAAGGACTGCTTCCCTTTGGATAGCTAAAACCATCTTTCAGAAGTTAACATAAGAAATAGGAGCAGGAGTAGGCCATTTGGCCCTTCGAGCCTGCTCCGCCATTCAATAAGATCATGGTTGATCTTCTACCTCATCTCTACTTTCCTACACTATCCCCATATCCCTTAATTCCCTTAATATTCAAAAATCTATCGATCTCTGTCTCCACCCCCACCCCCCCTTTAAGGGCATAACTAATAAAGGAACTCAAATATAAAATGTACTTTCAACAAAAAGAAACATAAAACTAAATCATATTATTACCACGCCTATAAAGACATTCTATTCTGTGCAGTGCCCACCGGCCACAGAAGGTCTCAATGTAAGTCATTGATGCAAATCAGCAGCAGTGGCCCCAATACTGATCCTGGGGCACCCCACTCAGAGCCTTCTCCCACCCTGACATAACTCCTCTAACAACTACCCAATTTCACATTGATTCTCAAGATTTAGCCTGAATCCCCACAGCTTTGAGTTTAATTAATAACCTGCCATGTAGAACTTTGTGAAATCCATCCTGGAGAACAGCTTCAAACACATCTTCTTGGAAAGAGGGCACCACTAATAAAGGATGGTTTGTACAAACTAAGAAAAACATTGTTTAAACTGTCTCAGAAGTCATGATGCGGAGATGCCGGTGTTGGACTGGGGTGGACAAAAATGAGAAGTCGCACAACACCAGGTTATAGTCCAACAGTTTTATTTAAAATTACGAGCTTTCGGAGCTGCTGCCCCTTCGTCAGGTACCTTTACCTTCAGGTACCTTTACCTGACGAAGGGGCAGCAGCTCCGAAAGCTCGTAATTTTAAATAAAACTGTTGGACTATAACCTGGTGTTGTGCGACTTCTCATTTTTGTCTCAGAAGTGTGACAGCATTTGAAAACCACAGACATAAATCATATCCCACAGCTCCTCACTATGACCTTCTAAAAGTTTCAATGGTATCTGAAGAAACCCAAATCTCATCGCAAGTACATAATTCCAACATGCTTGTTCCAATCAGTTTTTAAAACTAATAGTTCTCCATTATTAAAACGTTCTCGTAACTATTTTAAACATTATAAACATATTAAATTTAACCTACAAAGAAAAAATTGCTAGAAAGCTGAATTAAAAACTGCATATTCTCAAAACTGATGAAGGGTCATCGCCCGAACATTAACCCTTTTTCCGTTTGAATATTTTCTGGTTGATATCAATTTAAAACTTTGTATATCGTCTTAAAATAACAATTCCATGCGTAGACTAAATGTTGTGAATACTTCTCTAACTTTGAAACACTTTTACGAGAGATTGGGCATTTCTTACCTGCAAACCACCCAGCGAAGAAGTCAATCAAATGCATTTTGTGCCAAATGTCAACACTTTCTCCTCAGTGCTGGCAGTGTAATGGACCTTTGCGTCTATAACTTGAGCACAGCTGGCAATGTAAGTCCCTCACTGAAGAGCAGCACCCCGGTTTGCTTCGGTTGCGTAACACACAAGCTGTGAGCATGGCGGTAATAAAATACAATCAAAACAATCCCCTAGCGCTGCAGTGGAGGCTGCTCAGGTGACAAGTCTTGTAGCGGAAAAAGCCGAGTGGCGGCGTAAACAATCGTGTAATAGCCGAGTGACGGCGGAAACTGTCGCCTAATGGCGGAAATAGCCGAGTGACGGCGGAAACTGCCGAACGGTGCCTGACGCACCGTCATGAATAAGGCGGGAGGATTGCGGCTTTTAGCGGACAGTAAGACCAATTATAGACACCATTTTATTTATCGGTAGGGAGATGGATTTGGAGATAAACCCTCATTGTTAAAGTTAACGTCTGCTAATCTGAGCGGCGGCTTTATTAAGATTAAAAATCCACCGAAAGGGAGAGAGCTGCTTCTTGTGGGAAAAATATACGCGGCCGAGAGCGCTGGGTGTTTCGGCTCAGCTATTCCCAGGGCCGGCTCGGTAAAACCGCGCCTGTGCCCCTTTTACTGGCACATTGCCAAAAAGTTCCACCGTAAACTTTTATTTTGTGAATCCCCGGGCAGTGCAGCGACGACTCGGTTCTTCCAGGAACCCTTCCTTAGCGAAACTATTGCTTCATTTTTTGGTCCAAATATTAAAACCAGCCCCAGACATTTCAATCAGTTTGGAAGCCGCAGCACTTTTACTGACGACGTGTAAATGCCGCTCCTACAATCTCCTTGTGGGCCAGCGTCAGCTTTCCACTGACCCCCGCCCACCAAGCGCGGCCCTGCCTCGAATAACATTGATGGCAGTTCTGCATTTCCCAGCTGACCACTTGTGGCTGGACGGGACTGCAGTCTGGTTTTTAATCTACCGCGGGATAGCGCTGCAGCCATGTCAGGGTGCGGTCCGCTCTCTTGTATGGCTGCTCTGTTTAGCAGATATTCTTCTATTATGTAAAAGCGCCCTAGTTACAAATAGTCAGTCAACAGTAACCTTGCCAGATAGCCGCTGTACGGCTGCAGTGCAGTCTGATGTTAGGGCGGGTTTAGCCTGCAGTCCAGTGTGATGTATGACTGCGGTTGGGTGGGGCTGCAATTCGTTCTGATGTATGGTTGAGGTGGGATAAGAGTAAAGTCTAGTCTGATGCGATGAACTGCTTTGCATTTGTCCACGTTTTGTACAGAGTGTATGCGATATGCTATTAAATTCATACCAACTAATTTTACTGTGTAATACTTATGATTTATGAATGAGATATTTTAGAACTCGGGGAAAAACAACTTTTTTGGTAACACTACCTTACCTGTTTATTGGTTTACATTTGTGTTAATGGCGCCAAATTTTATTTTTGCTATTTATCTGCATCATAAGGCAAACTATTTGATTATTTAAGCCTAGTTGGGTCAAAAGTTGTATTAATTCTATTGCATAAATCTTTTCTAAAATTGCTTCTAAAATGGATTTGGGTATAAAGTAGCAGATACCACTGAATGATCACTAGCCATATGTTTTTTGAGTCAGTAACCTAAATAAAAATAAAATGAAACAATGTACTTGATTTGGATGAGTTTACAATTAAACAGCTTATGTACAACACAAAAGACAGCTCTTAAGTTGAATAACTGCATGGGTCTTATTTGTCTGATGAAATTATCCTCAATTGTATCATTTAATTTGCAATGATGTATCTAGTTCAGTAAGGAAAAGGTATTAAAATCTAAATTAAATTGCAACCACAGCCTTTGTTTTTAAATGCTAGAAATTACTGTTGTCGACACAAATGTTCATCCCCTAATATTGGCACCAATAATTTCTAACCTTAAAATGTCTTAATAAGGATAGCATGATTCAGTTTCTTGTGCCTGTGTGTGTTCTCCACTTTTACCGTGTTATCACATTCTTCATATGATTTTATTATAATCCCCATGAAAACCCCTCTAACCAGGCACTGTTGGGTTAGTAATTGCTCTTTAGAGGTCCCCGTGCATTCACTGATCACAGCACTCGGGTTGTGCTCTACAAGGGAAGATGTTAAATACACCAACCAATAATGTCTGATGAAACACTGACAAATAACAGCTGATTGAAAAACCGAATAGTGAAACTGCATTATAGATTGCTCCTACAATATGCTTTAACAGCCACATTCTGTCAAATATCCAACCAGTACAGTATACTATTAAAGGAAAAAAAATAGCATTTTCATGACTTCAGGATGTCACAAAGCACATCGTGGCCAATTAACTACTTTTGAAATGTAGTCTCTGTTGTAAAGTAAGGAAACTCAGCAGCTAATTTGCATGAAGCATTGTCCCATGAGGAGTAAATGTTGACCAGGACACACAACTTCTCTGCTATTCTCCAGACAGTGCTATGGGATCTTTACATTCATCTGAAAAGTCATGCAGGATCTCTGTTTAATGTTTCCTCTGAAAGACAGCACTTCCAACAGTACTGCTTTCTCTCAGTGCTGCGCTGGAGTGTCAGTCGAAAGTATGTGCTCAAGTCTTTAGAGTGGGGCTTGAACCCATAACCTTCTCGCACAACGGTTTCCTGGTAGCGGCCATACTCTACATATCCCACCTCTGTTCCAACCAGACTGTCAGATCACAGACTGGCTACTTCCTGACAAGGGATATATTCTCCAGACATGGCTCATGACTCCTCTGTCAGGAACCCAAGCAAGACACAGAACTGGCCTAAAATGCGAGCCATGCCACCAGAAATCTTATTGAGTAGACCATCGGCATGCTCAAAGAACAGTTCTGCTGCCTGGACCATTCTGGAGGAGCTATGCTGTAAGCCCCTGACACTATCAAAATTTGTTGTGGCATACTACATGTTGCAACGATTTTGCCAACCCTTACCATCACCTGGCAGAAAGAAGTGGAGGAGGAGAAGGAAGAGCAGAAGCAGCATCAAGCACCAGTCCCCTAACTGTCAAAGCTATACCTGAACCACTCTCCAATACATCAACAGTCCTGCCACCCTTATAACCACTATCTGATTGTCCTCCTGCAGTCCAGCCTCATGGGTATTGCCCTCACTTGACTACAAGTATTAACACCAATACCAAATCTAGAAAAAAACATTTACTGCAAGAACTCACTTTATAATTTGGTAACAGTTGCAGAATTAAGAACTACTCTTGTGCAAACCCTAGTGCCTGTCTTGTGTGCTCATTTAACTATTCTAGTGCTCCAGCGAAGTGGACCTCCATTGACTACAGCTTGGGAAATGAAGGGATGCTGAGTTTCCAGTGAGGATACTTCAGATGACCGTGGTTGTCGATCTCCAGTGGAACTGACCTTGGAGGCCCGGCTGCAGACTGCAGCATCTTGGCGTAGACAGGGAAATCTGGCCCAACTGTGGCACTAACAAGGGCACTAGTAGAGTGGGCGACAGAGGAGCAGGTGCAATGCAATGGAGGCAATGCCACTCTTCTGGGGCTGCTCCTCAGCACTCCTACTGCTCTGTGCGATAGTGCCGGAGTGATGTGACGTTCTGGAATCCCCTGTCAATGCTGGATCCTAGAGACAAGATGGCAGCAGTCAGCTTTCATAGAAGCTGTCCCAGTGTCACCAGAGGCTCTATAGTTGTGGGCCCCACTGCCAAGTTTATGGAGCTGGCCACTCACTCCATGGTTGACCATATGGTCTCCATGCCCTGCATGAAGCCCTGACACAAGTTGGAGCTGGACTGCTCCATGCTCTCAGCCATTGTGTGCAAGTTCACTGAAAGGCAACCCAGTGCACTTGGCATTTCCTGATGTGCGGCCATCAGTTTTCTTCGCTAGTCTGCGCCCTCAAAATCAACATTTGAGTCCTCTTCAGCAGGACTAGGATGCGATCTTGCCATCTAGAAAGTTGCCTTCTGTGCCATCCTATTCTCCTTCTCATGCCCCTGCATATTTGTGCCCAGTGATTCACCACATGAAGACCCCTCCTCTAGCCTACTCTCTAAGGTACATATGATGCCAGTCTGTGAGCTAGTGTGTGCTGGGCTGCCCTCCTCTTCAAGTGCCTTCATATTTTCTGCACCTGAAATGAAAGAGGGGGGAAATGGTTAGCTTTTAGTGCCTAGGGTAAGCAGAGCGAGATGACTGGCTGCAGTTTGTCATGCAGTGTGTGTAGGATAAGATAGAAGGGATGAAGAGGCTAAGGTATGAAGAAACCCTTCGGGTTATCTCCAGTGTTTCCACTTACCACAGCCATGACTCACCCCCCTACCTGTCATGTCCTCCAGTGGGGAAAGGCTCTGTAGGCCTATGGTCTCCTCCGTTTGTTGCCTGCTGTCTCATGTTGTGTGCCACCTCCTGCAAAAAAGAAGAGAGTGGTAGCCTTGTGAGCTGTTTTGAGAATGTGCCTGTCCAGGTCGAATAGTGCAGATGTTGTATGCAAGATGTGAGTTGTAGGGAAGTGAGGGTGCCAATAGTGCTGAAAGTAGGAGGTGGAGTGAAGTGTGGTGCAGTGGGGGAGAGGAGTGTTGTGAGTAGTGGGGCTGCAAAACCTGGGAACTAAGCTCTTCACATTTACCTCTTCAGCCACCTCTTCTCACTGTCTTCAAAGCTGTTTTCTGGAGGGCTGTGTACACCCCCCGCCCCCGAGCGGTTCAGGATCCCTCCTCCTGCGAGCACCTGCTCAAAGGTTCCCAGAGACTTTGGGTGCCTTGTCTGCAGCTTTTGCAGCCAATTTTGCCCTTAGAAAACGTTTTCTGCTGCCTGCAGCCACAGTGCACCTCCCCTTTAAGAGGTGTAGATTGCCTTAAGGTGGCATCAGTGATGACCGATTCCTGCCCTCCCTCTGCCCCCAAATAGACGTGGAGCCAATAAACAGTGCCGATAGCGCTGGATGCACACCTGTCTAATAACCCCTCGGTGCCTGTGACCACGTGAACAGTCATGTGCCGCCCAATAACCCCTCGGTGACCTGTGACCACGTGAACAGGCATGTGCCACCGAATAACCTCTGTGACCACGTGAACAGGCATGTGCTGCCCAATGTGCCGATTGAATTTCTAGGCCTAGGTGTTTGTATTGCAGAGTCATGCAGCATCTAGAATCATAGAAAGTTACAGGACGGAAGGAGGCCATTTCGGCCCATTGTGTCCGCGCCGGCCAACAAAGAGCTATCCAGCCTAATCCCACTTCCCAGCTCTTGGTCCGTAGCCCTGCAGGTTAGAGCATCCCAAGTGCACATCCAAGTACTTTTTAAATGTGGTTAGGGTTCCTGCCTCTACCACCCTTTCAGGCAGTGAGTTCCAGACCCCCACAACCCTCTGGGTGAAGAAATTTCCCCTCAAATCCCCTCTAAACCTTCCCCCAATTACTTTAAATCTGTGCCCCCTGGTTTTTGACCCCTCTGCTAAGGGAAATAGGTCTCTTCTATCCACTTTATCTATGCCCCTCATAATTTTATACACCTCAATAAGGTCTCCCCTCAGCCTCCTCTGTTCCAAGGAAAACAGACCCAGCCTATCCAGTCTTTCCTCATAGCTAAGATTCTCTACTCCCGGCAACATCCTTGTAAATCTCCTCTGTACCCTCTCTAGTGCGATCACATCTTTCCTGTAATGTGGTGACCAGAACTGCACGCAGTACTCTAGCTGAGGCCTAACTAATGTTTTATACAGTTGAAGCATAACCCCCCTGCTCTTGTATTCTATGCCACGGCTAATAAAGGCAAGCATTCCGTATGCCTTCTTAACCACCTTATCTACTTGGCCTGCTACCTTCAGGGATCTGTGGACATGCACTCCAAGGTCCCTTAGTTCATATCGTAGCTGAGGTGCGGAAGGAGACTGGTATCTGTGATATGCAGGGTGTTCAGAATGTATAATTAAGAGCACAATTTAAGTTACAAATATAGCCAGAAATGTGTTTTTGAAGAGTAGCACACCCTTCTTAATCACTTTGTAGTATACAAAAACAACTTTTGATTGCAGTTCATTGATTTTGCATTTATTTAAAGCACACACCCTCCTACCCCTGTTGATATTAGATAATATGTTAAATAGAAGACTGCTTTATGTTCAGAACTGTTTGCTAGCCTTTGGTTGTTGACATGCTTTAATTTATTAGAACTTTGAAGAGGCACTTTCAGAGTTTCATTTCAACTAACAATTACTTTTTTAGCAAAGATAAATGATTACTTTTAACATCTTTTGATAGATTTTTCTAGAATTCAGAAAGGTCTACTGTGATTGAAAAAGGGTGCGTTTTACTTGTGAGCAAATGGTGTGCCACAGTACTACCATTGTGGGCACATTGTATAAAGTGTTTACTAGGATGTACCACCACACTTCTTCTGACAATCCCTGGGGTCAGTGGTACTTAACGGGAATGGTAGCACAGTGGTTATGCTACTGGACTAGTAGCCCAGAGGCCTGGACGAATAATCCGGAAACGTGAGTTTAAATCCCACCACAGCAGCTGTGGAATTTAAATTCAGTTAATTAAATAATCTGGAATAAAAAGCTAGTATCAGTAATGGTGACCATGAAACTACCGGATTGTCGTAAAAACCCATCTGGTTCACTAATGTCCTTTAGGGAAGGAAATCTGCCGTCCTTACCTGGTCTGGCCTATATGCGACTCTTAACTGCCCTCTGAAATGGCCTAGCAAGCCACTCAGTTGTAACAAACTGCTACAAGAAACAATAATAAGAATAAAAACGGACAGACCACCCAGCATCGACCTCGGCACCGGCTTCGGACACGACAAAGGCCCAGTCGGCCCTGCAAAGTCCTCCTCACTAACATCTGGGGACGTACCAAAATTGGGAGAGCTGTCCCACAGACTAGTCAAGCAACAGCCTGACATAGTCATACTCACAGAATCATACCTTTCAGCCAATGTCTCAGACTCCTCCATCACCATCCCAGAGCTGGTGGCACAGTGGTATACAGTCTGGAGGGAGTGGCCCTGGTTCTTAACATTGATTCCAGACCCCATGAAGTCTTATGGCACCAGGTCAAACATGGGCAGGGAAACCTCCTGCTGATTACCACCTACCGCTCTGAATCAGTACTCATCCATGTTAAACACCACTTGGAAGAAGCACTGAGGGTAGCAAGGGCACAGAATGTACTCTGGGTGGGGAACTTTAACATGAAGGGTTGACGGTGGATAGGCAATGGCAAACATTTAAAGATCGCATGGATGAACTACAGAATTTGTTCATCCCTGTTTGGCATAAAAATAAAACAAAAAAGGTGACTCAACCGTGGCTAACAAGGGAAATTCGGGATAGCATAAGATCCAAGGAGAGGACATATAAATTGGCCAGAAAAAGCAGCAAACCTGAGGATTGGGAGCAGTTTAGGATTCAGCAAAGGAGGACAAAGGGATTAATTAAGAGGGGAAAAATAGAGTATGAGAGTAAGTTTTCAGGGAACATAAAAACTGACTGTAAAAGCTTCTATAGATATGTGAAGAGAAAAAGATTGGTGAAGTCAAGCGTAGGTCCCTTGCAGTCAGAATCAGGGGAATTTATAATGGGGAACAAAGAAATGGCAGACCAATTAAATACATACTTTGGTTCTGTCTTCACAAAGGAGGACACAAATAACCTCCCAGAGATGTCGGGGAACATAGGGTCTAATGAGAGGGAAGAACTGAATGAAATCAGTATTTGTAGGGAAATGGTGTTAGGGAAATTGACGGGATTGAAGGCCGATAAATCCCCAGGGCCTGATAATCTACATCCTAGGGTACTTAAGGAAGTGGCCCTAGAAATAGTAGATGCATTGCTGGTCATCTTCCAAAATTCTATAGACTCTGGAACAGTCCCATGGATTGGAGGGTAGCTAATGTTACCCCACTATTTAAAAAAGGTGGGAGAGAGAAAATGGGGAATTATAGACTGACCGGTAGTGGGGAAAATGCTAGAGTCCATTATAAAAGATGTAATAGCAGAGCACTTGGAAAACAGTGACAGGATCGGACAAAGTCAACATGGATTTACAAAAGGTAAATCGTGCTTGACTAATCTACTGGATTTTTTTGAGGATGTAACTGGTAGAATAGATAAGGGAGAACCAGTGGATGTGGTGTATTTGGACTTTCAGAAGACTTTCGATAAGGTCCCGCATAAGAGATTAGTGTGCAAAGTTAAAGCACATGGGATTGGGGGTAAGGTACTGACTTGGATAGAGAACTGGTTGGCAGACAGGATGCAAAGAGTTGGAATAAACGGGTCTTTTTCCAAGTGGCAGGCAGTGACTAGTGGGGTACCGCAGGGATCGGTGCTAGGACCCCAGTTATTCACAATATATATTAATGATCTAGACGCGGGAACTAGATATAATATCTCCAAGTTTGCAGACGACACAAAGCTGGGTGGGCATGTGTGTTGTGAGGAGGATGCAGAGAAACTCCAGTATGATTTGGACAAGTTGGGTGATTGGGCACATGCATGGCAGATGCAGTATAATGTGGATAAATGCGAGTTTATCCACTTTGGTGGCAAAAACAGGAAGGCAGATTATTATCTGAACGGCAATAGATTGGGAAAAGGGGAAGTGCAACGAGACCTGGGAGTCCTTGTGCACCAGTCGTTGAAGGTAAGCATGCAGGTGCAGCAGGTGGTTAAGAAGGCAAATGGTATGTTGGCCTTCATAGCGAGAGGATTCGAGTACAGGAGCAAGGATGTCCTTGCTGCAGTTGTACAGGGCCTTGGTGAGACCACACCTTGAGAATTGTGTGCAGTTTTGGTCGCCTTATCTGAGAAAGGATGTTCTTGCCATGGAGGGAGTGCAGCAAAGATTCACCAGACTGATACGTGGGATGGCAGGAATGACGTATGAAGAGAGATTGGGACGATTGGGCTTGTATTCGCTAGAGTTTAGAAGAATGAGAGGGGATCTCATTGAAACTTATAAAATTCTAACAGGACTAGACAGACTAGATGCAGGAAGGATGTTCCCGATGGCGGGGGAGTCCAGAACCAGGGGTCACAATCTAAGGATAAGGGGTAAGCCATTTAGGACTGAGATGAGGAGGAATCTCTTCACCCAGAGAGTGGTGAACCTGTGGAATTCTCTACCACAGAAGGCAGTTGAGGCCAATTCATTAAATATATTCAAGAAGGAGTTAGATATATTTCTTAAGGCTAAAGGGATCAAGGGATATGGGGAGAAAGCAGGGACAGGGTACTGAATTTGGATGATCAGCCATGATCTCATTAAATGGCGGAGCAGGCTCGAGGAGCCGAATGGCCTACTCCTGCTCCTATCTTCTATGTTTCCAAGTTTTCCACCACCAAGAGTGGCTCGGTAGCACCACTACTGACCAAGCTGGCCAAGTCCTGAAGGACATAGCTGCGAGACTGGGCCTGCAGCAGGTGGTGAGAGAACCAACATGAGGGAAAAACCTACTTGACCTCGTCCTCACCAATCTACCTGTCGCAGATGCATCTGTCCATGACAGTATTGGTAGCAGTGACCACCGCACAGTCCTTGTGGAGATGAAACCCCGTCTTCACACTGAGGACACCCTCCATCTCGGTGTTGTGTGGCACTACCACCGTGCTAAATGGGATAGATTCAGAACAGATCTAGCAGCTCAAAACTGGGCATCCATGAGGTGCTGTGGGCCATCAGCAGCAGCAGAATTATATTCCACCACAATCTGTAACCTCATGGCCCGGCATATCCCTCACTCTACCATTAACATCAAGCCAGGCGACCAACCCTGGTTCAATGAGGAGTGTAGAAGAGCATGCCAGGAGCAGCACCAGGCGTACCTAAAAATGAGGTGCAACCTGGGGAAGCTGCAACACAGGACTACGTGCAAACAGATGCAGCATGCTATAGACAGAGCTAAGCGATCCCACAACCAACGGATCAGATCAAAGCTCTGCAGTCCTGCCACATCCAGTCGTGAATGGTGGTGGACTATTAAACAACTGACTGGAGGAGGAGGCTCCATTAACATCCCCATCGTCAATGATGGCGGAGCCCAGCACGCGTGCAAAAGCCAAGGCTGAAGCGTTTGCAACCATCTTCAGCCAGAAGTGCCAAGTGGATGATCCATCTCGGCCTCCTCCTGAGGTCCCCACCATCACAGAAGCCAGTCTCTTCAGCCAATTTGATTCACTCCACGTGATATCAAGAAATGGCTGAGCACACTGGGTACAGCAAAGGCTATGGGCCCCGACAACATCCCGGCTGTCGTGCTGAAGACTTGTGCTCCAGAACTAGCCATGCCTCTAGCTAAGCTGTTCCAGTACAGCTACAACACTGGCATCTACCTGACAATGTGGAAAACTGCCCAGGTATGTACTGTCCACAAAAAACAGGACAAATCCAATCCGGTACCGCCCCATCAGTCTAGACGAGGGAACTAGATGTAATATCTCCAAGTTTGCAGACGACACAAAGTTGGGTGGGCGTGTGTGCTGTGAGGAGGATGCAGAGCAACTCCAGTATGATTTGGACAGGTTGGGTGATTGGGCAGATGCATGGCAGATGCAGTATAATGTGGATAAATGCGAGGTTATCCACTTTTCTCAATATTTAATTAGAGAAAATTTCTGCTCATCCAGAACTGGATGTCGGACAAGCAGTCTGACAATTTAGAGACCATGGAGGGGTTAAGAGAAGTGGTAGTGAGGTAGAGCTGGGTGTCGTCAGCGTACATGTGGAAACTGACGCTGTGTTTTTGGATGATGTCGCCAAGGGGCAACATGTAGATGAGAAATAGGAGGGGACCAAGGATAGATCCTTGGGGGACACCAGAGGTAACGATGCGGGAGTGGGAAGAGAAGCTGTTGCAGGTGATTCTCTGGCTACGAGACTGGAAACAGGTGAGTGCAGTCCCACCCAGCTGGACGACGGTGGAGAGGCGTTGGAGAAGAATGGAGTGGTCAACCGTGTCAAAGGCTGCAGACAAGTCAGGAAGGACGAGGAGGGATAGTTTACCTTTGTCACAGTCACAAAGGATCAAGTGTGGGATCAAGGAGCCCTAGTAAAATTGAAGTCATTGGGAATCAGGAGAAAACTCTCCACTGGCTGGAGTCATACCTAGCGCAAAGGAAGATGGTTGTGGTTGTTGGAGGCCAATCATCTCAGCCCCAGGACATCGCTGCAGGAGTTCCTCAGGGCAGTGTCCTAGGCCCAACCATCTTCAGCTGCTTCATCAAAGACCTTCCCTGCATCATAAGGTCAGAAGTGGGGATGTTCGCTGATGATTGCACAATGTTCAGTTCCAGTCGCAACTCCTCAGATAATGAAGCTGTCCATGCCCACATGCAGCAAGACCTGGACGACATTCAGGCTTGGGCTGATAAGTGGCAAGTAACATTTGTGCCACACAAGTGCCAGGCAATGACCATCTCTAACAAGAGTGCGTATAACCACCGCCCCTTGACATTAAACGACATTACCATCGCCAATTCCCCCAACATCAACATCCTGGGGGGTCACCATTGTCCAGAAACTTAACTGGACCAGCCACATAAATACTTTGGCTACAAGAGCAGGTCATAGGCTGGGTATTCTGCGCGTGTCTCACCTCCTGACTCTCCAAAGCCTTTCCACCATCTACAAGGCATAAGTCAGGGGTGTAATGCAATACTCTCCACTTGCCTGGATGAGTGCAGCTCCAACAACACTCAAGAAGCTCGACACCATCCAGGACAAAGCAGCCCGCTTCATTGGCACCCCATCCACCACCTTAAACATTCCACTCCCTCCACCACCAGCGCACCGTGGCTGCAGTGTGTACCATCTACAAGATGCACTGCAGCAACTTTCCAAGGCTTCTTCGATAGCACCTCCCAAACCCCAACCTCTACCACCTAGAAGGACAAGTGCAGCAGGCGCGTGGGGGCACCATCACCTGCAAGTTCCCCTCCAAATCACACACCATCCTGACTTGGAAGTATATCGCCGTTCCTTCATAGTCGCTGGGTCAAAATTCTGGAACTCCCTCCCTAACAGCACTGTGGAAGTACCTTCACATCGCGGACTGCAGCGGTTCAAGAAGGCGGCTCACCACCACCTTCTCAAGGGCAGTTAGAGATGGGCAAAAAATGCTGACCTTGCCAGCGATGCCCACAACCCAGGAATGAATAAAAAAAACTTGAGGCAGAATGCAGAGAATTTGGCTGGTTTCCCTGGCCCTAACCTCCTGTTGTCATTTTAATGCGAGGGCCAGTCAAGGTCAGATGGCTCAGATGCCTGCTTAGGAGGGAGCAAGATTTACATCACTGATTGCCCTTCATAAAAATATTGTGTGCACTGCTTATGCCACATCAGCTGCTGCAGTGGCTGGCTGATCGTGCCCACTTTCTGACACATCAACTGTTTATTTCAGGAGGAGGAGGGGAACTAGATACCTCCAGATATGGCATTCCCTTGAGAGACAGTAGCCTCATCCAATTCTACTCCATGCCCCTGTTGCTGGACACTCCTTCAGCATGTCCACTGATCTGCATAGAAGCGGACTCTTGCCAGCAATGAAGTCAGTGAAGTGCTGCTTCGAGCTTCTCTCAATCCAATTCCTTCAGCGTGTTGTAGAAGGGAGCTCAAGACCTCTACAGCAGCAGTATGAGTATTCATGAAAGATACTCTGACTGGATTTAGAAGAGACAGTGAGGAGTATCATATGTGGCAGAGGATATCTATGGAGAAGCAGAAGGAAGCATGCCAAAAGGGGTTGGGCCTGCAACATCCAACAGAAGAGGAGATTGGCAGTGTCAGATGAGGTGGAAGACCAAAAAGGGCATTGGCAGAAGCAAAAAGGGGGAGTGGGGGTATGAGTGACAGAGGCTGGGGTGAAGGGACTTCAGATGGGAGCAGAGTAGGTCGGAAGGCGGTTAGCATAGAGGCAAAGGAGCTCCGGTCCACAGCAGTATCCAGTATGTGCGTGCAAGTGGACCAGCAAAGGTAATTTTGGATGCTATATACAAGATGTAGAAGTTAAACGTGGCTAAGGGAATCTTGAACAGATGTGTGGGAAGTGGCATTGGGGAGTTCACTACCAAGAGTGAATGGGGAAGCAAAGACAAATAAGAACTATTTTTTTCAAAACACTTTTTTGACCTTTTAAATTTCAGAGAAGAAGGTTAATATTATAGCAGTAAAGCTATTGCAAGCATCTAAGCTTTATTACTGTCATATGATGGTGTGAGCTGAAAACTTCAAAAAAAATTAGCTGACCCAGAAAGCCTGAAATTTCTTGAACTGCCAGTGACCTGAGTGTTATCATCTGATTGTATCAAGTACTCCATGTTCCTGTTTTGTAATGTATCACTGTGCATTTGTATAACTGTACAATTGTCACAGCCAATAATGTAACTACCGCCACTATAAAATGGCTGCTAGAGTCAAAAATTATTGGCACGGATTTTGCAGTCAGCGGCGAACGGACGGCGCTCGCTGCTGACCTCGAAGAAAGTTTCCCACAAAGATTTAGCAGGCTCTGTTGCGTCGATTTCCCTTATTCCGATGTCAGTCTCAACCTGGCGCCATCTATAGGGGATCTGTAGCATCCAAGAACTGTGAAGTCATCAAGCAGACTGAGCAGCCAATCACTTTGAAGAATTATCACAGACAGCACACCACGAAGAAAAAACACTGATCATCATGCACTTTTTAATCATTTTACAGAAAGCCGAATAAAGATTGGGACATACACAGGAGATTTAGGTAGAAGCTAATATTTTTTTTTTAAATTATTTTAAAAATCTATGGAATTTTTATCATGGAATGGAGGGAATGACACTCCACATTCATAAAATTGTTTTTCAAGGCCAGAGAGGTTGTTCAGCAATAATTATGACTTAGTATGCCATTTAAAAACTTAGTTACACCTCATTCAACAAGGCTTCACATTTTCAATGGTTCGTACAGCAAGAATAGTGCGTAAAAAGTTGACGTTCACGTCAAATCACTGATTCTGTGATGATTGCATCTATGAAGACTGCAACAGCGCACCCTGTGGAGGAGCAGGGTGTCACTGACAGCAACTTCCAGATTTCCGCATTTAACTACGCATCTGAAGACGCCAGAAGTTGCTGTCAGTTTTACACAGTAATGACGGCGAGCACTGACAATTTCACCGCCATTACAACCGCAAATTCCGGGCCATTAATTAGGCTCCACTAGAACCTTTAGATTACATAATTTTACTGGCTGTTTCTGTTGCTCAGGTAATAGAAACTTGGGTGTGATTATAAGGTAGAAATCTAATCATAGCAAAGCTTGATTGGTTTACAGCTTGAAGATTAGTGCCTTGAAATTACTCCAGGATATCTGTTACTTTAGACTGCTCACTTTATGTGTTTGCTTTGTTCAGTTTTGAGTGTTATTGAAGCAATAGTGCCTGCCAGTATAAATACTGACTACTGATATGCTCCATGTTATTGACTGGCGATGACTTTTAATGTGACATGTTTATCAAAGTATAACTTACAGATGATTATCAGGAAATTCTGTAGATAATTTAAATAGTAAAACGATAATATGTAAACGCTTGGCAGACTGTAGATAGTAAATACAATTATATTTACTCTATGAAGTTTTTGTTTGGGTAAATATTAATAAGAGAAAATACAAAGGCCTATTGGCTCCCATAGCATGTGAACTGAAAAATGCGTCAACAAAATATTCAAAATTGTTTTCCCTAAAAACTATTCTGAGCTTATTTTAAAAATAGAACTTGAAACGACACCTTTGTGCCATTAGCCTGTGATTAAAAAAGTAATGTAATAACAGCATATTTGTTAAAACTAATGGTGCTTCCCTTCATTAAGCTGGCATAGAACTGATTGACAGACCTCCTGATACAACAACTTGCATTTATATAGCGTCTTTAATGTAGTAAATGTCCAAAGGTGCTTCACAAGAGTGTTATCAAACAAAATTTGACAACAAGCCACATAAGGAGATATTAGGACAGGTGTCCAAAAGCTTGGTCAAAGAGGTAGGCTTTAAGGAGCATCCTAAAGGAGGAGAGAGAGGTTTAGGGACGGAATTCCAGAGCTGAGGGCTGAGACAGCTGAAGGCACGGCCACCAATAGTGTCAGAATCATAGAAAGAAAGAAAGACTTACATTTATATAGCGCCTTTCACGACCACCGGATGTCTCAAAGCGCTTTACAGCCAATGAAGTACTTTGGGAGTGTAGTCACTGTTGTTATGTGAGGAGGGTGTAACCAAATAAAGTGGGAGTGTCACCAACAGGTGCTCTTTGGAAAATCAAATCATAGAATCATAGAGTAATAACCTCAAATATTTCAGTGTTCCAGGAGCGATCAAGGCACAATTTGAGTCATCTGTCTTCATCATAGTTGTCCCTGGAAACAACCAGTTATCCTAATATAAGGTGTGTGTGTGTAAGAGAAGTTATAGAAACATAGAACAGTACAGCACAGTACAGGCCCTTCGGCCCTCGATGTTGTGCCGAGCATTGTCCGAGACCAAGATCAAGCTATCACACTCCCTATCACTCTGGTGTGCTCCATGTGCTTATCCAATAACCGCTTGAAAGTTCCTAAAGTGTCCGACTCCACTATCACAGCAGGCAGTCCATTCCACACCCCAACCACTCTCTGAGTAAAGAATCTACCTCGGACATCCCTTCTATATCTCCCCCCATGCACCTTATAGTTATGCCCCCTTGTAACAGCTGCCTCTACCCGAGGAAATAGTCTCTGAACATCCACTCTATCTATCCCCCTCATCATCTTATAAACCTCTATTAAGTCGCCTCTCATCCTCCTCCGCTCTAAAGAGAAAAGCCCCAACTCCCTCAATCTTTCCTCATAAGACCTCCCCCCCCCCAAACCAGGCAGCATCCTGGTAAATCTCCTTTGCACTCTTTCCAATGCTTCCACGTCCTTCCTATAGTGAGGTGACCAGAACTGCACACAATATTCCAAATGTGGTCTCACCAAGGTCCTGTACAGTTGCAGCATAACCTCACGGTTCTTAAACTCAAACCCTCTGTTAATAAACGCCAACACACCATAGGCCTTCTTTACTGCTCTATCCACTTGAGTGGCAACCTTCAGAGATCTGTGGATATGAACCCCCAGATCCCTCTGCTCCTCCACGTTCCTCAGAACCCTGCCGTTGACCCTGTAATCCTTATTCAAATTTGCCCTACCAAAATGAATCACCTCGCACTTATCAGGGTTAAATTCCATCTGCCATTTTTCGGCCCAGCTCTGCATCCTATCAATGTCTCTTTGCAGCCTACAACAGCCCTCCACCTCATCCACTGCTCCACCAATCTTGGTGTCATCAGCAAATTTACTGATCCACCCTTCAGTCCCCTCCTCCAAGTCATTGATAAAAATCACAAACAGCAGAGGACCCAGCACCGACCCCTGTGGCACACCGCTGGTAACTGGTCTCCAGTCCGAAAATGTTCCATCCACCACCACCCTCTGCCTTCTATGAGATAGCCAGTTACTTATCCAATCGGCCAAATTTCCCTCTATCCCACAACTCCTTACTTTCTTCATGAGCCGACCATGGGGAACCTTATCAAACGCCTTACTAAAATCCATGTATACGACATCAACTGCTCTACCTTCATCTACACACTTAGTTACCTCCTCAAAGAATTCAATCAAATTTGTTAGGCAAGACTTACCCTTCACGAATCCGTGTTGACTTTCCCTGATTAAGTTGCCCCTTTCCAAATGGTCATAAATCCTATCCCTCAGGACCTTTTCCATTATCTTACCAACCACCGAAGTAAGACTAACCGGCCTATAATTACCAGGGTCATTCCTATTTCCTTTCTTGAAGAGAGGAACAACATTCGCCACTCTCCAGTCCTCTGGCACCATTCCCGTGGACAGTGAGGACCCAAAGATCAAAGCCAGAGGCTCTGCAATCTCCTCCCTTGCCTCCCAAAGAATCCTAGGATATATCCCATCTGGCCCAGGGGACTTATCGACCCTCAGGTTCTTCAAAATTGCTAAAACATCTTCCCTCAGAACATCTACCACCTCCAGCCTATCCACCTTTATCACACTCTCATCCTCAAGAACATGGCCCCTCTCCTCGGTGAACACTGACGAAAAGTATTCATTCATCACCTCTCCTATCTCTTCTGACTCCATGCACAAGTTCCCACTACTGTCCTTGACCGGCCCTACCCTCACCCTGGTCATTCTTTTATTTCTCACATAAGAGTAAAAGGCCTTGGGGTTTTTCTTGATCCGACCCGCCAAGGACTTCTCATGCCCCCTCCTAGCTCTCCTAAGCTCTTTTTTTAGCTCATTCCTTGCTACCTTGTACCCCTCAATCGACCCAACTGAACCTTGTTTTCTCATCCTTACATACGCTTCCTTTTTCCTCTTGACTAGACATTCAACCTCTTTTGTGAACCATGGTTCTCTCACTCGGCCATTTCCTCCCTGCCTGACAGGGACATACCTATCAAGGACACGCAGTAATTGCTCCATGAAAAAGCTCCACTTTTCGTTTGTGCCTTTCCCTGATAGTTTCTGTTCCCATCTTATACTCCCTAATTCTTGCCTAATCGCATCATAATTACCCCTCCCCCAATTATAAACCGTGCCCTGCCGTATGGCCCTATCCCACTCCATTGCAATAGTGAAAGTTACCGAATTGTGGTCACTATCTCCAAAGTGCTCTCCCACATACAAATCAAACACTTGGCCCGGTTCATTACCCAGTACCAAATCCAACGTGGCCCCAGCTCTTGTCGGCCTATCCACATATTGTGTCAGGAAACCCTCCTGCACACACTGTGCAAAAACTATCCCATCCGAACTGTTTGACCTATAAAGGTTCCAATCAATATTTGGAAAGTTGAAGTCACCCATGACAACTACTCTGTGACCTCCACACCTATTCATAATCTGCTTTGCAATTTCTTCCTCCACATCTCTATTACTATTTGGGGGCCTGTAGAAAACTCCTAACAACGTGACCGCTCCTTTCCTATTTCTAACTTCAGCCCATATTACCTCAGACAGCAGATCCCCCTCGAACTGCCTTTCTGCCGCTGTTAAACTATCCTTGATTAACAATGCTACTCCTCCACCTTTCTTACCAACTTCCCTACTCTTACTGAAACATCTATACCCCGGAACTTCCAACAACCATTCCTGTCCCTGTTCTAACCATGTCTCCGTAATGGCCACCACATCGTAGTCCCAAGTACCAATCCACGCTCCAAGTTCTCCTACCTTATTCCGGATGCTCCTTGCATTGAAGTAGACACACTTCAAGCCATCTTCCTGTCTGCCGGTACATTCCTGCGACCTTGATACCCTCCTCAGTACCTCCCTACACTCACCACTGGCTCCTGGACTGCAGCCCTTTTTCCCATCCCCCTGACAAATTAGTTTAAACCCCCCCGAAGAGCCGTAGCAAATTTCCCTCCCAGGATATTGGTGCCCCTCTGGTTCAGGTGCAAACCGTCCTGTTTGTACAGGTCCCACCTTCCCCAGAATGTGCTCCAATTATCCACATAACTGAAACCCTCCCCCCTACACCATCCCTGCAGCCACGTGTTTATCTGCACTCTCTCCCTGTTCCTCAACTCGCTAGCACGTGGCACCGGCAACAAACCAGAAATTACAACATGGTTTGTACTGGCTCTCAGCTTCCAACCTAGCTCCCTAAATTCCTGTTTTAAATCCCCTTACTTATAAAGTAAGAAATTCTGTATTTGGCACACAAGGATTTTAACACAATCTTTATTACATGGGCCAAGTGAATAGATATATTGGTAATTTATTCGGTGTTCTACAACAGTGCAAAACCTACTGCTGCTGACATTATTACAAAGGAATCCTTCACCAGTGGCCACATTGTTTATTTTCAAAATCAGGCACAACTATTATAAATTGTTTCAGCAGACAAATATTAGTTTCATTTACATCACATAGCTCACTCACATTAGCAACTGGAGTTAAATTAGATCCTAAATATGATATTCAGTCAAAATTCACTGGATTTGGTTATTGAACCTGGTCCCAAGATGAAAAAAACACATCTCTGTGGTAGAATTGAAGTTAGGACTAATTCTTAGATATTACACTGTAAGACTACCAAACCTGCTCTGCTGCATAGAATAGTACAGCACAGAAGGAGGAGGCCATTCGGCCCATCGAGTCTGCGCTGGCTCTCTCTCTCGAAGAGGAATCCAGTTAGTCCCACTCCCCCGCTCTTTCTCCATATCCCTGCAATTTTTTCTCCTTCAATTATTTATCCAATTCCCTTTTGAAGGCTACTATTGACTATCCTCCACCCTATCAGGCAGTGCATTCCAAATCCTAACCACTCGTTGTGTAAAAAAGTTTTCCTCATGTCGCCTCTGGTAATCACCTTAAACAGCGATCAGTGCTGGGGCCTCAACTATTTAAAATCTATATTAATGACTTGGATGAAGGGACCGAGTGTACTGTAGCCAAATTTGCTGATGATACAAAGATAGGTGGGTTAGCAAGTTGTGAGGAGGACACAGAGTCTGCAAAGGGATATAGATAGGTTAAGTGAGTGGGCAAAAATTTGGCAGATGGAGTATAATGTGGGAAAATGTGAGGTAGGAAGGAAGAATGAAAAAGCAAATTATTATTTAAATGGAGTGAGACTACAAAATGCTGCGGTAAAGAGAGATCGGGGGTCTCAGTACATGAAACACAAAAAGTTAGCATGCAGGTACAGCAAGTAATTAGGAAGGCTAATGGAATGTTGGCCTTTATTGCAAAGGGTATGGAGTATAAAAGTGGGGAAGTTTTGATGCAACTTTGCAGGGTGCTGGTGAGACTGCACCTGGAGTACTGTGTACAGTTTTGGTCTCCATATTTAAGGAAGGATATACTTGCATTGGAGGCAGTGCAGAGAAGGTTCACTAGGTTGATTCTTGGGATGAAGGGGTTGACGTATGACGAAAGGTTGAGCAGGTTGGGCCTATACTCATTGGAGTTTAGAAGAATGAGAAACATATAAGATTCTGAGGGTGATTGACAGGGTGGATGCTGAGAGGAGACCCTAGTGGGAGTATCTAGAACTAGGGGGCATAGTTTCAGAATAAGGGGTCGCCCATTTAAGACGGAGATGAGGAGGAATTTCTTCTCTCAGAGAGGGTCGTGAATCTTTGGAATTCTCTACCCCAGAGAGCTGTGGAGGCGGAGTCATTGAATATATTCAAGGTGGAGATTGACAGATATTTGAACTACAAGGGGCATGGGGAGAGAGCGGGAAAGTGGTGTTGAGGCCAAGATTGGATCAGCCATGATCTTATTGAATGGCGGAACAGGCTCGAGGGGCCGATTGGCCTACTCCTGCTCTTGTTTCTTATGTTCTTATGTTCTAAATCTGTGCCCTCTGGTTACCGACCCTTCAGCCATTGGAAACAGTTTCTCTTTATTTTCTCTATGTAAACCATTCATGATTTTAAACATCTCTATCAAATCTCCTCTTAGCCTTCTCTGCTCCAAGGAGAACAAACCCAGCTTCTCTAGTCTATCCACGTAACTGCATTCCCTCATCCCTGGAACCAAATATTTCTAAGGAATCATGATTAATAGCAATTTTTTGTCCATTTCTGCTTTTTAAATTATTTTTGTTTTATATGGTGAATGTTAGTGAAATTGAGTAACTGCCTTGGTGGAACTACTGAGTCAGTTGCATGAAGTACTGTAGTAAACATAGATAGTTGAAACAAAAAAAATCACTCGATTACCCTGGGTTAATGGCTATATCTAAACTGAACTTTATTTAACTTCCTCATGTTGTTGGGATAAATAACATAGGGTCTCAATAGGTCAATGGAAATCTGAGCAGGCAATGATTTTTCATTATTTCTCTCGGAACGTGGGTGATGCTGGCAAGGCCGCATTTATTGTCCATCTCGAGTTGCTCTGAGAATGTGGTAGTGGTCCTGTATAAAACACTGGTTTGTCCTCAACTGGAGTATTGAGTCCAATTCTGGGCACCACACTTTAGGAAGGATGTGAAGGCCTTAGAGAGGATGCAGAAAAGATTTACGAGAATGATTCCAGGGATGAGGGACTTCAGTTACGTGGATAGACTGGAGAAGCTGGGGTTGTTCTCCTTAGAGCAGAGAAGATTGAGAGGAGATTTGATAGAGGTGTTCAAAATCATGAGGGGTCTGGACAGAGTAGATAGAGAGAAACTATTCCCATTGGCGGAAGGGTAGAGAACCAGAGGACACAGATTTAAGGTGATTGTCAAAAGAACCAAAGGCGACATAAGAAAAAAAATTTTACGCGGCAAGTGGTTATGATCTGGAATGCACTGCCTGAAAGGGTGGTGGAGGCAGCCTCAATCATGGCTTTCAAAAGGGAATTGGATAAGTACCTGAAAGAAAAACCTTTGCAGGGCTACCGGGAAAGGGCGGGAGAGTGGGACTAGCTGAGGTGCTCATGCAGAGAGCCGGCACGTGCTCGA
Organism: Squalus acanthias; assembly: GCA_030390025.1. NCBI lineage: Eukaryota > Metazoa > Chordata > Chondrichthyes > Squaliformes > Squalidae > Squalus > Squalus acanthias. The sequence continues at coordinate 39,439,176 of CM059425.1, forward strand.
TGGGCCGAATGGCCGCATTCCGTGCTGTAACCATTCTATTCTATGATTCATGAATTGCTGAAGTCAGTGTAGTCATGGTGCTCCCACAATTAGTGTTGGAGAAGAACTTCCAGGACTTTAACCCCATGTGACGATGAAGGAACAGCCATGTTTACTACAGTACTTCGTGCAACTGTCTCAGTAGTTCCACCAAGGCACTTCCGCAATTTCACCAACATTCACCATATAAACAAAAATAATTTAAAAAGCAGAAATGAACAAAAGATTTCTATTAATCATGATTCTTTAGAAATATTTGATTTTCCAAAGAGCACTTATTGGTGACACTCCCACTTTATGTGGTTATACCCTTCTATGATTCTGACTAGGAATGCAAAAGGAATTTTGTTTATGCTGTGTTGCAGCAAAAACTATTAATTATAAAATTCTTTAAAAATTTATTTATTGCACAAGTTTGTGTAGTAGTTCAAATTGTGTGTGAGTTGGAGGTGAACTTGGAGGAGGTGATGTTCTCATGATATTGCTGCTGTTGTCCTTCTGTGGGGTAGGGGTTATGGAGCTGGAAGGTGCTATTGAAGTAAGCTTAGCGAGTTGCTGCAGTGCAACCTGTAGATAGTGCATAGTGCAGCTACAGTGCACCAGTAGTGGAAAGGGTGGATATTGAGTCCAGTGGCAGGGATGTAGAGCAAGTAGGCAACTCTGTTTTGGATGGTGTAGAGCTTGCTAAATGTGACCTCCAGAGCCAAAACTTGAAGTTGAAGATCACAGCTCACAAGTAATTTGAATCAAACAGTAGTTGAGAGGTCAGGCAGTGTGGCAAAAGCTCAGCAGGAACTAAGTGTAAAATAATAGCTCCTGTTTAGTTTGAAAACAAACATGATTTGTACAGTGCACGTTAGTGTATGCAGTCTGCTGAGATCCCTCTTGTGAATCAATATATTTCTGGGTTGCATTGAGCAAACGTCAGTTTCTAAAGAACTAAAAAGTAATTACAGACTACGTACCTGTAATGCATCGATTCATAAGTTGTTTAAAATCAGTGTGCTAGCCTAAGGAATTACCTTTTTCTTTAAGGACTCAATTCAAGTCACATTCACATTGCTGAAATACAAAACAATCTCCTTACGGCATGTTGAAACGTGTAGTAAAAATAGGAGTTTATCATTCCATTGGACATTGGAAAATAGCTGCTATAATATCAGCATCAAAAGATCAGTGTCCAACAGTCACATGCTGAAAAAACATTTTCATTTTGTATTAACACTAATCACTTGTGATTACAGTTAATCACTTGTACAGTACTTCTATTTATTAGCCTTTCCATTTTGCTTTGTTCCCGTTTTTTTATAGTTAGAAATGTCACTGAATAAAACTCCAAACAAATGAATGATTATGGATGATTTACTTTGCCTGTTGGTCAAATGGCGCATACAAATCTTATTGTTAAATGTTAAAAATAACTTACATAATATATAAAAAGCAGCATGAATCATGTGGCATGCCTAAGCTACACCCAGTACAGTTTGCAGTGACTGTGTGTATGAAAGTGGCCAACACTTCAAAGAAACTTGTTTAGCTGGTTACAAAAACTGCTGATTGGTTCATGAGATTAGATAACACCTTAAACTGTATGGCCTAGAAATTCAATAAAGCCCGAAATCGGGCGGTGCCACTGCAGGCCGAGGTTAACTCCCACCCATAAAAAGAGCGCAGGCAGCGTTGTTATTTTGGTGCTGCCTGCTGATTTAAATGAGCGCAGCGCAGAACCTCCCGTGCAACACGCTCTTTCAGGCGGTACAATCAGCGGCGTAATCAGGAAATCGCGATTTATGAAAGTGAAGTGGAATGTTTCCAGTTATGTTTCTCGTGATTTGTGGGTTGACAGAGAGGGTATGCAAAAATAATCAAAGCCTAAAAATACACTAATTGGTCAGATTTTAAGGAATGCAACCTGCAGTTTTGCTGAAATCTATGCTTAATTTAACTGCTGACGCTCTCAAATATTTAGCCAACTAATTTGTCACGTACAATTATAAATCAAAAAGAGTCATCACTAATTGATTAAATGACTGCAATTTGGGTGGAAGCAGTTTGAGGTTCCAAATACTTGAAGTTATGAAAACTCATGTGTCATAAAATTCTTGATTACACCATTTGGTGCAAACAATGTCAAAATTATTTGAAACAGTGATCAGTGAAGAATGCAAACCTGTCACAGAGCCTGGGTTTGGTGGGGCTGCACATACTCTGCATAGTTATTGAAGACTTCTCAGAGATCTATAGATCTCCTCCACTTTCTCCCAGGTCGATGCACTGGAAACGGCTGCATGCACGAGCGAGCTTTGGAGAGGGTGATAAAAGGAGCGGCGACGTCCAAAATCGCTCAGCATGTGTCAATTCGGTGTTGCAGGCCGATTGACATCATGCTCTTGATCATTAAAATATTTGAGGCGAGCGCAGGCAATGGCAGCGCTGCCGACCTGCCCAATATGGCGGCTGCCCCATTCTGCGCCTGAAGTGAGCGGAAGTGAGGCAGCCACCATTTTTTCTTCAAAACCGGCCTTAATGGCCTGCGCTAAAGGTTCCAATTTCTAGCCCTATGACTTCTGCAGAAACTTCTACTTACCATGAATATTTGAAAAATGCAGAAATGTATATAGTTACAATATAAGTTTGTATTAATTAATTGCAGCATTTGATTCCTTAGAAGTTTTATTCCTTAAAGCTTGATATCTATAAGCATTCTAATTGACCATTTCATAACATATTTTCATAATCCGGTACTTACAAAACTAACCTCAAATAATTGTAGTAAAACCTAAACACTAATAATAAGAAACTGTATTGCACAAAAATATGATGTGCCACTTCTGCAATAGTTTCTATTTTTGGAGAAATACCTGTGATGTTTAGATTTATTTCACTATATATGGATTTTTTCCATGTGCCAAATTTTCATTGAAAAGTAATATCAGCCCTGCAGACCTTGCTTCCAGAAACATGTTAACTAAGTAAAGATAAATATGTATTATTATAATCCTCATTATCACCACCACCAAATGTCGAGTTAAGTAAGCCATATGGTATTTCTTTTGCCATTTGACCTAGTCAAGTACTGTAATCTGTCAGTCCATTATACCTTGTTTGTACTGCCAAATTTATAGTATAGCTAATCTGGCATGGACTTCATTCCACTGCAAGCTGTCGGTGTAACGCTCTCATCCCTGTGTTATGTCATACTGATCGAAAAACTCGGCTCTGACTATTTTTACTGGTACAGTCTCATGATTAGCGCGATGTAGTGGAATCTCTGACAAGAGTATTCATCAAGGGCAGCAGACAAATCCTTAACCCTTGACCTTTACTGCTCGCCAAGAACCTAATGGGGCTTACCACCCAGTTTATGCCTACGAATTAATGATGCCTAAATTTGGCTCGCATCAACCAGTTCGGATTATATTAATATTTACACAAACAGCCTACCACGAGGTGTAAATCAGCAGTCCTTTTATGCCAGCCTGTCTGGAGCCAATTTCACCCTTTTTATACAAAACTTCCTTTATTTTTTTACTACATAATCCCCCTCTTGGGATGCGAAGGTGAAAAGGTCTACCTTTGCATTCCAAATCTAACTCGTTAACACTAGTGGATTGTGCATTAATGTGATGAAGGAACAGTTACAGTTATCATGGGGGTGCCTTCCACAAATGTTTAACATCACAACATCTAATAATCACAATGCTAAGTAAACATGAATCTCTCTCAGCCAAATTAAGATTAGTATGTATAGTAAATTCACAATAATATTCGACGAATCAGGTACTCGTCCTCGGATGGAAGGGTGTACCAAAAGTAAAGGCATAAATGTCACGCAGGTGAACCTATCTTAGATCTTGCTTAAATAGAGTGACTTCTCTGTTTCTTGCTGTTAATCTGTAACTTACAGTACAACCATAGCAAAAAGGTAACTAATATGCACATCTTATAGGAGGTAGGTCTGGAGATGTATTTTTTTTTAATCCGTTTATGGGATGTGAGCGTCGCAGGCAAGGCCAGCATTTATTGCCCATCCCTAATTGCCCTTGAGAAGGTGGTGATGAGCCTCCTTCTTGAACCACTGCAGTCCATATGGTGAAGGTACTCCCACAGTGCTGTTAGGTAGGGAGTTGCAGGATTTTGAGCCAGCGATGATGAAGGAACAGTGATGTATTTCCAAGTCAGGATGGTGTGTGACTTGGAGGGGAACTTGGAGGTGGTGGTGTTCCCATGCGCCTGCTGCCCTTGTCCTTCTAGGTGGAAGAGGTCGCGGGTTTGGGAGGTGCTGCTGAAGAAGCCTTGGCGAGTTGCTGCAGCGCATCTTGTAGATGGTACACACTGCAGCCACGGTACGCCGGTGGTGGAGGGAGTGAATGTTTAAGGTGGTGGATGGGTTGCCAATGAAGCGGGCTGCTTTGTCCTGGATGTTGTCGAGCTTCTTGAGTGTTGTTGGAGCTGCACTCTTCCAGGCAAGTGGAGAGTATTCCATCACACTCCTTACTTGTGCCTTGTAGATGGTGGAAAGGCTTTGGGGAGTCAGGAGGCGAGACACTTGCCGCAGAATACCGAGCCTCTGGCCTGCTCTTGTTTCTATTATACACATAATAATATCCCATAAGAACAATAGTCAAATAGCCATTGCTGGGCAAAATCACTTCTGCCGCCAGCAGTGGAACAATCCGGAAGCCACCCTCCACCCAGGGTAATCTTAAAATGCACCTGGTGTGGCAACAGAATCCCCCAGCCGTTTGATGCACTGCAGAAAGCCTGGGCAGACCTCATAGTTTTAATGTGCTACACTTCGAAGTTACAATATATAACTGGTAAATCCAGGATTCTCCAAATCACAATCCTAGAAGATCTGATCCGACCGCAATTTAGAGTAAACATTAGGGTGTTTGTTTCATACAAAGCTTAAGGTAGGCAACATGTGATAGACAGCATCTGAAAAATAAAATCACAGTGGTTAAGTAACAGCTCATTCTTTAGCCTCTGATCCGGTAACTTGATTTTTTTTCCGAGGATGATAGGGTTTGAGTTGGTTTAGGTGCACCCATTTAAAAATCTCATCTCCTTTGGGTTTCTTGAGTTTGATTTGGTGGGCCACCAGTGATACATTATCTGTAAAAATATGTGGACCATTCCAGCTTGGTAAGAATTTCTTCACCTTTGCATTGTATTTACTTTGTCTCCTTACATATTTAAGCCATTTACTAGGAGCTCACTATCATTGTTTACTGATTCCTATTGTCTTAAGCACTCGAGCGCTTACTTGTAAAATTAAAATCTTTAACCCTTTGGGTTCCAGCTCGCTCTTGACATCTTTTTCCTTTGATATAGGAACAAAATTAGTTCTGTGTCTCCAAATTGCTAATATATCTGGGTCTCCTAGCACTAGCAAAGTAGGCTTTGTGGAGCGAACAAAGTTCAATATTGATTCTTCTCGTTCAATAGAACAAATTTATACCTTTTTCTCACAAATTTGGAGATATTTACCATATGGTATGGACCTTTTTAACTTTTTTTTCTTTTGATCAATGGTCTTGGCCAATTTACCGAACATGCTCCTTGTATTTCAAGTTAATTCTGAAGCTGTGTCTATTAACGACTCACAACTATATCTTTCCTGTAAGTCAGCTTTTACATAATACCTCTCACATTTCGGGATAAGCTTTCCAAGAAAAAACTTATGTTTCTTTAATCCTATCAATTCCAAACCTTTACCTTGGTTGCCGTCCATGATCACTTGGTCTACCCTATTTATCGGAGGGGGGGGGGAGATTTTTGACTGAGTTATTAGTTTATTTTTCATTCTCAGAAACATTTTGATTTGCAACTTAATTTTCAGCACCACTTCCTACAGGCTCATTGTAATCAACCAGAGGCGCAATATGGTAGGCAGACTCTATTTGTCAATCTGGTTGTAGGTCTGTGTTTCCCACTGTCTGTGTGGGGCTATTTCTTCTGACTGCAGGTCTTGGGTTGGACTGAGTCTGATTTGAGAGGAACCTTTGTAACAGATGTTCCATCTTCTATTCTTTTCTAGATCCTGCTTGTTAGAATTGTTTTGCTGTCCTTGGTATGGCTTTCAGTAAAACTTTGGGCGTCTTTGCTGACTAGAACTTTGCTTATTTTGATAATTTCCCTGTCTGGAATAATTTTGTTTCTCCGGTATGAGTTTCCAGACTGCCTGTCTTGTCTATTTGCCTAGAATGACTTGTGCTGTCCATTGTCTACTCTCATTTGCTGGAGATTGAATGTTTACTTCTCCACCTTCCATTTCAAGGGAAGTCTGTATTGATTTTACTGACTTTGACCTCCGGTTCAAACATCCTTTCTTGCACCTCTTGCCTCCTGTGCATTATCATAAAGAATTGCAGCTTCTGAAATTACTCATTCAATGGTCGGATCATATATTTTAACAAATACACTTTTAATCCTGGATGGTGGGGAGTCAAAATATAGATTCTTAAATTGTCTTTCCTCAACATTGGAGTGGTCCCTTTCCCCAAAATACACACGTTTAAGACTATTAAAATAATCCCTAGGGTGTTCATCAGGTTTGCATGGCATTGCATGAGCTGCCTTTATTGCTGCAGTGCTATTGCAGTATATACTAAATCTCTTTCTCAATGTTATGGAAACGGCCTCTACGCTTTTTAAAAATCTCTACTAGTAACTGATCAAACCACTCTCTGTGTTCATTATTTACGGACCTCCCAAGCATTTCAATTCTTTCTCTGAATTTTTTTCAAGAATATTCAGGACCCTCATTACATTATGGATGTGTTCTTCAATGGAACATTTTGACTTATCATGCCAGTATTGCTTCCCTATCAAGTCATTCAGGTGACTGATTTTCATTACCTTGGACATTCTCTTTTGTGAATTTCTGTTTCCTTCTGTAGACATATTCTTTGTCCCACTCAGAAACGCTACTCTCTGAATGGGAGCTTTCATTCCTATGTTTATTTTTCTTTTGTTTAACCTCATTGGTTACTCCAACTGAATCTGTGGGTCCATCTCTTCTCTGCTCCTAGTAAGGAAGAGGAGGGGTGGGCAGGTGTCAATCAGTAGAGTTCCCAGCAGAACAAACACCTTTTGCCGCTAAGTCACTTCTCTCTCATTCTGAAAAGTGGCTATTTTCCCCTTAAAGGATGCAGAATGTAACTGTGTTTCCAGCTTGTACCGAAATGGCTCTTATCAAAGTCACAAATAACATCCTATGTGACTGTGACAAAGGTAAGCTATCCCTCTACGCCCTTCTCGACCTGTCTGCAGCCTTTGACACAATTGATCAGACCATCCTCCTCCAACGCCTCTCCACCGTCGTCCAGCTGGGTGGGACTGCACTCACCTGGTTCCATTCTTATCTATCCAGTCGTAGCCAGAGAATCACCTGCAATGGCTTCTCTTCCCGCTCCCGGAACCGTTACCTCTGGTGTCCCTCAAGGATCTTTGGCCTCCTCCCATTTCTCAGCTGCCCTTCAGCGACATCATCCGAAAACACAGCATCAGTTTCCATATGTACGCTGACAACACCCAGCTCTAGGCCACCACCAACTCTCTCGACCCCTCCACTGACTCTAAATTGTCGGACTGCTTGTCTGACATCCAGTACTGGATGAGCAGAAATTTCCTCCAACTAAATATTGGGAAGACCAAAGCCATTGTCTTTGGTCCCAGCCACGACTCCGTTCTGTAGCTACCGACTCCATCCCTCTCCCTGGCAACTGTCTGAGCCTGAACCAGACTGTTTGCAACCTTGGTGTCATATTTGACCCCGAGCTGAGCTCCCGACCACACATCCGTGCCATCACGGGTTGCGCCTATTTCCACCTCCGTAACATCACCTGATTCCGCCCCTGCCTCAGCTCATCTGCTGCTGAAACCCTCATCCATGCCTTGTTACCTGTAGACTTGACTATTCCAACGCACTCCTAGCCAGCCTCCCACGTTCTAAAGAAAGAAAGACTTGCATTTATATAGCGCCTTTCACAACCACCAGACGTCCCAAAGCTCTTTACAGCCAAGTAAGTACTTTTTGAAGTGTAGTCACTGTTGTAATGTGGGAAACGCCGCAGCCATTTTGCACACTGCAAGCTCCCCACAAACAGAAATGTTGTAATGAGCAGATAATCTGTTTTAGTGATGTTGATTGAAGGATAAATATTGGCCAGGACACCGGGGATAACTCCCCTGCTCTTCTTTGAAATAGTGCCATGGGATCTTTTATGTCCACCTGAGAGAGCAGACGAGGCCTTGGTTTAACATCTCATCCGAAAGACGCTCCGTAAACTTGAGGTCATCCAAAGCTTTGCTGCCCATATCCTAACTCGCACCAAGTCTCATCCACCCTGTGCTCGCTGACCTACATTGGCTCCCGGTTAAGTAACATCTCGCTTTTAAAATTATCATCCTTGTTTTCAGATCCCTCCATGGCCTCGCCCCTCCCTATCTCTGTAATCTCCTCCAGCCCTACAACCCTCCGAGATATCTGCGCTCCTCCAATTCTGGCATCTTGAGCATCCCTGATTTTAATCGCTCCATCATTGGCGGTCGCGCCTTCAGTTGCCAAGGCCCTAATCTCTGGAATTCCCTCCCTAAACCTCTCCGCCTCTCTTACCTCCTTAAGATGCTCCGTAAATCCTACCTCTTTGACCCATCTGTCCTAATATTTCCTTATGTGGCTTGGTGTCAAATTTTGTTTTATAATACTCCTGTGAAGTGCCTTTGGATGTTTTATAAGATCATAAGAAATAGGAGCAGGAGTAGACTATTTGGCCCCTCGAGCCTGCTCCGCCATTTAATGAGATCATGGCTGATCTGATCTTGGGCTCAGCTCCATTTCCCTGCCCGCTCCCCATAACCCTTCACCCCCTTATTGTTCAAAAATCTGTCTAGCTCCACCTTAAATATATTCAATGACCCAGCCTCCACAGCTCTCTGGGGCAGAGAATTCCATAGATTTACGACCCTCTGAGAGAAGAAATTCCTCCTCATCTCAGTTTTAAATGAACGACCCCTTATTCTGAAACTATGCCCCCTAGTTCTAGATTCCCCCATGAGGGGAAACATCTTCTCTGCATCTACCTTGTCGAGCCCTTCACTACGTTAAAGGTGCTATATAAATACAAGTTGTCGTCGTTTTAATTTCTTTTCAAATGAGTTTACTATTAGTTTCAACTCCCAGCACTCTAATGGGTAATTATCTACCTTTGTACTGGCTTCCTTTTCTTTCTCTTTTAAAACCTCATTGTGTCCCTCTTGGTTATAAATACATAGCAGGTCCCCATTTACTCTAGATAGTTTTCATTTTCCAACCTTAAGGATTTACTTTCATTTTTCAAGGCCTCATTTTCTTTTTGTTGGGTTTGAATTCTGGCACTATCCCTTGTTTGGTCTTCATTACTGCTAACAGTAGAAGACGCTATCATGAGGGAACAAGCTTTTCTTTTGTTGAGTAAGCCTCTCTTTAATCGAGTAAAAATGTATGATCTCTTGCCTGGGATATTAAATACTGCTTCATAAAATACCAAGCTGCTCCTAATTTAGCAATTCCTTCTATCTGAGCCTGTATATCTCTCTGATAGTTATTTTACAGTAGTCTGTCCATATCCCAAATTCCTCTTTAAACTCACCTATTTGTGAATGTAATGCAACTTTTTCTTCAGCTTCAGTGAGGGTTGCTTTAGATACCATTTTGAGTTGAATCAATCAGATTATTTCTTTCAAAAGTCACCAAAGTTTTTAAGCCTTAATGAGAAAATAAAATCTAGTAGGATGTGAAAATTAGGATTCTCCACCAAAACTATGTAGGGACAAAAGGCGCACTGTAATTTTATTCTTTAATTTGGGGACATGCCATTTTATCTCCACACAATTTCAATTTTATATTTAATTAAATGGACTGTTTATCCTAATAAGAAACTCCAGGCATAAACCATGGCTTTAAAAAAAGGGATAATTTATTATATACCAGACAATACGGACCTAGTATTAAACAATATCTACAGTTCATACACGATTTACAAGTGCTTTAACAACAAAAAAGAATCAAAATGCATATCTTTATTAGAAAAAAGGCCTCTATTATACTAACCCCTTAAAAGAAAGTTTTATGTATGCTTGGGGTTGGCTCAGGCTTTGAGATTTGTTGAGGCCTTGTGAATTTCTCAATGCCCACAGGTAGTTTCGTAGCACATGTTCTCTTCTCAGGGTTAGGGCAGTGAGGAAGGATGTGATCTGGAAAAAGCAGTCAGCATTGTCATTTTCATGGTCCCATTGATTGGGAATACACCATTGGGGCAGTTGCTTGCCAACAATAGGCTTCTTCACATACAACTCAGGAATTGATTGATAGCTCCTTCAAGCATTGTCTTTGATGTGGCTTAGTTGTGCAGATTTCCACAGCGATCAGTCCTTCTGGACTCAACATTGAGTTCAACAATTTTGGACCATAACCTCGGCCCCTATTTTTTTCTCTCTCACATGGCAACTGTTGATGATTCTGCCATTGCCATTTACACCTCATCTAGAGTCATCTTTTGTTTCTTAACTTGCCCCATTACCATCTCCTTTTGCCTTGCACCATCATCCCTTTTGTCTTTTAATCTCTCCTGCCTGTCATCCTATCACAGACCTTCCCTTTTGTTCTTTCTTCACCTCCTCCCTTTCCCTGCCCCTACACTTGCTTAAAAATCTGTTACATCTCTAACTTTTTCCAGTTCTGACGAAGGGTCATCGACCTGAAATTTTAACTCTGTTTCTCTTTCTACAGATGCTGCCTGACCTGCTGAGTATTTCCAGCATTTTCTGTTCTTATTTCAGATTGCCAGCATCCGCAGTATTTTGCTGTTGTATTAGTCCTTCTTTTGTGTCAGCCATGAGTTGTGAATCAGCAGTCCTTTTATCCCAGCCTGTCTGGAGCCAATTTCACCCTTTTTATACAAAACTTCCTTTATTATATATATTTTTTTCTACAGGTACAACCTCATTTGGAGTAATGTTTCCAGTTTTAGTCCTTCCAGTTGATTGTGGAGAAGGTTGGTGTTGTTGTTGGTGCTGCTGGTGTGCCTGGTGATGCTGGTGTTGGGGCTGATCGTGGTGGGATTCTGAGGACTAAAGTGAGATAGTTTCAAGGGCACCGATGCTGATAGAGTAGATGACAGAAGCGATCTGTTATCTGGTGAGAGGTTGTTCCAATGAGGTGACACTGGATACAGAGTTTGCACCAAACACTTGTAAACTGCATAAAGCTCAATCTGTCTTCCAAATGCAGTAAGCAACAGCTTCTAACCTTGGCAAGTGAACAGCTATGAAACGGGAGCTTTTATAGACCATTTGCAGCTGTCAAGTTAGGAAATCATCCCATGCTGACACAACTCCCGACCTCCTTACCTGATGTGATCCCCGAGCAGCGGGGAAGCCATGGGCGAACTCTTAAAATCTAAAGGTAAGCTTAAAATAGTTTTTAAGTGGCTGTTAACAAGCTCTTAATAATCTAAATTGTCTTCCCCGCCGCTTGATGTCGGGTTTGTTCAGCGATGACAGACCCGACATCTGGGAAACTAGCGTGGAGGTGGGTTGACAGCAGTTTCTCTACCCGCTGTCAAAAAAAAAATTCCCACCCGACCCGCCACCAAACGCGCCCGCTGACCCGCCCGAAAAATTCCCCCCAAGGTGTTTGTGAATGAACCTGAAATAGCTTAATTTGGATCTCTTTAGGTACAGGATTTGGTTAGGTTGTACTCTTAGTAGAAATTATAAAAATGAATGCATTTAACAAAATAAAAGTCAAGAAGCTAATAATTTAATGGCCTGTATGCTTTTATGTGATACATTTATTCTCCTAAAAAGCATTATAGACATTTCAAAAATTATATTGAATTACCTTTACATCTTCATAACCTGGATGTTTGTTATTTCTTAATATTACACCTCGTAATCTCTTACATTAGCCCAGATTACTTTGCATATCAATTGTATTACTAATATGTACTCATTTTGCTGTACTAAAAATCTCTATAATGAAAGTTTGAGTCTTGAAAATGTGGGGCTTAGACACTAGTTAAACTTAATTGATAGGCAGCAGGGTTAGGACAAAGTCAAGCAAGTATCAAAAATTCTGTAGTTGAATATGTGAAGCAAGAAGGCTCTAGAAATGCTAAAATCTTTGACTGTAGTAAACAGGGAAGTTATTGCAGAAGTATGAGATTTAACAGCAAATGTCAGGAGGCCTTCAGTTCTGACGGAAGGTCATTGACCTGAAACATTAACTCTGTTTCTCTCTCCACAAATGCTGCCTGACCCTGCTGAGCATTTCCAGTATTTTCTGTTTCAATTTCACATATGCCAGTGTTAGAATTAAAAGTGATAGAATGACTTATCTTTCACATTTGTCACAGCCACCTCTTTTAATTGATAATTGAAGCATCAGGTGATCTTGTGCAGAATAATACCCAAATTTAAAACCTTACACTGTACAAGGCACTTTCCTTTGTATTGATAGGCATCGAGCATAATTACACTCTATTTGCACTTTTCATATTGGATTGTATGTGATTAATAATTTAAAATTATCCACAGCAGTTACGTAAATCCAGTGAAATTGATACTGCATTCCACCAGCTTCTAGAAAGATCAATATCAATGTAGAAACATAGAAACATAGAAGATAGGAGCAGGAGTAGGCCATTCGGCCCCTCGAGCCTGCTCCGCCATTCGATGAGATCATGGCTGATCATCCAAACTCAGTACCCTGTCCCTGCCTTCTCCCCATATCCCTTGATACCTTTAGCCTTAAGAAGTATATCTAACTCCTTCTTGAATATATTTAATGACTTGGCATCAACTGCCTTCTGTGGTAGAGAATTCCACAGGTTCACCACTCTCTGGGTGAAGAAATTCCTCCTCATCTCTGTCCTAAATGGCTTACCCCTTATCTTTAGACTGTAACCTCTTGTTCTGGACTCACCCGTCATCGGGAACATCCTTCCTGCATCCAGTCTGTCTAGCCCTGTTAGAATTTTATAAGTTTCAATGAGATCTCCTCTCATTCTTCTAAACTCCAGCGAGTATAAGCCCAGTTGACCCAATCTCTCCTCGTACGTCATTCCTGCCATCCCAGGTATCAGTCTGGTGAATCTTCGCTGCACACCCTCCATGGCAAGAACATCCTTCCTCAGATAAGGCGACCAAAACTGCACACAGTACTCAAGGTGTGGTCTCACCAAGGCCCTGTACAGCTGCAGCAAGACATCCTTGTTCCTGTACTCAAACCCTCTCGCTACGAAGGCCAACATACCATTTGATTCTTAACCGCCTGCTGTACCTGCATGCTTACCTTCAGCGACTGGTGCACAAGGACACCCAGGTCTCGTTGCACTTCCCCTTCTCCCAATCTATTGCCGTTCAGATAATAATCTGCCTTTCTGCTTTTGCCACCAAAGTGGATAACCTCGCATTTATCCACATTATACTGCATCTGCCATGCTTCTGCCCAATCACCCAACCTATCCAAATCATACTGGAGATTCTCGGCATCCTCCTCGCAGCACACACGCCCAACCAGCTTTGTGTCATCTGCAAACTTGGAGATATAGGGCCAGAAATTCGGCTCCCTGGCTTCCCGCGGGTGCAAGGATCGCGCGCGCACCTACCCACCGTGCCTGCCGTTGACCCCTGGGCCCACGAGGAATTCGGGTCCTGGGCCTCCTCCAACTGCCGGCGCGCAGGGCTTGCGTATCCCAGGGGCGTAGTTAGTGCGATGCGTCCCCTGGGATCACGTGGGCCATGGAGAGCCAATGGCAGCAGACCATCTTTCATTCATAGATTTGACAGGACCTGTCAAATCTATGAATACAGATCGGCCCCAAAACATCCCTAAAACTACAAATACATTTTTTTTTAAATCACATTTTTAAAATAACTATAAAGTACATTAATTAACTATTTTAAACAAAAATTTAAATTTTTGAAAAAATTAATTACACTTTTTAACGGGGTTAAAACTAAACTTACCTTTCTTTAAAGTAATTAAAAAAGATAAATCTGTGGAAAAAAATGTTTAAATTTTAATAAAATCAACACTTATCTTGTTAAAAGAAGGCTTTGCGCCTCCTTTTTCAGTGTGTATCTTCTCCGTGCTTACCCTCACGGAGGAACCTGTAAAAAAAACCCGAAGTGCGAGGCGAATGCGCTGGCCCTCTGGCATGTGCGTTCGACCTCTGAACCCCTTCCTTCAAGGGAACGGAAGTGCCGGTTTCCCGCGCATGCGCAGTGCATGCAAGAAACCGGCACTTCCGTTCCGTCCACGGGTGAGTACACAGTGCGTACTCACCCGTGGCGAGCCTAATTTCTGCCCCATTACATCTAGTTCCCTCGTCTAGATCATTAATATATATTGTGAATAGCTGGGGTCCTAGGACCGATCCCTGCGGAACCCCACTAGTCACTGCCTGCCACTCGGAAAAAGACCCGTTTATTCCAACTCTTTGCTTCCTGTCTGCCAACCAGTTCTCTATCCAAGTCAGTACCTTGCCCCCAATCCCATGTGCCTTAACTTTACACGCTAATCTCTTATGCGGGACCTTATCGAAAGCCTTCTGAAAGTCCAAATACACCACATCCACTGGTTCTCCCTTATCTATTCTACCAGTTACATCCTCAAAAAAATCCAGTAGATTAGTCAAGCACGATTTACCTTTTGTAAATCCATGTTGACTTTGTCCAATCCTGTCACTGTTTTCCAAGTGCTCTGCTATTACATCTTTTGTAATGGACTCTAGCATTTTCCCCACAACCGATGTCAGGCTTACCGGTATATAATTCCCCGTTTTTTCTTTACCACCTTTTTTGAACAGTGGGGTAACATTAGCTACCCTCCAATCCATGGGAACTGTTCCAGAGTCTATAGAATTTTGGAAGATGACCAGCAATGCATCTACTATTTCTAGGGCCACTTCCTTAAGTACCCTAGGATGTAGATTATCAGGCCCTGGGGATTTATCGACCTTTGATGCCGTCAATTTCCCTAACACCATTTCCCTACAAATACTGATTTCATTCAGTTCCTCCCTCTCATTAGACCCTATGTTCCCCGATATCTCTGGGAGGTTATTTGTGTCCTCCTTTGTGAAGACAGAGCCAAAGTATGTATTTAATTGGTCTGCCATTTCTTTGTTCCCCATTATAAATACCCCTGATTCTGACTGCAAGGGACCTACGCTTGACTTCCCCAATCTTTTTCTCTTCACATATTTATAAAAGCTTTTACAGTCAGTTTTTATGTTCCCTGCAAGCTTACGCTCGTACTCTATTTTCCCCCTCTTAATTAATCCCTTCGTCCTCTTTTGCTGAATCCTAAACTGCTCCCAATCCTCAGGTTTACTGCTTTTTCTGGCCAATTTATATGACCTCTCCTTGGATCTTATGCTATCCCTGATTTCCCTTGTCAGCCATGGTTGAGTCACCTTTTTTGTTTTATTTTTATGCCAGACAGGGATGAACAAATTCTGTAGTTCATCCATGCGATCTTTGAATGTTTGCCATTGCCTATCCACCGTCAACCCTTTGAGTAACATTCCCCAATCTATCCTAACTAACTCGTGCCTCATACCATCGTAGTTTCTTTATTTAAATTCAGGACCCTAGTCTCTGAGTCAACTATTTCATTCTCCGTCTTAATGAAGAATTCTATCATATTATGATCGCTCCGCCCCAAGGGGCCCCGCACAACAAGATTGCTAATTAATCCTTTCTCGTTACATAATACCCAGTCTAAGATGGCCTGGTCTCTCGTTGGTTCCTCGACATATTGGTCCAGGAAACCATCCCGTATACACTCCAGGAATTCCTCCTCCACAGTATTGTTACTAATTTGGTTAGCCCAATCTATATGTAGATTAAAGTCATCCATGATAACTGCTGTGCCCTTATTGCACGCGTCTCTAATTTCCTGTTTAATGCCATCCCCAACCTCTGCATTACTGTTTGGGGGTCTGTATACCACTCCCACTAACGTTTTCTGCCCCTTGGTATTTCTCAGTTCTACCCATACGGATTCCACATCATCAAAGCTAATATCCTTCCTTACAATTGTGTTAATCCCCTCTTTAACCAGCAATGCTACCCCACCTCCTTTTCCTTTTTGCCTGTCTTTCCTGAATATCGAATACCCCTGGATGTTGAATTCCCAGCCTTGGTCACCCTGGAGCCATGTCTCCGTAATCCCAATCATATGATATCCGTTTACCTCTATTAGCGCAGCTAATTCATCCACCTTATTACGAATGCTCCTCGCATTAAGACATAAAGCCTTCAGGCTTGTTTTTTTAACACTCTTAGACCCTTTAGAATTATTATTTACTGTGGCCATGTTTGATTTAAACTCTTGATTTCTCTGACTGTCACGTTTGCTTTTCTCCTTCCTGTCTTTTGCTTCTATCCTTGTTTCCCTTTCCTCTGTCTCCCTGCTCAGGATCCCAACCCCCTGCCATTTTAGTTTAAACCCTCCCCCTTAGCACTAGCAAGCACTCCCCCTAGGACATCGGTCCCGGTCCTGCCCAGGTGCAAACCGTCCAGTTTGTACTGGTCCCACCTCCCCCAGAGCCGGTTCCAATGTCCCAGGAATTTGAATCCCTCCCCCTTGCACCATTCCTCTAGCCACATATTCATTTGAAATATCCTTCTATTTCTACTCTGACTAGCACGTGGCACTGGTAGCAATCCTGAGATTACTACCTTTGAGGTCCTATTTTTTAATTTACCTCCTAACTCCCTATATTCTGCTTTTAGGACCTCATCCCGTTTTTTTACCTATATCGTTGGTACCTATATGCACCACGACAACTGGCTGTTCACCCTCCCCCTCCAAAATGCTCTGTAGCCGCTCAGAGACATCCTTGACCCTTGCACCAGGGAGGCAACATACCATCCTGGAGTCTCGTTTGCGGCCGCAGAAACGCCTATCTATTCCCCTTACAATAGAATCCCCTATCACTATAGCTCTCCCACTCTTTTTCCTCCCATCCTGTGCAGCAGAACCACCCACGGTGCCAGGAAGTTGGCTGCTGCTGTCTTCCCCTGATAAGCCATCTCCCTCAACAACATCCAAAGCAATATATCTGTTTGAGAGGGCCACAGGGGACTCCTGCACTACCTGCCTGCATCTCCTACTCTGCCTGGTGGTCACCCATTCCCTTCCTGCCTGTACAGCCTTTACCTGCGGTGTGACCAACTCCCTAAACGTGCTATCCACGATGTCCTCAGCATCGCGAATGCTCCAGTATGCATCCATCCGCAGCTCCAGTGCCGCAATGTGGTCTGTCAGTAGCTGCAGCTGGATACACTTCCCGCACACATGGTCAACAGGGACACAGGAAGTGTCCCTGATTTCCTACATAGCGCAGGAGGAGCATACCACGGGGCCGGGCTGTCCTGCCATGACTTACCCTTTAATTAATTAGTAGAACTAAATACTGTTTAGAAATTTTAAGCAGATGCCTCAGCAGTCTTTATAATGCTCTTATCTCACTACGGTATCCTACACCTCTTTAGTGCAGGAACCTGTTTTAAAATACCATTTAACACATGTCGTTAGGGGAGGAAAAGCATTGGGGGCGATTTTCCCATTGGAGGCGGGTTTCGGTTTGGGTGGGTTCCAAACCCGCCTCCACTGTCAGGTGGGAAAAATTTGCGATTTTCCCCTAATTGGCCAGTTGATTTCAGAGGTGTGGGTCCCCCAGGGCCAATTAGTGTTTTGGGACTGAAACTCGCCTCTGCTGACATCACTTATCCAGCTTCATTTAAGGGCTGCTTGCTTCCTTGGCCCATTCCACTGGTTTTTGGTCGATGCTGCACCACCTCCAAGCTGTTATCTCCTTGAAGAATGGTCATCTGCAAGGCAAGGGCCTCCCCGAGGTTCTCGGATGAGGCGCTGGGTATGCTGGTTGAGGGGACGAGAGCTAGCAGGGAGGTGCTCTTCCCCTCATCTGGGAGGAAGAGGCCTCCCAAAGAAACCAAGGCTGTGTGGTTCCAGCTGGCAAGGGATATAATCTTCAGATCTGTGTGCAGATTGGGTGATTGTTTCTGTTTATTGATGAAATGCCATCCCTGTGGGAATGTATTAAAATTAGGTGATGGCAAACTGTTGGCATGATGGCATCTGTTATTTCGGCTTAGGCAGCTCCACATTGTGGGCTCCGCGACACTTGCGTGGTCAGGTTGGTGGTCAGAGTGAAAGGAGGCCAGAGAGTCATGTCCATTGTCTATCATGTGTTAAAAAGGAGCCAAGCACATGTGCCACAATGGGCAACCTATGCAAATCTTGCCAGGATGAGTGCATTCCTAGCACGATGTGCTTCCATGCGCTGGCGCCTTCTGCCCTGTGCAGCATCAGGTGGGTGAGCAGGAGGTTGGGGCTCCTGCTGCTGTTGCTGCTGAACCGCCTGGTTCTGCTGCTGCCGTGGCTGCTGCTCATCCGAATCTGAGGTCCATGGTGAAAGGAAATAAATGGTTCCCATGCTGCTGGCAGATACCTCCGTTGGGGAAGTGCTCAGTCCAAGCGGGGAGAGGGTCTTCCACAGTTGAGAGATAGAAGCTGCAGCACCTCTGACTTCGGTAGGCCTGCTAAAAGTGCTGAAAGACCGTTGGAACAAAAGTTCTGCCACCTGCAACTGCTCACTGATGAAAGCTCCGTTTTAATGGTGGAGCTGCAGCTGTGAGGAGGCCACCCACTTGTCAACCCGCCAGGATTAGCTGGCGTGGTTTAGGAGGGTATTGCAACACGCTGAAAATGTGGTAAAATAACGAAGGCCTGTCAAAATAGGATTATAGAGGGCTTAACTACTATTTAAGGGTCTTAACTACCTCTCCCGACTGATGGAGGTGGGACCGAATCGCACCCATCAAACCCGCCTCCGGCAAAATTTCGCGGAGGCAGGTTCCGAACCCGCCCTCAGTTTTTGCCATTTTGCCAACTGTCCCGCCTCCTCGGGGCTGGGAAAATCGCCCCCATTATCCTAAAAACTTTCTCAAGGAAACACAATGCCAATTCATCTACTGCATAGGTGAAACATCTACTTATAGGTATAATAAAGGTGACCCATTCAGTTTTTATTAGTTCATCATGGCAAATAATCTTGTGTGTTGATACCATTAGAAGTATATTCATCTTGTGTTGTTGTAAGGGTATTAATATACTGGGCTGGATTTTGTCAGTGTGGGCGGGCTGGGGCGTGTCAGGTGGAAATTGTGTCAGGACTCCGACTCCTAAGTGAAGTGCTGAAAAAGTGGGATTTTCCCCTAATTGGGCAATTGATTTCCTGCGTGTGGGAACCCCTGGCCCAATGAGTCTTTTCATACAGAAAGTCGCCTCCGATGACGTCATCAATGCTGCTGGATTTAAGACCTGCAAGCAGCCTTGCTTCCTCTGGAGACTGCAAAGGCTCTGCAAATTGTATGAAGGTGTTGATTTCCCGACAATGTCCACGATCAAGCAAAAGTGTGCACCTCGGTTTGATGAGCCCTCCCTCCAAGCTCTGGTGGAGGGAGCCAGATGTAATAAGGAGGTGCTGTTCCCTTCCTCAGGGAGAAAAAAGCCACCCCAGCAGACAAAAGCTGTGTGGCTGCAAGTGGCCCAGGAGGTCAACTCCATTTCGCTGAGCCGCAGAACCTGGCTGCAATGCAGGAAGAGGTTTCATGATCTTCTCTGCACAGGAAAAGTGAGTATGACTTTCCCATCACCCTCAATCTGATCCCCATCGCCTCTCCTCACCAGCACTCTGCTTTGCCAACCTCTTCCTCCACATGCCACTTGACACTTACATGCCTGCACCCTTACCCATTCCCTCTCTCTCGAAGGTCACATTCACTTAACTATTCGACCATGCAGCCCTCACATTCCCTGTCACTGTGATGCCATGACAACAACAACTTTCAACGCACGGAGGGTCCTTTGTATCCTTCTAAGCATCTATGCTATGGATTATCTACACTCACTCCTTCATTCTCACTTAAACTCCACTTGTGTCCCTCATTGCAGGAAAAGATAGCCCACAATAAGAGGGAAAGAGCCATGACAGGAGGAGGGCCACCCTCAGTAGCCCAGCTCACCGCCTGGGAGAAGGCGGCCCTGGAAATCGCCAGGATCGAGGAAGATTCCCAAGTGGGGGACGGACAGATGGGCGCATCGCAGCAAGCTGGTGACAGAATAGTTTGGCATCTCTCTCATTGACATTGCATGAGTCACTGATAATGAATCTGATGCTCTAACAGATTAACTTATGATCATCTGCACTATTCAATGTTCACGTAACCTTGACCTCACATCTCTAACTCTTTCCTTTACTCCCCCTCAGGACCATCGAAAGCCCCTGTCCCCACTGTCCAGGAGGAAGAGCCTGAGCTTCCAGACTCCTCAGAGGAAGCTGCAACCTCTGAGGGCGCAGCCTCAGCAGAATTCAGCACACCCAGCACCAGCGCAGACACTCACCTCGGTGGGACCTTCGCGAGATAGAGTAGTGTTGGCACCTGGTGTATCACAGCTCACAAGTGAGCATCAGGAGATGGCGGAGACAGGGACAACAGTGGAGAGTCCTCGTCGGAGGGCGCAGGACTCTGCCAGCTCGGCTCAGCTGCATGTCGACCCTGTGCCTCCGGGTCCATCCAGAACGAGAGCGGTGCTGGAACTCCAGGAACAGGTGCAGGAGTCTCTGGCAGGTTTTGTCTCCAGGGTCGCTGTGAGTGTCGAGCGAATGGAGGAGTCCATCGCGAACATGAGCAGAGCCTTTGTGGAGGCATTGGCGCATGAACGCATCACCACGGAAAGGATGGCAACCTCCGTGGAAAGGATGGCTACAGTAGAGGAGAGGATGGCTATGGCCATGGAGGAGCTAAGTCGCCAGAGTGTAGAAAACATGGTCATTGTTCAGAATAGACTGGCATCTCTTGAGGAGCGATGGTCAGCTACTGAGCATAGAAACCAGACCTTCATGGAAGTCCTCTGGAGTAGGACTTCCAGTGCAGAAACGGGTCCTCATGGCCCCCCTGAAGTGCAGCGAGGTGCTGTCAAGCCACTTGCTAGCTCTGAAGTGGGGCTGACCCATGAGAGGGATGTTGGTGACAGACAACAAGGAAGTGGGGGCTCCTCTCGAAGAGCTCACACTTCCATGCCACTGCAGAGCCCTCGGTCAGAGCCCCACCAGAGTCCTCACCCAACTGAGATGGGCGTCTCATCTCCTGCACAGCCGCAGGAGCAGCAGACTGTTGCCGAGCCCTCACAGGTTCGCAACCCCAGAGGACGGCCGCCAAAGGTGTCGAGACTGGAGCAGCAAGAAAGTGAGCAAGGGGCCTCCACATCTGCTGAAGCCACAGGGGAAGCACCACGTAGGAGCATGCATAAGAGGAAGATAATACACAAGTAGTCACAAGGGTAGTCACTTGGGTGTTATGTTGTGTTTATTTTTGAAATGCCACCAGTTGCTTGTTGTGATAAAAAATTCTGATGGCAAACTGTTGAAGTTGTGGCCTGTGTCATTTCGCAAATGGGACTTCCACGTTGAGGGCTTAGAGCAACTAGCAATTGTCAGTATGGTGGTCAGAGTGATCGGAATCCTCAGGTTCTTGTCCATTGTCGATACTCTGGTAAGAAGGTGCGAGGCAAAAGTGTTTGATTGTGCAGGCTAAGCAAATGTAACCAACATGAGTGCGTCCCTTGCATCCCGGGCAGCAATATGGTCACGCTCTGGTGACTTCTGGCCTGTGCATCTTCAGGTGGGTGACTAGCAGCTTGGCGCTCCTGTTGATGCTCCTGCTGTTGGTGCTGCTGTTGCTCATGGTTCTGCTGCTGCCGCGGCTGGTCTTCATCCGAATCTGATGTCCAGGAGGAAAGGAATTAAATGGTCGCCATGCTTTTGGTATATGCCTCAGTTGAGGAAGCGCTTAGTCAAGGTGGGGAGAGGGGTTTCCCAGGAGGTCACACTGGAGATGGGTGTCAGGCTCCAAACTTCCACAACACTGAGTATGCCTGCTAAAAGTTCCCCCAGACCTGAAACAACAAAGTTCTGCCACCTGCAAATGATCATTGGTGAAAACTCCTTTGTAATGGTGGAGCTGCAGCTGTTCGTAAGCAATCCACTTGTGAGGCTGCCAGCATTACCTGGCGTGTTCCAGAGGAGGCGTGAGGGATGGGGGGAATGACTACAAATTGGAAAGGCCTCTCAAAATGGGATTATAGAGGCTATTAAGTGGTTGTTAAGGGAATTAAGGGCCTATCCCGCCTCTTCGAGGCGGGATGGAAAGGGGGTCAGAAAACACGCTTTTGGGAAAATTGCTTGGAGGCGGGATCGGGCCCGCCTGCCATTTTTGGCGATTTTTAACAACTCGCACGCCTCCAATCTCGCCTCCTCGGGCCTGGCAAAATTGAGCCCACTATGTCTGATAGAGAATGGCCAAGTTTTAAAACCAGGCTAGAAGGAGCACTCCAGCAGTTTTCAAATATTGGGCCGATTCAAGTAATGTGAGATCACATCTGACCTAGAATACGAGTTGCAATAGGAAATGACAGCACAAACAAAGTACCGATATTTGAGGCGTTCAGGGTAACGGTCATGCAAGATTTTCTAAACTCAATCTTGCACAGGAATCGCAGCTTTTTTAGGTGTCATTTCTATAAGTAGAAGATAATTATTACATGGTATTTAGTATTCAAGAATACAATTCGGATTCAAAAGATTTTTGTGAATTAAGGATATAAACAAGTACTGCTCTAATGTTCTCAACTGGCACTCAATACTTTGAAATTTAATTTTGCATTCAAGTACACAATGGTTAAAAATTAGATCATTGCACAAATTTGTTTTACAGTGTACATGTGCAAGTGGGATATTGTGCAAAAGCAGATAGATTTTACGAATGGGTATCACCATACTGTTATTTAGAAATCAAGCCACTAAAAAGAATTATAATTCCAAAATTATTTTATTTTTGTTCATGTGTGTTCTTTTAAAATATGCTGATTGATTGTTACTGATGTCATCAGGGATTGGCTTAGGAATGTTACTGAACTCGTCAGTGAGGAGTTGAAAAAAAGTAAAGCTGAAGCTGAAACACCTCAGGGTAATTTCCGTGTCTTTATTAATATCATTTCAGCTTTCTTCTATCCAGTTACCCCAAACATGTTTAAACAAAAACATCAATAGAAATAGAAAGAATGTTAATGAGAGTTCATACCTAAAAATGGATTTTGATGGTAAAACTCGTGCCTATAAAGGAACAACAGACAAGGAAGATCATAAATATTTGATAAAGTGACTTCAGGCTGCATTTATTCCTTTTAATACCAACCCTTCTTCTGTCTTAGATCAAAGTTTCCATCCCTTTACATCTCCTGAGTCGATATATATGAAGCCTTTTGGATTTCATTACATTAGATGCTACTTTCTCCACTGTTGTGAAAGGAATATACTTATGAATAATTTAATGTTTCTTGATGTAAAGGGAGTCTATACTGGCCGTACATTAACAGCAATACACCAAGGATATGAAATGGTTAATTTTACAATATCGGATCCTGAAAGTCTAGCCCCCAACTGTGATCCTAGTTCGGACCCAGTGACTACACCAGACCACAATGTCTTCTAAAGTGACACTTAGGGCTGGATTTTGTGAATGGAGGTGAGTTGGAGGCGGGACTGCTGTTTGTCGTGTCAATGTCCCGCCTCTATCCTCACCTGACCATTCAGAGGGATTTTCCCGATTGAGCTTGTTAAGCCCGCTCTGCGGGCTCAGCAGGCCAATTAGGGAAGAAGTCACTGACTGATCACGTCAAGCGTCAGACGTGCTATCTGTCAAGACTTCTTAAAAGAAGAAATGATCGGAGGGTCCATCAGCCATTACCTGAAATTGACAAGGTGGATGTCCGCTCTCCCGATCCAGCGCGGCTATAGAAGGAAAAAAGGTAAGTGAACACTTTTTTAAACTAATCACTCACCTTGCATACTTACCACTCCACACTTGCACCCATCACTCACCTCTACACCTTACTTCCAGGTGCCTCCGACCCCCGCAGACCTCCTCCACGTCTCCTCCAGCCCGGCGGGGTTCTCCGAGGTCGGGAAGCCTTCACTTGTGAAGGTGAAATGGCACTAATTCTTTTTTCTGCCTGTTAACTACCTGTTAACAGGCAGTTAAAAGGATTAAAAGCCTTTCCCGCCTCCAGGAGACGGGACCCGAAGCTGCACATCTTCCCGCCTCCTGGCAAAAGGGCACGGAGGCGGGATGGGGGCGGGTTTGCCATCCGCCCCCAATTTCTCCGATTTTATGGGCTGTCCCGCCTCCATGCCTGCCTCCTCGGGGCTTGGAAAATCCAGCCCTTATTTCAGCAAAATTATTAATCAAAGCTCATTTACTTGGTTAGCATGAATATCACAATGATAATTAATCAGTACTCACAGTCACCTATTTTGAACCAGGATAATATTTTCGGTTGGTAACTCTTCTGCCAGAGATGTTGGGGAACTTCTGGACTAGGGATCGTGTTCCCTTCAGTAGTCCAGCTACTGGCTGCACTGGGAGACTCCCTGCTGCGTAGAATATGAGTCCCCTAAAGCAGTGCTGTTCAGGCACTAATTTGAGTCGAAAATGTCTCGCATACAGATAAATGTACTTCACATGTATATTTACTTAACAAACATCCACCACCATTCAGTAATCAAGGAAGTAAAGCACTCGCAATGATCAAAAAACACTCACACACTGCTTTTCAACTTACCATTTAACCAACAAGTGCATGCATGCATATGCCATTAAAATAAGAATATTGAGATTACATGGCCAAGGACTCTGTCTATTACTCATTTTTTATTTACCAATCAGAATCCCAATTAGTCAGATGTGGCTAATGTATTGGACAACATTGTCCTAAAGTTCAGTCACATAGCACGACTGGGACATCTTTTTGGTGTTCCAGATACTTGCCTGATTCAGCTGCTCGTGGCGTTGGTTTGATTTCAGTTGGTTTCATAGGCTTAACTACATTCTCATGTCCTATTCATTGATAACTATCTGCCAACCTAAACAGGTGTTAACTGCTCTTTCTTAGGGAAGATGCCTATGTTCCAAATTTTACACTGCTCAACAATGGGGTTAGTTCAACTCCAGTTATTTGGAGGTTGGTAAACTATCCCTCCTCGTCCTCCTTGACTTGTCTGCAGCCTTTGACACGGTTGACCACTCCATCCTTCTCCAACACCTCTCCACCGTCATCCAGCTGGGTGGGACTGCACACGCCTGGTTCCATTCTTATCTATCTAATCGTAGCCAGAGAATCACCTGCAATGGCTTCTCTTCCCACTCCCGCATTGTTACCTCTGGTGTCCCCAAAGGATCTATCCTTGGCCCCCTCCTATTTCTCATCTACATGCTGCCCCTCGGCGACATCATCCGAAAACACAGCGTCAGTTTCCACATGTACGCTGACGACACCCAGCTCTACCTCACTACCACTTCTCTCGACCCCTCCACGGTCTCTAAAATGTCAGACTTCTGGATGAGCAAAAATTTTCTCCAATTAACTATTGGGAAGACCGAAGCCATTGTTTTCGATCCCCGCCACAAACTCCATTCCCTAACCACTGACTCCTAACATTTGTCTGAGGCTGAACCAGACTATTTGCAACCTTGGTGTCATATTTGACCCTGAAATTAGCTTCCGACCACATATCCGCAGCACAACTAAGACCTCCTATTTCCACCTCTGTAACATCGCCTATCTCCACCCCTGCCTCAGCTCATCCGCTGCTGAAACCCTCATCCATGCCTTTGTTACCTCTAGACTTGACTATTCCAACACACTCCTGGCTGGCCTCCCATGTTCTACCCTACGTAAACTTGAGGTCATCCAAAACTCGGCTGCCTGTGTCCTAACTCGCACCAAGTCCTGTTCACCCATCACCCCTGTGCTCACTGACCTACATTGGCTCCTGGTTAAGCAATGCCTCGATTTCAAAATTCTGATCCTTGTTTTCCAATCCCTCCATGGCCTCGCCCCTTCCTATCTCTGTAATCTCCTCCAGCCCCACAACCCCCCACCCCGAGATATCTGCGCTCCTCTTATTCTGCCCTCTTGAGCATCCCTGATTATAATCGCTCAACCATTGGTGGCTGTGCCTTCTGTTGCCTAGGTCCTAAGCTCTGGAATTCCCTGCCTAAACCGCTCCGCCTCTCTACCTCTCCTTCCTCCTTTAAGGCGCTCCTTAAAACCTACCTCTTTGACCAAACTTTTGTTCATCTGCCCTAATTTCTCCTTGTGTGGCTCGGTGTCAAATTTTTTGTTTTAACACTCCTGTGAAGTGCCTTGGGTCATTTTACTACATTAAAGGCGCTATATAAATACAAGTTGTTGTTGTTCCATCCTGTTATCTGCTTCAAGGTTTCTTTAATTAAATTTGCAGTGTTTCAATGTTCATTGGTTCTTTTCCTCCAAGGTTATTTGTGAGAAGAACTTCCTTTCTAGTTAGTGTTGCCAATGGTCCTTGCCTGATAGTTCAAAGGTATCATTCATATGTTTTTTAAATCATCCTGTTACAAATGATAAGCGCAGAGCACAAGAATTTGTTCTCACAGTTCCTTTGTTCTTGTATTTGCATTTGTTCTAGCAGTTGCAGTGGCAAATCTCGAAAGAAACTACTTTAGATGATATAAATTATAACATAAAATAAAATTGTACATCACTGCAGTTCACTATGCACTACAGCACTGCCGTTTAGCAACAACATTCTCCTGTTATAGTCTTAAATCTTATAATCACCTGATGACTACCCATGTGAATAGAGTCCTTGTTTAATGCTCACATCTCTGGTTTTATGAAAGATCTCCTGCAACAGATCAGGCTTTTCTTTTGTAGTTTAATAACCAGAAATCTATATCAAGGAAACGGTTACAGAAATTTCAGAGCATTTGAGTGGAATGAGATTGTATAAGAACATAAGAATTAGGAGCAGGAGTAGGCCATACGGCCCCTCGAGCCTGCTCCGCCATTCAATTAGATCATAACTGATCTTCAACCTCAACTCCACTTTCCTGCCTGATTCCCATATCCCTTGATTCCCCCAGAGTCCAAAAATCTATCTCAGCCTTGAATATACTCAACATGAATCTACTGCACTATGCTTTTAGATGGGGAAAATCTGGTAAACAAAAGGACAGGGAAGTCTAATTTCCTTACTAAGACTTGGATTTCTACCTCTACTTTTCCAAGGACAGACTGAAGTTAGTGACATCATCTTCTGAAATTAGGTCCAACCCCAATCCTGTCTCCTGAGGAGGACAGAGTCGTTCACCACACTTCTGAAAATAAGGTAAAGCTCATTTTTATTTTGCTGAGAAAGTCATCTGAAATCTGAGCTCAAATACTAGAAATTCAATGAAAGTGCAATTTGATCAGCCAAATCAAGAC
The DNA here is from genome assembly GCA_030390025.1 of Squalus acanthias. NCBI lineage: Eukaryota > Metazoa > Chordata > Chondrichthyes > Squaliformes > Squalidae > Squalus > Squalus acanthias. The sequence goes on from CM059425.1 coordinate 39,466,669, forward strand.
CAGGCACATGTTGAAAACCAGCTTCTTGAATCCTAACAATCTAATGGCTGCAGTGGTACAGTTACTCTGGTCTCAAAGCCTTCTTTGAGGAACTGATTGCTTCCTAGATTCATTTGTTTCAACAACAACTTGCATTTATATAGTGCCTTTAACGGAGTAAAACGTCCCAAAGCGCTTTACAGGAGCGTAATTAGACAAAAATGGACACCGAGCCAAGGAAGGAGACATTAGGACAGGGGACCAAAAACTTGGTCAAACAGGTAGGTCTTAAAGAAAGGTTTCAGGAGGGAATTCCAGAACTTAGGGCCTAGACAGCTGAAGGCACAACTGCCAGTGGTGGGGCAAAGGAAGTGGCGGATGTACAAGTAGCTAGAATTGGAAGAACACACATTCTCAAAGGGTTGTAGGACTGGAGGAGTTTACAGAAATTGGGAGGGGCGAGGCCATGGAGGGATTTGAACACAAGGATAAGAATTTTAAAATCGAAGTGTTGGTGGACCTTATGTAGGTCAGTTAGCATAGGGGTGATGGGTGAACGGGACTTGATCCAAGTTAGGATACGGGCACCAGGGTTTTAGATGAGCTCAAGTTTATGGAAGATGGGAGGCCGGCCAGAAGAGTCTGGAGGTAACAAAATTATGGATGAGGTTTTCAGCAGCAGATGGGCAGAGGAAGAGGTGGGAAATATTATGGAGGTGGAAGTAGTCTGTCTTTGTGATGGAAAGGATATGGGGTCAGAAGCTCAGTTCAGGCTCACTGAAGTTGCGAACAGTCTGGTTCTGACTGAGACAAGGGCCATGAAGGGAAATGGAATCAGTGGTGAGGGAACAAGTGTTTGTGGCAGGGGCTGAAGACAATCGCTTCGGTATTTCCAATGTTTTAATTGGAGGAAATTTCAGCTCATCCAGGACTGGATGTCAGACAACACAGAGGCAATGGAGGGATCGAGAGAGGTGCTGGTGAGGTAGAGCTGGGTGTCGTCAGCATACATGTAGAACCTGATGTGTCTTCGGATGATGTCGCCGAGGGGTAGCATGTAGATGAGAAATAGGAGGGGGCTAAGGATAGATCTTGGGGGACTCCACAGCAATGTTCCCTTTAACCTGCGCAGCTCTCTGGAGCTCCTGCGCAGCCGGCTCACCCGCTTTTAATTAGGAAAAACCACGCATGCGCAGTATTTTGAATGGCCTGCGCAGCCCCTTAAAAGGGCCGCACACCCAAAAAGAAATTACAGGGAACTTTACTCCACAGGTAATGCTGCAGGGGCGTCATTAAAGGCGATTCTCTGGCTACGTCTGGATAGTTAAGAGTAGAACTAGCTGAGGGCAGTTGACAACGGAGGAGGATGGTGTGGTCAACCATGTCAAAGGCTGCTGACCAGTCAACTCTCCTTGAAAATCAGCATTGACCCATCTGTCAAATCAGCACTTACCCACAAAAAGGGATCAAAGGTAGACTCTGGTAAACCCAGAATCCATGTTGGCAATTACGGCAAAGTGGACAAACAGCATAATGCATGAGAATTTTCTGTAAAGTTTTACAAATCTAACTGACAATTTAGCTTTAGTTATAAGATCAGTCAACATGTGACAATGTAATGGTCTACAAATGGACTCATTCTGTTGATACAAAGTTAGACCTGTACCTTCAAGATTTATGAAACTTTCAATAGGGCATTCAAGTCTTTGAGAAACTGTGTTCTTTTCTTTTTTTTATTTGTTTTGAGATGTGAACGTCGCTGGCAAGGCCAGCATTTATTGCCCATCCCTAATTGTCCTTGAGAAGGTGGTGGTGAGCCGCCTTCTTGAATCGCTGCAGTCCGTATGGTGAAGGTACTCCCACAGTGCTGTTAGGGAGGGAGTTCCAGGATTTTGACCCATCGACAATGAAGGATCGGCGATATACTTCTAAGTCAGGATGGTGTGTGACTTGGAGGGGAACTTGGAGGTGGTGTTCCCATGCGCCTGCTGCCCTTGTCCTTCTAGGTGGAAGAGGTCGCGGGTTTGGGAGGTGCTGCCGAAGAAGCCTTGGCGAGTTGCTGCAGTGCATCTTGTAGATGGTACACACTGCAGCCATGGTACACCGGTGGTGGAGGGAGTGAATGTTTAAGGTGGTGGATGGGGTGCCAATCAAGCAGGCTGCTTTGTCCTGTGTGGTGTCGAGCTTCTTGAGTGTTGTTGGAGCTGCACTCATCCAGGCAAGTGAATAGTATTCCATCACACTCCTTACTTGTGCCTTGTAGATGGTGGAAAGACTTTGGGGAGTCAGGAGGTGAGACACTCGCCGCAGAATACCTAGCCTCTGACCTGCTCTTGTTGCCACAGTATTTATGTGGCTGGTCCAGTTAATTTTCTGGTCAATAGTGACCCCCCAGGATGTTGATGGTGGGGGATTCGGCGATAGTAATACCGTTGAATGTCAAGGGGAGGTGGTTAGATTCTCGTTTGTTGGAGATAGTCATTGCCTGGCACTTCTGTGGCGCGAATGTTACCTGCCACTTATCAGCCCAAGCCTGAACGTCGTTCAAGTCTTGTTGCATGCGGGCATGGACTACTTCATTATCTGAGGAGTTGTGAATGGCGCTGAACACTGTGCAGTCATCAGCGAACATCCCCATTTCTGACCTTATGTTGGAGGGAAGATCATTGCTGAAGCAGCTGAAGATGGTTGGGCCTAGGACACTGCCCTGAGGAACTCCTTCTGTCAATGTGCTGGGGCTGTGATGATTGACCTTCAACCACCTTCAAGCACTTTCGATGACACCTTCCATCACTTTGCTGATGATTGAGAGTAGACTGATGGGACGGTAATTGGCCGGGTTGGATTTGTCCTGCTTTTTGTCGACAGCACATACCTGGGCAGTTTTCCACATTGTCGGATAGATGCCAGTGTTGTAGCTGTACTGGAACAGCTTGGCTAGAGGCACGGCTAGTTCTGGAGCACAAGTCTTCAGCACGGCAGCCAGGATGTTGTCAGGGTCCATAGCCTTTGCTGAGTCCAGTGCGCTCAGCCGTTTCTTGGTATCACGTGGAGTGAATCGAATTGGCTGAAAAGTGGCTTCTGTGATGGTGGGGACCTCAGGAGTAGGCCGATATGGATCATCCACTCGGCACTTCTGGCTGAAGATTGTGGTGGCCCACAGCGCCTCATGGATGCCCAGTTTTGAGCTGCTAGATCTGTTCTGAATCTATCCCATTTAGCATGGTGGTAGTGCCACACAACACAATGGAGGGTGTCCTCAGTGTGAAGACGGGACTTCGTCTCCACAAGGACTGTGCGGTAGTCACTGCTACCAATGCTGTCATGGACAGATGCATCTGCGACAGGTAGATTGGTGAGGACGAGGTCAAGCAGGTTTTTCCCTCGTGTTGGTTCTCTCACCACCTGTCGCAGGCCCAGACTGGCAGTTATGTCCTTCAGGACTCAGTCAGCTCTGTCAGTAGTGGTGCTACTGAGCCACTCTTGGTGATGGACATTGAAGTTCCCCCACCCAGAGTACATTCTCTGCCCTTGCTACTCTCAGTGCTTATTCCAAGTGGTGTTCAACATGGAGGAGTACTGATTCATCAGCTGAGGGAGGGCGGTAGATGGTAATCAGCAGGAGGTTTCTTTGCCCATGCTTGACCTGAAGCCATGAGACTTCATGGGGTCCGGAGTCAATGTTGAGGACTCCCAGAGCCACTCCTTCCCGACTGTATACCAATGTGCCGCCACCCCTGGTGGGTCTGTCCTGCCGGTGGGACAGGACATACCCAGGGATGGTGATGGAGGAGTTTGGGACATTGGCTGAAAGGTATGATTCTGTGAGTATGATTATGTCAGGCTGTTGCTTGACTAGTCTGTGGGACAGCTCTCCCAATTTTGGCACAAGTCCCCAGATGTTGGTGAGGAGGACTTTGCAGGGTCGACTGAGCTGGGTGTGCCGTTGCCATGTCCGTAGCCGGTGTCGAGGTCGATGCCGGGTGGTCCGTCCGGTTTCATTCTTTCTACTGTTTTTCGTAGAGGTTTGTTACAACTGAGTGGCTTGCTGGGCCATTTCAGAGGGCAGTTAAGAGTCAACCACATTGCTGTGGGTCTGGAGTCACATATAGACCAGACCAGGTAAGGACGGCAGATTTTAAGTATAGCCATTTATGTGAGGTAAAGGAGGGTTCATGGTACCCATAGAAGTATAATCCCAGCATCTTCAGGAGAGAAAAATTAAATTATTTGCAACACAATGAAAAAATATATCACCAAGTTAATTTATTCAGATTAAATATCAGCTATTAACAGATATCAGCCGTGTATTAAATTGTAATTAACAATGGATTTGGCATCTCACCATATAAAAAATTGTGCCATCAAGGACAGCTGTCAAGTGGACTCAAGCCACATCCCATAAAGAGGGAGAAAAAATAGGGACCAGTTCAAGAGATGCATTGTCAGAAGCCTGGGGGAAGGTTATGTGCTAGCCCTCTCAACTAGGGAATCATGAGGCACAAGGAGATCTTCGACTTAATTAGAAGTTGGATCAGACTAAAAATCCAACTCATAGATGCAATGAAATGTCTGTCAAATCATTATAGGTTTCACGTAGAATCATCTACAGATTATGTTTTAGTCTAAAAATAATTCCGAGCCAGTGCAGTCTCTTTGAATCTGCACCTGCCTGTTGCAACTCTCCAATTCCAGCTCTTCGGTGCCTGTTGTCTAATTGTCAACTTTGATCATTTGGTAACATGCTTGCCTCTGAGTCAGAATGTTGTAGCTTCAAACCCCATTTCTGGATTTGAGCACATAATGATATTCCAGTGCAGTACTGCACTAAAAGAATGCTGTATTATTGGGGATGCCAGTCTTTGAATAATACTTGTAATCAAACCTTGCCTGCTTGGTCAGGTGCATGTTAAAGATCTCATGGCACTATTTCAAAGAAGAGCAGGGAGATCAACTGGTGTCCGAGCCAATATTCCTCTCTCAAAACAGCACCACCAAAAACAGATTAGCTGGTAATTCCAGATTTATCTCATTGCTGTTTGTGGGATCTTGCTGAGCATAAGAATGGCTGTAGCATCTGTCTACATAGCAACAGTGACTGCACTTCAAAGTAATTCACTGTATGTGAAGCACCTTGGGATGTTTGAGAGATGTGATAAAGTTTTCTTTAATAAGAAATGCAGTGAATAAAAAGTTGTATGAATGTATGCACCACGGGAATGGTAGCATAGTGGTTATGTTACTGGACTAGTAATCCAGAGGCCTGGACTAATGATCCAGAGACGTGAGTTCAAATCCCACCACAGCAGCTGGGAAATTTAAATTCAGTTAATTAAATAAATCTGGAATAAAAAGCTAGTATCAGTAATAGTGACCATGAAACTATCGGCTTGTCGTAAAAACCCATCTGGTTCACTAATGTCCTTTAGGCAAGGAAATCTGCTGTCCTTATCTGGTTTGGCCTATATGTGATTCCAGACCCACAGCAATGTGATTGACTCTTAACTGCCCTCTGAAATGGCCTAGCAAACCACTCAGTTGTAAAAATAAACTGCTGCGAAAAACCAAAAAATTAAAACCGGACAGACTACCCGGCATCGAACTCGGCACCGGCTATGGACACGACAACACCCAGCCCAGTCGACCCTGCAAAGTCCTCCTCACCAACATCTGGGGACTTGTGCCAAAATTGGGAGAGCTATCCCACAGACTAGTCAAGCAACAGCCTGATAGAGTCATACTCACAGAATCATACCTTCCAGCCAATGTCCCAAACTCCTCCATCACCATCCCTGGGTATGTCTTGACCGAGCTGGCCGAGGCCTGAAGGATATAGCTGCCAGTCTGGGCCTGCAACAGGTGGTGAGAGAACCAACACGAGGGAACAACCTACTTGACCTGTTGCAGATGCATCTGTCCACGACGGCATTGGTAGCAGTGACCACCGCACAGTCATTGTGGAGACGAAGTCCCGTCTTCACACTGAGGACACCCTCCATTGTATTGTGTGGCACTACCACCGTGCTAAATGGGATAGATTCAAAACTGGGCATCAGCAGCAGAATTGTATTCCACCACAATCTGTAACCTCATGGCCCGGCATATCCCTCACTCTACCATTGCCATCAAGCCAGGGGACCAACCCTGGTTCAATAAGGAGTGTAGAAGAGCATGCCAGGAGCAGCACCAGGTGTACCTAAAAATGCAGTGCCAACCTGGGGAAGCTACAACACAGGACTACATGCATGCTAAAAAGCGGAAGTAGCATGCTATAGACAGAGCTAAGCGATCGCACAATCAACGGATCATATCAAAGCCCTGCCACATCCAGTCGTGAATGGTGGTGGACTATTAAACAACTAATGGAAGGGGAAGGCTCCATGAATATCCCCATCCTCATTGATGGTGGAGCCCAGCACGTGAGTGCAAAAGACAAAGCTGAAGCGTTTGCAACCATCTTCAGCCAGAAGTGCCGAGTGGATGATCCATATCTGCCTCCTCCTGAGGTCCCAACCATCACAGAAGCCAGTCTTCAGCCAATTCAATTCACTCCACATGATATTAAGAAACAGCTGAGCGCACTGGGTACAGCAAAGGCTGTGGGCCCTGACAATATCCCAGCTGTCGTGCTGAAGACTTGTGCTCCCGAACCAGCCGCACCTCTAGCCAAGCTGTTCCAGGACAGCTATAACACTGGCATCTATTCGACATTGTGGAAAACTGCCCAGGTATGTCCTGTCCACAAAAAGCAGGACAAATCCAATCCGGCCGATTACCGCCCCATCAGCCTACTCTCAATCATCAGCAAAGTGATTGAAGGTGTCGTCGACAGTGCTATCAAGCGGCACTTACTCACCAATAATCTGCTCACTGATGCCCAGTTTGGGTTCTGCCAGGACCATTCGGCTCCAGACCTCATTACAGCCTTGGTCCAAACATGGGCAAAAGAGCAGAATTCCAGAGGTGAGGTGAGAGTGACTGCCCTTGACATCAAGGCAGTATTTGACCGAGTGTGGCATCAAGGAGCCCTAGTAAAACTGAAGTCAATGGGAATCGGCGGCGGGGGTGGGGGGGGGACTCTCCACTGGCTGGAGTCATATCTAGCACAAAGGAAGATGGTTGTGGTGGTTGGAGGTCAATCATCACAGCCCCAGGACATTGCTGCAGGAGTTCCTCAGGGCAGTGTCCTAGGCCGAACCATCTTCAACTGCTTCATCAATGACCTTCACTCCATCATAAGGTCAGAAGTGGGGATGTTCACTGATGACTGCACAGTGTTTAGTGCCATTCGCAACTCCTCAGATAATGAAGCAGTCCATGCCCGCATGCAGCAAGACCTGGACAACATTCAGGCTTGGGCTGATAAGTGGCAGATGACATTTGCGCCAGACAATGACTATCTCCAACAAGCGAGCGTCTAACCACCGCCCCTTGACATTCAGTGGCATTACCATCGTCGAATCCCCCACCATCAACATCCTGGGGGTCACCATTGACCAGAAATTTAACTGAACCAGCCACATAAATACTGTGGCAACAAGAGCAGGTCAATTCTGGTCAGTGGTATTCTGCTGGGTATCTCACCTCTTGACTCCCCAAAGCCTTTCCACCATCTACAAGGCACAAGTAAGGAGTGTGATGGAATACTCTCCACTTGCCTGGATGAATGCAGCTCCAACAACACTCAAGAAGCTCGACACCATCCAAGATAAAGCAGCCCACTTGATTGGCACCCCATCCACCACCTTAAACATTCACTCCCTCCACCACCGGTGTACTGTGGCTGCAGTGTGTACCATCTACAAGATGCACTGCAGCAACTCGCCAATGCTTCTTCGGCAGCACCTCCCAAACCCGCGACCTCTTCCACCTAGAAGGACAAGGGCATCAGGCGCATGGGAACACCACCACCTCCAAGTTCCGCTCCAAATCACACACTATCGTCGCTAGGTCAAAATCCTGGAACTCCCTCCCTAACAGCACTGTGGGAGTACCTTCACCACACAGACTGCAGCGGTTCAGAAGGCAGCTCACCACCACCTTCTCAAGGGCAACTAGGGATGGGCAATAAATGCTGGCCTTGCCAGTGACGCCCACATCCCATGAACTAATACATTGTTTTTACCATGTACATTACGTGATTTGGAATTTCAAAATAAAGGAACGGCTAGGGCCTGACGCACAGCCGCCAGTATAATCACTCAATCCGCCCATATAAAGAAATTGCATTCAGTATCAGAATCATACAAATCAGCTAAGTTTCATTCATTGACTGAAACAGAAAGGAACCCTATATGTTGAGCCTTTATCTTTTTCGTATTGTATAGTTGGAATCAACTTAGGTTAAAACAAAATAAACAAATTACATCTTTTACAGTGATTTTTTTCCTTGGCGCACATAATTTTTCGCACAATTTCTTCGAGGAACTGAATCATATATGCCAACCATGTGGATAGCCAGCATTCTGGGAGTTATGTCCATGTTCCTGCATCAAAGTCAGCATGGACCAGGCCCTTCACCTCCCCAGGTGCCATTCCTGGCTCCTACCTGCTAACACCCCTCCTATGATTGACAGTGATGTGCACTGTGGGTGGAAAGTCTCATGAGATTGGGAATCCCCCTTCACAGTATACAGTGCTGTTAATCCTAACAAGAATGGGATCAGGTAGGACTCCCCAACAGCACTTGGGAGGAGGAAACATAAGAATTTGGAGCAGGAGTAGGCCATATACCCCTCGATGGTTTTCGGGGTGGAGAGGTAGGGGGATGCAAGGTATATTGGGGTGGCGAGAGAGGAAATGCCAGGCCCAGCTTTGGAGAGGGTAACAAGAGACGGTCAGAAACAGAGATAGTAATAGTAACTGGATTCTTCCAAAAGGTCTTGTTAGAAAGCTGGGTTTCAGTACCCTGACAAATATAAGAACATAAGAAATAAGAGAAGGAGTAGGCCATACGGCCCCTCGAGCCTGCTCCGCCATTCAAGAAGATCATGGCTGATCATCAATCTCAACTCCACTTTCCCTCTCGATCTCCATATCCCTTGATTCCTCTAGAGTCCAAATATCTATCTCAGTCCTGAATATACTCAGTGGGCTGGATTTTCTGAATGGGAAGCTTTTGGAGGCGGGACTGCTGCTTGCCGGGTTTCAATCCTGCCTCCATCAGCTTCTGGTCAACCAGCGGGAATTTCCCCTGATTGACCTTGTTAAGCCCGCCCAGCGGGCTCAGCAGGCCAATTAGGGGGATGTCAGTAACAGAGCACTTCAACGTATGACGTGTCATCTGTCAAGAACTTTTGAAAGAAGAAATGTCATGTTTGACAGCTCTGTGAAGCTGTCAAACACTGACATTCTGTGTAGTTTGATGAGACTGTGTGTTCAGGACTCATCAAACCTTTCTACTTTGCAGAAATCAGCTGGATGTTGTATCGGAGGATGCAACAGCCAGTCTGTGATCTCTACAATGGAGATGCCGGGAACTCCGGCTCCACAGCGGCTGAAGGCTGTAGGTAGAAACAAAGGTAAGTTAACATTTTCTAACACTTTACACTCACCTCACATACTTACCACTCCACACTTGCACCCATCACTCACCTCTACATCGCACTTTCAGACCCCGCAGACCTCCTACACCCCGGCGGGGTTCCGCCAGGTCGGGAAGCCAGCACTTCAGCACGAAAAATGGGGATAATCCTATTTTCTGCCTGTTAACTACCTGTTAACAGGCAGTTAATGGGCTTTAATCCCTTCTCCGCCTCCAAGGAGACGGGACCCGGGGCCGGACGGCTTCCCACCTCCTGGCAAGAGGGCACAGAGGCGGGTTGGGGGTGGGTTTGCCACCTGCCCCCAAATTCTGCAACTTTCCTGGCAGTTCCGCCTCCATACCCTGCCTCCTCAGGGCTGAGAAAATCCAGCCCAAAGACTCAGCATCTACAGCCCTCTGGGGCAGAGAATTCCAAAGTTTCATTTGAATCTTCAGTTTGAACTGAATCCACCTTACAAGTGATGATATCTGAGCTGGCTTCCTGCTCGCCTTTCTCGATCTCAGACTACTCACAATTAAATGATACTCTTAGCTTTGCCTGTAATGGAATGGTATAACCACAATTTAGTTTCTAACCTCTGACACTGTCCTTTAAGGTACCTTGTACTGGCAAGGATGCCTCTTTCACCTGCTAGGTAAAAATTCTTACAGAAGAAGAATAGATGAAATAAAAGTCATCTTCTGATTAAGACAGAGAGACTAAGAAAGACTGCTATTTCTACCAAAGGCAAAAAAAAATGCTTATGAGTGACCCACGTGTCAGAAGGACTCGCCCCATTTTGAGTCAATCATCCCCAACAAGTCAGTACTGGATCTCCAGATACGTTGGCCCACTTTTACCATCACCCTTTACCTTACAGCCTTACTTTTAACAAAGGGGCCCATATAAATATGAGGGATCGTGACCTGTTTACAACTCATTAAGTACTTCTTACCTGGGCCTAAGCCAAGGATCATAACTTTATGACTTAATTGCTTAAAAGCCTGTATTAACTATTAGGAACAGGGGTAGGCCATTCAGCCTCTGAGGCCTGCTTCACCATTCAATTAGATTATGGCTGATCTGGTTAGCCTTCCGTGGGAGGCCCTTGGCCAGGACTTTGCAGAACTCAGTAGGTTCACTGTGAAGGAATATACTATATAGCCTTTTTAGAAAAATACACGATCTTATGAAAGAACTCTGGCCTTGTTGAGATAATGATGCGGAGATGCCGGTGTTGGACTGGGGTGGACAAAATTGAGAGGTCGCACAACACCAGGTTATAGTCCAACAGTTTTATTTTAAATCACAAGCTTTCGGAGTTAAAACTCCTTCGTCGGGTGAAGTGAGGAGATACAGAATCGTCAAAGCATATATAGATAGAGAACAATGCATGTGTAACTTACAATTGCAGACAACTGAATTCAATCATCCTGACTGTTTATCTGCCGAGGTGTGATAAAGTTAATCAGGTCAGCCAGGAAGGTACCACATCAAAGACATAGCAAGATACAACTGAGACAATGAGGTGGAATCGCATGGGGTCTAACGTGTCAAAAGCTGCGCGGCAGCTTTTGACACGTTAGACCCCATGCGATTCCACCTCATTGTCTCAGTTGTATCTTGCTATGTCTTTGATGTGGTACCTTCCTGGCTGACCTGATTAACTTTATCACACCTCGGCAGATAAACAGTCAGGATGATTGAATTCAGTTGTCTGCAATTGTAAGTTACACATGCATTGTTCTCTATCTATATATGCTTTGACGATTCTGTATCTCCTCACTTCACCCGACGAAGGAGTTTTAACTCCGAAAGCTTGTGATTTAAAATAAAACTGTTGGACTATAACCTGGTGTTGTGCGACCTCTCAATCTTGTTGAGATAAGACAGTGGTTGACCCTGAAGAGTACCTTATAAGGAACTCTACCTTATAAATTCTTTAAAACATGACAAACTGGGTTTGGAAATTTAGAAACCTAACTATGAAATAGCTATGAAAGAATTCTGGCTATTGAAACAGGACAAGTTGTTGACCCTGAATAAATAACCTTATTGAAACAGAAGGTGGATGGCTCCGAGTAGCTGATCTTTTGGGAACAACACAATGGTCAACCCTGGATAAGTGATATAAATTAAACTTCGTAAACATGGCACATAAGATAAGGAACATCTGCCCTCGTAAAGATGACACATAAAATAAGGGACATCTGCCTTTCACACCTTTTTATATGGTGAACCCAGAACACCTGGAGGTGCGGCAGATTCTGGAATATTACAAGCTGATGTGGCAGTAAAGAATTGCAGAGGTCAGCAGAAAGATGAATAGTGATAATTAACTTGCATCAGCAGAAATCTTAAAGGAAATACAACTGAAAAAGGGTATAAATATTGAAGTCTCAAATGGGATATCAGAGTCACTTTAATCAGGCAAGGTGATTCTCGACTGCAGAGGCAGCTCTGTGGTCTTCCACTCTTTGTACCTCGGGGATCAAAGGTATTTTGATATTGATGGATGTCCTGTATAGAAAACTTTAAGAACTGTAATACTGTAGAGAAGTTAAGATTTAAAAGTAAGATTCTCTGTTAAAAATAAGATCGTATTTTTTCTCTTTTTAGAACTGTTAACGTGCGATTGACTGATTCACCAACTGTAAATTGCATGTCGGTTCTTTTAATAAATCTCTCTTTTTAGAATTGTCTCTCATAAGTCTTTATCAATAACTCGCGAACTCAATCTCTGTACACTCTTTGGTGAAGAGGTACATTTTTCTGAGGGGAAATCTCCGGACCCTCATAATATCCGGGACGTTACAGTCTAGCTAAACTTATTAAAAGCGCTATCTGGAGGACGGTAACATTCTCGGGTTGTTCCTTTCCTTTAGGGAGAGATAGCCTGGACCTTTAGACCCTGTTAAGTGTCTTTAGGATTCAGCTACCTCAAACTTTAGTTGAAAGTGAACATCTGAGAAATACGCCTGATCCGGGATAGCCCCAAAGGGGCTAGGACTAGTAAATATCCTTTCATCACAAGTTATGATAGGGTGTGAGTAAATTACTTTAAAATGGAAAAGTATTATGAAACGACCTCATACTGCCATTGCAAGTACTTCAGCTGAAGCCATGGACTGTGCTGAGCCCAGTAGCAAGAAACAAACGAAGAACAGAAAGTATGAGCAGAATTATATAGAATTTGGATTTATGGAGCTCAGTGATGGACAGCCGCAATTTGCTGTGTGCTTAGAAATTGCGGCCGTCTGACAACCTTCTAACTCAACAGGCGAGAGTGCTACCAACTGAGACACTCTTAAATCACTCTTTACATGCAGCACTTTCATATGAGTATTATATAGTATAATAGGCAGTCAAAACTGTAATTGAACAATGGCTGCCTTTAAAGAGGAGATGGTTCGGGTTCAGTCATGGTACATTCCCATGAGCGGGAAAGGTAAGGCAACCAAAGCCAAATCTCCCTGGATGACAACAGAGATAGAGTAAGAAGAAGCAGAAAAAAGGGGCGTATGACAGATGTCAGGTTGAGAATATAAGTGAGAACCAGGCTGAATATAGAAAGTTCAGAGGGGATGTGAAAAAGGAAATCAGAGGGGCAAAGAGAAAGTATGAGAATAGACTGGCAGCTAACATAAAAGGGAATCCAAAAGTCTTCTATAGACATATAAATAATAAACGGGTAGTAAGAGGAGGGGTGGGGCCGATTAGGGACCAAAAAGGAGACCTGCGCATGGAGGCAGAGGGCATGGCTGAGGTACTAAATGAGTACTTTGCATCTGTCTTTACCAAGGAAGAAGATGCTGCCAAAATCATAGTGAAAGAGGAGGTAGTTGAGATACTGGATGGGCTAAAAATTGATAAAGAGGCGGTACCCAGAAAGGCTGGCTGTACTTAAAGTAGTTAAGTCACCAGGACCGGATGGGATGCATCCTACGATGCTGAGGGAAGTAAAGGTGGAAATTGCGGAGGCACTGGCCATAATCTTCCAATCCTCCTTGGATACGGGGGTGGTGCCAGAGGACTAAAGAATTGCAAATGTTACACCCTTGTTCAAAAAAGGGTGTAAGGATAAACCCAGCAACTACAGGCCAGTCAGCTTAACCTCAGTGGTGGGGAAGCTTTTAGAAACGATAATCCTGGACAAAATTAACAGTCACTTAGACAAGTGTGGATTAATTAAGGGAAGCCAGCATAAATTTGTTGCAGGCAAATCATGTTTAACTAGCTTGATTGAATTTGTTAATGAGGTAACAGAGAGGGTTGATGAGGGCAATGCGGTTGATGTGGTGTACATGGACTTCCAAAAGGCATTTGATAAAGTGCCACATGATAGGTTTGCCAGCAAAGAAGCCCATGGAATAAAAGGGACAGTGGCAGCGTGGATAAGAAATTGGCTATGTGACAGGAAACAGAGAGTAGTGGTGAACGGTTGTTTTTCGGACTGGAGGAAGGTATACAGTGGTGTTCCCCAGAGCTCGGTACTAGGACCACTGTTTTTCTTGATATATATTAATAACTTTGACTTGGGTGTACAGGGCACTATTTCAAAATTTGCAGATGACACAAAACTTGGAAGTATAGTGAACAGTGAGGAGGATAGGGATAGACTTCAAGAGGACATAGACAGACTGGTGGAATGGGCGGACACGTGGCAGATGAAATTTAATGCAGAAAAGTGCGGAGTGATACATTTTGGTAGAAAGAACGAGGAGAGGCAATATAAACTAAAGGGTACAATTCTAAAGGGGGTATATGTGCACAAATCATTGAAGGTGGCAGGGCAGGTTGAGAAAGCGGTTAAAAAAAGCATTCGGGATCCTGGGCTTTATAAATAGAGGCATAGAGTTCAAAAGCAAGGAAGTTATGATGAGCCTTTACAAAACACCGGTTTGGCCACAACTGGAGTATTGTGTCCAATTCTGGGCACCGCACTTTAGTAAGTATGTGAAGGCTTTAGAGTGGGTGCAGAAAAGATTTATGGGAATGGTTCCAGGGATGGGGAATTACAGTTACGTGGATAGACTGTAGAAGCTGCAGTTGTTCTTAGAGCAGAGAAGATTGAGGAAATTTGATAGAGGTGTTCAAAATCATGAGGGATCTAGACAGAGTAGATAGAGATAAACTGTTCCCATTAGCGGAAGGGTTGAGAACCAGAGGCCACAGATTTAAGGTGATTGGCAGAAGATCCAAAGGCGACATGAGAAAAATCTTTTTTACCCAGCGAGTGGTTATGATCTGGAATGCACTGCCTGAAAGTGTGGAGGCAGATTAAATAGTGGCTTTCAAAAGGGAATTGGATAAGTACCTGAAGGAAAAAAAATGCAAGGCTATGGGGAAAGGGCGGGGGAGTGGGACTAGCTGAAGTGCTCTTGCAGAGAGCCCGCAGGGGCTCGATGGGCTGAATGGCCTCCTACTGTGCTGTTATGATTCTAAGATGATGGGGGGGGCGCGATTACTAATCTATTTGAAAAGGGGACCTTCAACCGAAAAGGGGTCCTTCAACCAAAAAGGTTGAAGAACTACTGCCTTAAGCTGGTCATCTTTTGCTAGTTTTCTTTGTTGGTATATGTGAAAATTGATTAGTTTGCCGAATGCAGCACTTCCCGTATAGGGAGAAAAAGTTGTGAAACCAGCTTAAATCTGTAAGTAGCTGATTGTGTTCCTGGTCTTGTGGCCCAAGTTCAGGATAAAAATGAGAAGTCGCACAACACCAGGTTATAGTCCAACAGTTTTATTTAAAATTTAAAATTATCGAAAGCTCGTAATTTTAAATAAAACTGTTGGACTATAACCTGCTGTTGTGCGACTTCTCATTTTTGTCCACCCCAGTCCAACACCGGCATCTCCGCATCAAGTTCAGGATGACAACGCTTGCCTGGGCTGGGAAGCTGCATGAGGAGGAAGCAGCCAATGAAAATAAGGGGCGGGTGGGGGGTGGGTGTTTACTTCTGGCTGCCGCGATTGGATGGAGCTTGCACTAAAAAAGGCTATAAACCACCTTCAGAACGTTTCGAAATAGAAAAGCTGGATTGCATATGTGCGAGGAGGAAGCGGTACAGCTAGTCAGGGGAAAAAAATACGTGTATTAAATTGATCTTTAAAAGCAAAACAGAAACCGTTATTGAGTAGCAAATCTGGTGTAGGTGTTTAATTGATGAATTGAAGCCCAAGTATCCGCAGATCTGTAAATACTGAGCTTATTGAATAAACTGTAACGCAATCAGCAGCCGATCAGAAAGGCCCGGCCGGTGTGAGCAGCTCGATCAACAAGAGAGCCGTCATTTCATTGAGTGCTAGACAGAGAAATGGCATTGGATTTCGCTGCAGGATGCCTGGGAGGTGAGGTTTTTAATATATATTAAATCTGGTTTCATTTTCAAAAAGCTTTGACAAAGCGCCGCGGCAGCCCTGCGTGCTGCGCTGGGACGGTATAACCCGAGCGGCTGCCACGTATTTTCAAAGCGCTGGGTTTGATGCAGTCAGTGTCCGGCGGGGAAACCTCGATCGGCCAAGCGGGCTCCGGGCCCGGGAGGGTTTAACGCCTCGCCGTTGCAGCACTCGGATTATTTGCTCATTCGCGAATTCAAGGTCAGGCCAGACTTGAGCGGATTAGAAGCCGGCGCTGGAAGTGCTCCAGGCCCCGCTACCTCCCTCCCTTCCTTCCTACCTACCTCCCTCCCTTCCTGGCTGGCTTGGCACGGCAGTGGCGCCGCGTAATAAGCTTCCTCTTTTCTACTCCGAGCCAAAGTTGTCTTTCAATCTGCAGTGAAGCCGTCGGATATTTCCAGCTCCTGCCCTGTAACTGGAAAAACGCAGTTGCCTGCTCTGATCATCCCTGTCGCTTATTAATAGCAGCGATGCACGTGAAAATCCGTATCGTTAGCTGATACATTCTTGGCAACAAGCTGTTGACGAAGTGTTTGTTGCAATAAGTTAAAAATGTACATTGAATTAAAAAGAATGTTGCTCTTTAACAATGTTTCCCCAGATTCTCTTATGGACCCATACTTGCCCCTGTAAAGAATATGCTGAGCAAAAGTTTGTATTTTATTTGTTTTGGGGTGGACCCTTTATTCATAATGTGAATGTTTTTTGTAATCAATGATTAAAGAATAGACAGCATCCATGAGTCGAGCTTATTGCATCCTTTTACTTGTATTTAAGTAGTACAAATCTTGCTATTTGTGTAATGGACACTGAAGACTATTACTCATCTAAGCTTATTGTCATTGATCAGTAATTTATTGAAATCAGATATCCATGTTTGAAATTAAACTAAACAAAGACTAAATATGGCATTGACTAAAGAACTAGAATGTAGGCATAAGGTGCATAAATCTGGAGTCATCTATGAACTGTGTGTGAGGTGGTGGGGGACAGGAATAATGAAAGAATAGCAGGTACCTAGGAGTTATGGTAGTGTGGTAATCTAATCAAAGCCATCAGATGACATCAAACCGCAAGAGCAAAGCTCCAGAGGCCCTGCACCCTGAGCTTGAGTTACTGTTGTCTGATGCCTCTGGGGGATTTGTTTTTATTCAGGACAGGTTGCAATAGAAATGGTAGTGATCATCATTTTCAATTGACAAACCTTGCACATTGGCGTAATATGAAAGCTATATTCATTTGAATTGAGTTTTCCCAAAATAACATTACTTTTGGGAGTTCTCTTGAATGTTGTTAAACAAATTTGATGGAATATACCCAGCTGATTTGTTCAGCCTCTGAAATAAATTCAGGAAATACCATTGATTTTTTTTGTTGTCAAAAATATGAGCACAACAGAATGCTTAAACTGTATTACGATTGTTTTCCTTTAATTCTTAACATAAAGAGCATAAGACACTAAACAATAAGGATTCTCCAAACAACCACACTTGCATTAATAAACGAGGCCTAAATTAACCAGATTAAAATGGACTTTGCAATCAAAGTAGTGACAACTGAACCAATGACTTTTTGTTGCTTCTTCAAGAAGATGTTGCTTCTGTGATACCGCTATGCTGCAGTACCTTCATTCATATTCAGTCAACCTCAATTTTATTTTTTAAGGGTTTGCTACTCTCCAGTGTTACTGGACACCTTCTGGATACAGTTGAGATCAGAATCTCTGGGGATTGGTTGATTGAACCTGTGTCCTCCATCATGCTGCCCATTGGTGCACTGCATCCCACTTTTATTTGTGTTTACTAATTTCTAAAAAAATTAAAGCATTTTAATGTCAAGAAACAACTTGCAATTGTATAATGTCTTATCAATTATCTCAGGACATCCTAAAGTGCTTCACATCCAATGAATTACTTTTTGAAGTGCAGTCACTATTATGTGGCTAAATATAACAGGTAATTTGCACATAGCAAGGTCCCATAAACAGAAAATGAGATGAGTGATTACCATTGGCCCACTAAGAAAAATAGTTTAAAGAAGATGCACCAAAGGACAGAGTCAGAGGAAAGAAGTATTTGGGGGGGAGGGAGAAGGGTCTGGTTGAGCCTAAAACAAGAAAGGTGAAGGAATTAGTGGCAAGGGAATGGAGTTTGTTGCACGGAAGAAGCTGACCGCTTCACTCTTTCCGATAAAGAGCTGGAGGAAGTAGTGACTCATCCAAGACTGGATGTCAGGCGGATCATCTGACCAGAAGGAAGTAGCCAAGGGAGGTGATGGCAGATGTAGAACTTGGTGCCATCAACATACATGTGGAAGCTGATCCTTTCCCTGAGGATGATGTCACTAAGAGGCAGCATGTAGATGAGGAGGAAGAGAGGGTCATGGATTGAACCTTGCGGGGTTCTGGAGGTGACTAGGGGGAAGGAAAGTTAAGCCATTGCTGGAGATGCTCTGTCTATGTTTGGATAGTTGGAATGGAACCATGCGAGGGCAGACCCGCAAAGCTGGATGATGGAAGAGAGGTGTTGGAAGAGGATGATGTGGTCAACTATGTTGAATGCTGCGAGAGGTCGATGAGGATTTAAACACTATGGTTACAATGACTAAGGATATCGTTCATGACTTTGGTTAGGACCGTTTCAGTGCTATGTCGGAACTGGAGGGATTCAAACTTGAAGTTACAGGACTATTTCCTATTTGAAAAACTACTTAACACCCAGGTGAACTGTAAGATGAATCCACTGCATTTTCTTAATTAGTAAAGGTAATGAGGCCAATCTGACTGTCTCTACTTTTCAGTCTCACTGAACTCTTAAATATTTCTTGGCACTAATAAGGATTCGAGATTCTAACATTTCTAAATTTTCATTATTACCAAATGCAAAGCTGTGTTTACATGATATCAGTAAATTAGCTAAAACACTTTACAGTTAAATTTATTGGATCTACATGCTGTACCTAGCATGCAATTTCCCCCTCAAATTATTTGTGAATTTATTACTAGCAAGCTACATCACTGGGCCTTATTAATTGCTGTATGGTCACATGCCATCACCTCAGCGATTAGTCTGTTTTAAAAAAAGTTGTTTTCTTTATTGTAGTACACACAGTAATACAGTATAGCTTATTATCTTACACCCATGGAGCATTGTTTCATCTATCTCAGCATCTCTGTAGGCGAGCAACCTTTTAAAGATATGTTTAGTGGGAGACGGCTACACAGAGAGGCAAAAGAAGACTGTAGATGAGAAACCAGACCAAATGTTACTGGCTTTACTAATTAAGAAAACATCTGGATTCACGTTATAGTTAACTTTCAAGTAGATATGAAAGAAGGTAATTTGATTAGATACCTATTGTAGTCGGCAATCGCAGCTCAATTTTGGAATTCTGCTTTGGAGGGACCACAGGATCACTTTCAAACCCTGCAACTCCGTTTATTTCTGAGAATAACAGATGATAGCCCAGGGTGACAACATCATCATTTAAGTGCCAGCTTATCATTTGAGATCATTGTCATGTCGCAGACACCAAGCATCCACCCAGAGTAGCTGGGGGAATTATGCAAAACCTTTAACATAATACAAAACTTACTTTACTGAAATCTTAGCATAGAAGTTTGAGTCCTAGTACTGTGCATTCCTAATACTAAGTAACTGGATGTAGGTAGAAACAAAATTGCTATTGTGATCCCATAATGTGTTTCGGTATATTCAGAATAACTCCCCATTATAATAATATCCCTCAGCTCAACATTACCAGACTAAAGCCATTCTGTTTGACTTCTGCCAAAAAGCTCCACACCTTATTCCTGACTCCATCCTTTTCCCTGGCACAATAGCAAAATACTGCGGATGCTGGAAATCTGAAATAACAACAGAAAATGCTGGAAACACTCAGCAGGCCAGGCAGCATCCTTTCCCTGGCAGCTTGCTCAAGCTGAGCACTGTTTCAACTTAATAATTAAGATAATTTTCACACATCTTGTGCGTTTATTTATCACTATAACCCAAGAGATTCCTTCTCTAAATGATCACATTAAAATAATGGAAAAAAGACTTTAAAAATCCCTTTTTATAAAATCATATTTTTTAGGACAGCAGCCTGAATTTTTTGATTGCTGTTACTTTATTGTTGGTGGTAACCCATTTAAAATATATTCACCAATTTGAAATAAATGGATTCCCGCCAGTATTAAAATAACATTGATTGGTAAATTCAGATTAGTAAATAACTGAAACTGAGTGAATTTTGCCCAAGTTCAGCCATTATAACTTGCTGGAATTTTTCTACTAGAACTTTTTTTTTGTTCCTCTGCTTTATAGGTTGCACCATATTTTGATAGTCACTTAGTTGTCATATGCCTTGGCTGTTGCCTGCAAGATCACAAGATAGTTTAAGGATGAGGAAAGCCATTTGGCCCATCTTCGTTCATCCATCCAGAAATATCTGAAAGTCCCTCCATTTCAACATTCAACTTTTTAAAGAGTCCTGGGTTTTTGTTTCCTCTACTCTTCCTGGAAGTCTATTCCATGTGTTGATCGCACTCTGTGTAAAGGAGAACCTTTTGATATCAATCCTAAATTTACCTTTTACTAGTTTGAATCTACATCTTACTTTCACTATTTATTTAACTTAAAATAATATTCTGCATTTACCTTTTCCATTCTCTTAACTATCTTAAACCTCTATACAATCACCTCTCAGATGCCACCATTTCAGTGTGAACAGCCCAAATTTCTACAGTATTTCCTGACAACTCAAACCTTTGAAACCAGGGATCAGCCTTGTGGCTCTTTTCTGCACTGCATTTAATGCAGTGATCAGAACTGGACAAAGTATTCATGGTTTTTGTGGGTTCAAGTCCCACTCCAGCACTTGAGGCCAAAAATCTAGGCTGACACTCCAGTGCAGTACCCAGTGAGTGCTGCACTGTCAGAGGTGCCGTCTTTCGGATGAGACGTTAAACCGAGGCCCCTGTCTGCCCTCTCAGGTGGACGTAAAAGATCCCATGGCACTATTTCGAAGAAGAGCAGGGGAGTTATCCCCTATGTCCTGGCCAATATTTATCCCTCCACCAACATCACTAAAGCAGATTATCTGGTCATTACCACATTGCTGTTTATGGATTAGACAAGTGTGTAGCAAAGGCAGAGTGGTTTTAATGGGGAATTTTAACTTTCATATAGATTGGGAAAAGCAGATGAGCACCTGTCAGAAAGGTAGTGAATTTCTTGTGTGTCCGGGGTAGTTTTCAACGACAATATGTCGTAGAGGCAACAAGGGGCAAGCCATATTAGATTTAGTAATGAGCCAGATTTAGTTAACAGCCTAACTGCATGAACATTTATCCAATAGCGATCATAACATGAAAGAGTTCAACGTAGCATTTGCAAGGGAAAACGCAAAACAGCTACTAAGATTCTAGACTTGGGTAAGGCTGACTTCAACGGAATGAGGCAGAGACTGCCCACAGTAAACTGGGCAAATCTGTTAACGGGTAAAACGACAGAAGATCAGTGAGAGATATTCAAAAAATAATTTAACGTGAAACAGAACCAGTTTATACCCCTGAGGGGCAAGAGCTCTACTTGCCAAAATAGCAGCCATGGACGACTAGAGGTGAGGGACAGCATAAAACTAAAGGAAAAAGCATACAAAAATGCAAAAAATAGCACAGATCCTGGCGAATGGGAAAGATACAAAGAACAGCAAAGGGTCACGAAACAGAAAGTAAAAGCTACAAAAAGGGAGTATGAAAAGAAACTTGCAAGGGATATCAAAATCAATATGAAGAATTTTTACAGTTACATTAGGAAAAAGATGGTAGTCAGGAGCAATGTTGGTCCCTTAAAAACTGAAAGTGGTGCTATTATCAATGACCATGGGGAAATGGCGGACATGTTGAATGATTACTTTGCGTCAATATTTACAGTAGAAAAAGAGGATAGCTTGCCAGAAATCCCAAAGAAACTAATATTGAATCGGGGACAGGGACTCAATAAAATGAACGTAAGTAATATAACAGTAATGAAGAAAATAATGGCACTAAAGAGTGACAAATCCCAGGGCCAGATGGTTTCCATCCCAGGGTTTTAAAGGAAGTAGGTGAGCACATTGCAGATGCCCTAACTATAATCTTCCAAAGTTCTCTAGATTCAGGAACTGTCCCTTTAGATTGGAAAATTGTGCATGTCAGTCTGTTTTTTAAGAATGGTGAGAGAGAGAAACCAGGGAATTATCGACCAGTTAGCCTAGCATCTGTTGTCGGGAAATTGCTAGAGTCTATAATTAAGGATAGGGTTACTGAACACCTCGAATTTTCAGTTGATCAGTGAGAGCCAGCATGGATTTGTGAAAGGTAGGTCATGCCTGACAAACCTGATTGCATTTTTTGAGGAGGTGACTAAAGTAGCAAACAGGGGAATGTCTATGGATGTTATTTATATGGACTGCCAGAAGGCATTTGATAATTTCCCACAGAATTGAGGGAAAATTATTGAACTGGTTAGGAAATTGGCTGAGCGGCAGGAGACAGAGAGTAGGGATAATGGGTAGATATTCAAATTGGCAGGATGTGACTAATGGTATCCCGCAGGGATTTGTGTTGAGGCCTC
This sequence comes from Squalus acanthias, assembly GCA_030390025.1. Lineage (NCBI taxonomy): Eukaryota > Metazoa > Chordata > Chondrichthyes > Squaliformes > Squalidae > Squalus > Squalus acanthias. Next base: position 39,489,188 of record CM059425.1, read on the forward strand.
AACTATTCACAATATTTATTAACGACTTAGATGATGGCATAGAAAGTCATATATCCAAATTTGCAGATGACACAAAGATAGGCGACATTGTCGGCAGTGTAGATGAAAGCATAAAATTACAAAGGGATATTGATAGATTAAGTGAATGGGCAAAACTGTGGCAAATGGAATTCAATGTAAGTAAATGTGAGGTCATCCACTTTGGACCTAAAAAGGTTAGAACAGGGTACTTTCTAAATGGTAAAAACCTAAAAACAATGGATGTCCAAAGAGACTTGGGGGTTCAGGTAAATAGATCATTAAAATGTCATGAACAGGTACAGAAAATAATCAAAAAGGCAAATGGAATGCTGGCCTTTATATCTAGAGCACAAGGGGGTAGAAGTTATGCTGCAGCTATACAAAACCCTGGTTAGACCACACCTGGAGTACTGTGAGCAGTTCTGGGCACCACACCGTAGGAAGGATATACTGGCCTTGGAGGGAGTGCAGCGTAAGTTTACCAGAATGATACCCAGACTTCAAGGGTTAAGGTACAAGGAGAGATTACACAAATTAGGGTTGTGTTCCCTAGAATTTAGAAGGTTAAGGGGGATATTAAGGGGAACAGATAGGGTAGATAGAAACTATTTCCGCTGGTTGGGGATTCAAGGACTGGGGGCATAGTCTTAAAAATTAGAGCCAGACCTTTCAGGAGTGAAATTAGGAAACACTTCTACACACAAAGGGGTAGAAATTAGGTCGCGCCCCATTTGGGGCGCAAATATCGTCTGGACGCAAATATTAGCGCCTGGCGCTAATTATCGGCACTGACAGGAAACTTCACTTTTACCGCCCCGGGAGGTGAGTGGAGCGCTAAAGCAGGCGCTGCACACCTGTCTTAAGGCGCAAAGGCCAAGGAGTGAGGCGCTAACTCAGAGCGCTGGCGAAGCTCATGTAATGTCAGTCAGCAATGGAACACACACACAATGGCACGGGCCAGTTCTTAAAGGGGATGGTTAATCTTGCTTTCCATCCACATCCTGTTCATTGCAGCCTTGAATCTCGGCCTGGAGAGACTTGCACATCAAATGTGCTGGAAAGAACAATGGAGAGTACCAGGCAAAGAGCTCAGAGTGCAGCTCCCACAGTCTCTGCTAAATCGATACAAGGAATGGCAAATCAAAATGAACCTGCAAAGTGCTGCTCAGTACCCAAAACTCCTTCACACAACGTTGAATCTCTCCAGAAGTCTCTCCCTCTCTCTCTCAGAATGCGTAGTTCAAAAATGCCACCAACAATAAAAGACACGAAGAGGCCCCCTTTAAATAGCGCCCCCCCAGCCCCACAGCGATTGATAGCGTTCCAGTCTTCTGGTCGTTGGATGCGCCAGGCGGTAAGGCAGGGGGCGCCACTCAATTTCCGCTCCGGGGCGCCCCAAGGGCGTTGCACCATGGAATGACGTCATAATCTGCGCGCGCAGGTGGTCGCAGCGGTAAGTTTTAGCGCCGCCGCACAATCTCAAGTTAAGTTCTCGAGCGGCGCAAACATCGCTGCGCCCGGGCGTTAGCGGCTTTGCGCCCCATTAGCGCCCTCTTAAGGCGCTAACGGGAGGCGCAACCAAGTGAATTTTTACCCCAAAGGGTGTTAGAAGTTTGGAACTCTCTACCGCAAACGATGGTAAGCAATTGTTAATTTTAAATAGGAGATTGATAGCTTTTTGTTAACCAAAGGTATTAAGGGATATGAGCCAAAGGCAGGTATATGAAGTTAGATCGCAGATCAGCCACAATCTCATTGAATGGCGGAACAGGCTCGAGAGGCTGAATGGCCTACTCCTGATCCTATGTGGGAGCTTGCTGTGTGACAATTGGTTGCCGTGTTTTCTACATTACAACAGTGACGACACTTCAAAAATTACTTCATTGGCTGTAAAGCGCTTTGGGAAGTCTGGTGGACGTGAAAGGCGCTATATAAATGCAAGTCCAACTTTCTCGCTCTTTTTTCATTCTCCCTCTT